>CM060074.1:43483719-43831219 GCA_030533445.1 Cyprinodon diabolis | reverse complement strand
TGTACAGCACGTCCTGGTTCTGGAGGCCTTTGTTGTGGAAGTAGAAGTACCTGAGCAGAGAGGCAAGGAAAACACCGTGAGGGGGGGAAGAGGGTTAGTGTTGGTAACAAAACTGTTAGCGATGGTTACAGGACTGTTACTGTGGTCACAGAACCGTTAGCCATAGCAACAGGACCATTAGCCACTGTAACAGAACCATTAGCGTTGGTAATAGAACTGTTAGCGATGGTAACAGAACCGTTAGTGATGGTAACAGAATGGTTAGCGATAGTAACAGGACCATTAACATTGGTAACAGAACTGTTAGCAGTGGTAACCAAACCATTAGTGTTGGTAACAGAATGGTTAGCGATAGTAACAGGACAATTAACATTGGTAACAGAACTGTTAGCCATGGTAACTGAACCATTAGTGTTGGTAACGGAACTGTTAGCGATGGTAACATGACTGTTAACGTTGGTTTTAGAACTGTTAGCGATAGCAGCAAGACCATCAGCCACAGAAACAGAACCGTTAAGGATGGTAACAGAATCGTTAGCCATTGTGACGGGACAATTAGCAATGGTAAAGGGACCTTTAGCCATGGTAACAGAACCATTAATGTTGGTAACAGAACCATTAGCGATGGTAACAGAACCACTAGTGTTGGTAACAAAAGCGTTAGCATACATAACAGAACTGCAAGCAATGGCCATAGAACCATTAGTGTTGGTAACAGAACCATTAGCGATGGTAACAGAACCACTAGTGTTGGTAACAAAAGCGTTAGCATACGTAACAGAACTGCAAGCAATGGCCATAGAACCATTAGTGTTGGTAACAGAACCATTAGCGATGGTAACAGAACCACTAGTGTTGGTAACAAAAGCGTTAGCATACGTAACAGAACTGCAAGCAATGGCCATAGAACCATTAGTGTTGGTAACAGAAACCATAGCGTTGGTAACAGAACTGTCAGCGATGGTAACAGGACTGTTAACGTTGGTAACAGAACCGTTAGCGATAGCAACAGGGCCATTAGCCACGGTAACAGAACCATTAGCGTTGGTAACAGAACTGTTAGCGTTGGTAACAGAACCATTAGTGTTGGTAACAGAATGGTTAGCGATAGTTACAGGACTGTTAACGTTGGTAACAGAACTGTAAGCGATGGTAACAGAACTGTTAGCGACGGTTTAAGAACGGTTAGCAATGATAACAGAACCATTAATGACGGTAACTGAACTGTTAGTGATGGTAAGAGAACCGTTAGCTGGTTATTTTACTGGCCTTCAGGTGAAGACCATTTCGGACATGTTTGCTTTACTGTCGTAAACATTGGTTTTATGCAGAAAAAAAAGAAGTTTTTCTATCTTCGTGTTTCTTTCTTTGTTTGTTTTTTTTTATACAGAAAGTCCATCCATCCATTCCATCATTTTAGCGTTAAATCAGATGATCTGACCTGATGGTCTGACATTGTTTCCTCCTGCTGCAGTAAAGTAGGGTTAAATGTTTTGGTCTGTAATGGAAATCTTAGCCGCTCCACGGTGACCAGAACCAGAGATCTAAGGCCTTGAGGTTCTAGCTGAGGTTCTGGCCTGGAGTCCGTCGGGTACCTGGATCCTCGTTTGTAGGGGCAGCTGTATTTGGGGTAATCGTAGAGCTCGGTCAGGCGCTGCTGGAACCTGGCCCTCACGGCGCAGCCCTCCAGGTACGGCATCGTCACCTTGTTCTGCTCCTCCACAAACGCCTGAGCAGCAGAAACAGAGACGGGGTGAAGCTTCTGAGTCACAGAGGGAGCGCGCCTGCAGGAGGACGAGTGTTACCATGGTTTCTGGGCTGTCAGGGTCCTCCAGCCAGGCGTAAGGATCACAGATCTTGGTTCCGTGGTATTCATCCACCTGCACAACAAACAACAGTAGAGTTTGGCACTGAAGCTTGATATTCCTGTTCTCAGCTATTTCTTTCACTCTGATTTCTCTGGAACCGAGTATCAACTGCCATCAGCAGATGTAATATTTGGCTCATAAACTGCAGAACTGACAGCTCTGGAATGCACAGATCTATTGTTGAAGCTTCTGAAGCACCGACTCCAATCAGCAAGTGATGCCATCAGACCACAGGACGCACACGGCGTTATTAGGAATCAGTCTTTATTTAACCACAATTGAATGACGCCTCAGAAGGAGCTTTAGGGAGGCCTGAACTCCCTGCACCGCCGCCGGCCTGCGTCTCGTCTATAGAGTGAACACATTCATCGTCAGAGGTCCAGGGGCTGGAAGGCTGGTGCTCAAACCAGAACCTGGTATCCAACATCAGGGTCAGGGGTGAAGGTCTGAGCGTCAGACAATGCTAAGTGCTAAAGAAGCTCAGACATCAGAAAAACGAATCTCTGAAGCAGAGATGGAGGAAGCAGACAGCTGATTGGCTGAAGAGTGGAGCACACTTCACCTTAGGTAGAGAGAAAGTCAACTTTAACCTTTAAGAGGATGGGTTTAAAGTTCATCCACATTGTTCATTAAGAGGGAATTGTTGAATTAAGCTGCTAAAATAATAAAGGGATAAAATAAACAACACAATAAAACTTTGATCAAATCAAACGTCTTTGAAATCAAATTGGAAGCAACACTGACTGCCAATCAGTTCCATCTGCCGCTCAGGTGGAAGTTATTGGCCATTAGAAAGGCTCACTGAATTAAGGAGTGGGACCACAGACTTTCTCAGTCCCTCCTGGCTGATGTTTTGGTCCCTTTGAATGGCGGTGGTGCCTTCACACACACTCTCCGAACCACCCTCAGGTAGTGCAGCTGATCCAGGATGGAACATCAATGCCAGCTGTGGCCAGAAGGTTTGCTGTGTCTGTCAGCGGAGTGTCCAGAGGCTGGAGGCGCTACCAGCGGACAGGCCAGGACCCCAGGAGACACGGAGGAGGCCGTAGTACTGCAACAACCCAGCAGCTGGACCTCTACCTCTGTCTTTGTGAAGGAGGGACAGGAGGAGCACTGCCAGAGCCCTGCTAAATGACCTCCAGGCTGCCAGTGTGCATTTTTCCGCATTAACGGTAAGAAACTGACTCCATGAGGATGGTATGAGGGCCTGACGTCCACAGATGGAGGTTGTGCTAACAGCCCAACCCTCCGCCCTCCATGAACTCCCCAGAGGAAGCAGTGACAGGATATGAGATTACTTGTTTCTGGTTTGTTTCATATGAGCGAGATGTGGATCATTTTATTTTTATTTTGTTATATTTACAGTACATGAAGAACTACTGAAATTAATTCCAGATTACATAAAAAGATTAATTAATTCACGGAGGAAAAGGATTAGGATTTACTCGATGAACAACCTACTGAGCCTACTGGTACAATCTGAGGCCATTCTATGGGCCTGATAGCCGCTAATAACGACCATTTATTGGAATGATAACATCCAAAGCAGCGTTTTTTGTTTTCCATTGGTCCTTGATTTCCCGTTATTCCATCATGTTCTACTCTCCCATCTGAGTTTAGTGTCATCTGGAGCCGTTCTGAAGATATTCCGTTAGGTTATATCCAGTAACGTCTTCCTGTGGGCAACGACTTGAAGGCACAAACTAAACTGTTCATCATTTATTCTTTATGGTACGCCAGCATTCAGAACATGGAGGCCAATCACTGCCCCCCAGACATCTGCCGTTAGATTTTTATATTTATCTTTTGAAACAAAGTGTGTATGACGTCATCCGCGGAAAAACATGATGTAATAACTAAAATCAAGGGCCCGATGTAAAAAAACGGTGTTCCCCTTTAAGTCGAGCAGAAATCTTCTCCATCTGCCTCTCCTTTGCAGCTGTAGCCTGTTTCTCCATCTTTTTTAAACTCAATAAAATCATAAATGCATTAATTAGTTAGTTGATTAACAGTTCATAGCTGCTTTTATGAAGATTCTTAACTTTAGGCTGGATTTGGATCTGAGTTTATTTAAACTGTTCATAGAAACGGAGCGCTGGTAGATGATGATGATGATGATGTTTACTGTGGACCGGAACCAGAGGTGACATGGACCCATCTTCCAGGATCCGTCTGTTGGATCTGACTAAAACCCTTTTCTTTTTTCTTTTCTTGCTGAGCTGAACCGGTTCTGGTTCCGGTCCAGTCCGCCTGCTGGAGCAGCAGCCAATCAGCGGGGAGGATTCTGCTGACGAACCTTAAAGTTTGTCAGAACCGGATCTCAGGCTTAATTGACCCGAACCCACCGGGTCGGTCCTGAACTCAGAGGCTGAGGTTCCGGGCTGATTGATAATCACTGATTATTACTGATTAATCAATAATCACTGATTAATCAGCTGTTTCCTGACTGCTTTCATTCTCCACCCGGACCGGACCGAACCGGAGTCCAAACTCACCCGGCTGGGGTCTCTGCGGGCTGCGGGGTATTTGAAGGCCATGACGCCGCTTTTCGCTCCGAACCGCCGGTGTTCTGAACAGAAAGTGAAACTTTAAAAAATAACACACCGGAAATGACGTCATCGGCACGACAGTCCCTGCGGCCAAAAGAGAGAAAATCCCCAGGAAGAAAGAAATCAGTAAATAATGATTAATATTTAGAGTAGCGCGCAGGCAGAGGCCCACAGCATGACTGATGGATCTGCAGCAGGTTCCTCTGTGTTCTCACCCCAAACACCTGCTTCCTTTCCTCTTTCAGATCCTCAGACATGTTGTCAAAGAAAACTTGATAAAATACACAAAACTCTTTAAAAACGATGATTTCAATAATCGATGGATCGATTTACGCCCTGCGGCCGATAATGAGAAGAGGTCATGACCCCCAGCAGCGCTGAAGGGGGGTTTGCTGTAAAGGTTCCCACATGTTGGAGGCCAGACCACGAACCATGCAGTCTGAACTTTGACTAGGCTGCTGTGGAAACTGCTGCTGGGGAGACTCCATCCTTCCCCCGGGATGTTCAGGGTGGGAGGAGGGACAGTCTGCCTGCTTGATGTCCTCCTCAGGACGTCGGTGGACACTTCCCAAACACCTGGAGGTCTGTCCACATCTAACGTCCGAAGGTGGTCCTCGTTACTCATTAGAAAGTCCCCCTTGTTTCCTGATCTAAATCCTCACTAGATCAGGGCAGATTAGACCCAAACCTTTGAAAAATAATCAGCAATAATCTGCTGCAGTGTCTAGATGACAGAGACAACTATTTTACTTAATGTTTTAATTTGAGCATTTCATTCTTAGACATTTTATTCTTTCTATCTAAAATAGAAAAAAAAAACATAAATGTGTTGCCTGGAAATTAGTAAGAAATTGAAAAAAATACAAAATAAAATCCTTTAATAAACCTTTATTTATAAACCTGGAGCTCCTCTGAGTAACTCCCTTAGAATCACATTTAAACTGGATGAGTTGTGAAAAAATATTATAGACAGACTGACTTAATTAGTTTAATTTGTTTTCATCCAGATGAGCTCTGATAGCTCTGAGTGAAAACCAGCTGATCTCAGACTGTTCTCTACATCCAGTCTACATCCAGACTGTTCTCTACATCCAGTCTGTTCTCTACATCCAGACTGTTCTCTACATCCAGTCTGTTCTCTACATCCAGACTGTTCTCTACATCCAGACTGTTCTCTACATCCAGTCTGTTCTCTATATCCAGTCTACATCCAGACTGTTCTCTACATCCAGTCTACATCCAGACTGTTCTCTACATCCAGTCTGTTCTCTACATCCAGACTGTTCTCTACATCCAGTCTACATCGAGACTGTTCTCTACATCCAGTCTACATCCAGACTGTTCTCTACATCCAGTCTACATCCAATCTGTTCTCTACATCCAGACTGTTCTCTACATCCAGTCTGTTCTCTACATCCAGACTGTTCTCTACATCCAGTCTACATCCAGACTGTTCTCTACATCCAGTCTGTTCTCTACATCCAGACTGTTCTCTTTATCCAGTCTACATCCAGACTGTTCTCTACATCCAGTCTACATCCACTCTGTTCTCTACATCCAGTCTGTTCTCTACATCCAGACTGTTCTCTACATCCAGTCTACATCCAGACTGTTCTCTACATCCAGTCTACATCCAGTCTTTTCTCTACATCAAGACTGTTCTCTACATCCAGTCTACATCCAGACTGTTCTCTACATCCAGTCTACATCCAGTCTGTTCTCTACATCCAGACTGTTCTCTACATCCAGTCTACATCCAGACTGTTCTCTACATCCAGGCTGTTCTCTACATCCAGACTGTTCTCTACATCCAGTCTGTTCTCTACATCCAGGCTGTTCTCTACATCCAGACTGTTCTCTACATCCAGTCTGTTCTCTATATCCAGTCTACATCCAGACTGTTCTCTACATCCAGTCTACATCCAGACTGTTCTCTACATCCAGTCTGTTCTCTACATCCAGACTGTTCTCTACATCCAGTCTACATCGAGACTGTTCTCTACATCCAGTCTACATCCAGACTGTTCTCTACATCCAGTCTACATCCAGTCTGTTCTCTACATCCAGACTGTTCTCTACATCCAGTCTGTTCTCTACATCCAGACTGTTCTCTACATCCAGTCTACACCCAGACTGTTCTCTACATCCAGTCTGTTCTCTACATCCAGACTGTTCTCTATATCCAGTCTACATCTAGACTGTTCTCTACATCCAGTCTACATCCAGACTGTTCTCTACATCCAGTCTGTTCTCTACATCCAGACTGTTCTCTACATCCAGTCTACATCCAGACTGTTCTCTACATCCAGTCTACATCCAGTCTGTTCTCTACATCCAGACTGTTCTCTACATCCAGTCTACATCCAGACTGTTCTCTACATCCAATCTTTTCTCTACATCACGACTGTTCTCTACATCCAGTCTACATCCAGACTGTTCTCTACATCCAGTCTACATCCAGTCTGTTCTCTACATCCAGACTGTTCTCTACATCCAGTCTACATCCAGACTGTTCTCTACATCCAGTCTACATCCAGACTGTTCTCTACATCCAGTCTGTTCTCTACATCCAGACTGTTCTCTATATCCAGTCTACATCCAGACTGTTCTCTACATCCAGTCTACATCCAGACTGTTCTCTACATCCAGTCTGTTCTCTACATCCAGACTGTTCTCTACATCCAGTCTACATCCAGTCTGTTCTCTACATCCAGACTGTTCTCTACATCCAGTCTACATCCAGACTGTTCTCTACATCCAATCTTTTCTCTACATCACGACTGTTCTCTACATCCAGTCTACATCCAGACTGTTCTCTACATCCAGTCTACATCCAGTCTGTTCTCTACATCCAGACTGTTCTCCACATCCAGTCTACATCCAGACTGTTCTCTACATCCAGGCTGTTCTCTACATCCAGACTGTTCTCTACATCCAGTCTACATCCAGACTGTTCTCTACATCCAGTATGTTCTCTACATCCAGACTGTTCTCTATATCCAGTCTACATCCAGACTGTTCTCTACATCCAGTCTACATTCTGACTGTTCTCTACATCCAGTCTGTTCTCTACATCCAGACTGTTCTCTACATCCAGTCTACATCCAGACTGTTCTCTACATCCAGTCTACATCCAGTCTGTTCTCTACATCCAGACTGTTCTCTACATCCAGTCTACATCCAGACTGTTCTCTACATCCAATCTTTTCTCTACATCCAGACTGTTCTCTACATCCAGTCTACATCCAGACTGTTCTCTACATGCAGTCTACATCCAGACTGTTCTCTACATCCAGGCTGTTCTCTACATCCAGACTGTTCTCTACATCCAGTCTACATCCAGACTGTTCTCTACATCCAGTCTGTTCTCTACATCCAGACTGTTCTCTACATCCAGTCTACATCCAGACTGTTCTCTACATCCAGTCTGTTCTCTGCATCCAGTCTGTTCTCTACATCCAGTCTACATCCAGACTGTTCCCTACATCAAGTCTACATCCAGTCTGTTCTCTACATCCAGACTGTTCTCTACATCCAGACTGTTCTCTACATCCAGTCTGTTCTCTATATCCAGTCTACATCCAGACTGTTCTCTACATCCAGTCTACATCCAGACTGTTCTCTACATCCAGTCTGTTCTCTACATCCAGACTGTTCTCTACATCCAGTCTACATCGAGACTGTTCTCTACATCCAGTCTACATCCAGACTGTTCTCTACATCCAGTCTACATCCAATCTGTTCTCTACATCCAGACTGTTCTCTACATCCAGTCTACATCCAGACTGTTCTCTACATCCAGTCTGTTCTCTACATCCAGACTGTTCTCTTTATCCAGTCTACATCCAGACTGTTCTCTACATCCAGTCTACATCCACTCTGTTCTCTACATCCAGTCTGTTCTCTACATCCAGACTGTTCTCTACATCCAGTCTACATCCAGACTGTTCTCTACATCCAGTCTACATCCAGTCTTTTCTCTACATCAAGACTGTTCTCTACATCCAGTCTACATCCAGACTGTTCTCTACATCCAGTCTACATCCAGTCTGTTCTCTACATCCAGACTGTTCTCTACATCCAGTCTACATCCAGACTGTTCTCTACATCCAGGCTGTTCTCTACATCCAGACTGTTCTCTACATACAGTCTGTTCTCTACATCCAGGCTGTTCTCTACATCCAGACTGTTCTCTACATCCAGTCTGTTCTCTATATCCAGTCTACATCCAGACTGTTCTCTACATCCAGTCTACATCCAGACTGTTCTCTACATCCAGTCTGTTCTCTACATCCAGACTGTTCTCTACATCCAGTCTACATCGAGACTGTTCTCTACATCCAGTCTACATCCAGACTGTTCTCTACATCCAGTCTACATCCAGTCTGTTCTCTACATCCAGACTGTTCTCTACATCCAGTCTGTTCTCTACATCCAGACTGTTCTCTACATCCAGTCTACACCCAGACTGTTCTCTACATCCAGTCTGTTCTCTACATCCAGACTGTTCTCTATATCCAGTCTACATCCAGACTGTTCTCTACATCCAGTCTACATCCAGACTGTTCTCTACATCCAGTCTGTTCTCTACATCCAGACTGTTCTCTACATCCAGTCTACATCCAGACTGTTCTCTACATCCAGTCTACATCCAGTCTGTTCTCTACATCCAGACTGTTCTCTACATCCAGTCTACATCCAGACTGTTCTCTACATCCAATCTTTTCTCTACATCACGACTGTTCTCTACATCCAGTCTACATCCAGACTGTTCTCTACATCCAGTCTACATCCAGTCTGTTCTCTACATCCAGACTGTTCTCTACATCCAGTCTACATCCAGACTGTTCTCTACATCCAGTCTGTTCTCTACATCCAGACTGTTCTCTATATCCAGTCTACATCCAGACTGTTCTCTACATCCAGTCTACATCCAGACTGTTCTCTACATCCAGTCTGTTCTCTACATCCAGACTGTTCTCTACATCCAGTCTACATCCAGTCTGTTCTCTACATCCAGACTGTTCTCTACATCCAGTCTACATCCAGACTGTTCTCTACATCCAATCTTTTCTCTACATCACGACTGTTCTCTACATCCAGTCTACATCCAGACTGTTCTCTACATCCAGTCTACATCCAGTCTGTTCTCTACATCCAGACTGTTCTCCACATCCAGTCTACATCCAGACTGTTCTCTACATCCAGGCTGTTCTCTACATCCAGACTGTTCTCTACATCCAGTCTACATCCAGACTGTTCTCTACATCCAGTATGTTCTCTACATCCAGACTGTTCTCTATATCCAGTCTACATCCAGACTGTTCTCTACATCCAGTCTACATTCTGACTGTTCTCTACATCCAGTCTGTTCTCTACATCCAGACTGTTCTCTACATCCAGTCTACATCCAGACTGTTCTCTACATCCAGTCTACATCCAGTCTGTTCTCTACATCCAGACTGTTCTCTACATCCAGTCTACATCCAGACTGTTCTCTACATCCAATCTTTTCTCTACATCCAGACTGTTCTCTACATCCAGTCTACATCCAGACTGTTCTCTACATGCAGTCTACATCCAGACTGTTCTCTACATCCAGGCTGTTCTCTACATCCAGACTGTTCTCTACATCCAGTCTACATCCAGACTGTTCTCTATATCCAGTCTGTTCTCTACATCCAGACTGTTCTCTACATCCAGTCTACATCCAGACTGTTCTCTACATCCAGTCTGTTCTCTGCATCCAGTCTGTTCTCTACATCCAGTCTACATCCAGACTGTTCCCTACATCAAGTCTACATCCAGTCTGTTCTCTACATCCAGACTGTTATCTACATCCAGTCTACATCCAGTCTGTTCTCTACATCCAATCTTTTCTCTACATCACGACTGTTCTCTACATCCAGTCTACATCCAGACTGTTCTCTACATCCAGTCTGTTCTCTACATCCAGACTGTTCTCCACATCCAGTCTACATCCAGACTGTTCTCTACATCCAGGCTGTTCTCTACATCCAGACTGTTCTCTACATCCAGTCTACATCCAGACTGTTCTCTACATCCAGTATGTTCTCTACATCCAGACTGTTCTCTATATCCAGTCTACATCCAGACTGTTCTCTACATCCAGTCTACATTCTGATTGTTCTCTACATCCAGTCTGTTCTCTACATCCAGACTGTTCTCTACATCCAGTCTACATCCAGACTGTTCTCTACATCCAGTCTACATCCAGTCTGTTCTCTACATCCAGACTGTTCTCTACATCCAGTCTACATCCAGACTGTTCTCTACATCCAATCTTTTCTCTACAGCCAGACTGTTCTCTACATCCAGTCTACATCCAGACTGTTCTCTACATGCAGTCTACATCCAGACTGTTCTCTACATCCAGGCTGTTCTCTACATCCAGACTGTTCTCTACATCCAGTCTACATCCAGACAGTTCTCTACATCCAGTCTGTTCTCTACATCCAGACTGTTCTCTACATCCAGTCTACATCCAGACTGTTCTCTACATCCAGTCTGTTCTCTGCATCCAGTCTGTTCTCTACATCCAGTCTACATCCAGACTGTTCCCTACATCAAGTCTACATCCAGTCTGTTCTCTACATCCAGACTGTTATCTACATCCAGTCTACATCCAGACTGTTCTCTACATCCAGTCTGTTCTCTACATCCAGGCTGTTCTCTACATCCAGACTGATCTCTACATCCAGTCTACATCTAGACTGTTCTCTACATCCAGTCTACATCCAGACTGTTCTCTACATCCAGTCTACATCTAGTCTGTTCTCTACATCCAGACTGTTCTCTACATCCAGTCTGTTCTCTACACCCAGACTGTTCTCTACATCCAGTCTACATCCAGACTGTTCTCTACATCCAGTCTGTTCTCTACATCCAGACTGTTCTCTACATCCAATCTACATCCAGACTGTTCTCTACATCCAGTCTACATCCAGTCTGTTCTCTACATCCAGACTGTTCTCTACATCCAGTCTACATCCAGACTGTTCTCTACATCCAATCTTTTCTCTACATCCAGGCTGTTCTCTACATCCAGACTGTTCTCTACATCCAGTCTACATCCAGACTGTTCTCTACATCCAGTCTGGTCTCTACATCCAGTCTACATCCAGACTGTTATCTACATCCAGTCTACATCCAGACTGATCTCTACATCCAGTCTACATCCAGTCTGTTCTCTACATCCAGACTGTTCTCTACATCCAGTCTACATCCAGACTGTTCTCTACATCCAGTCTGTTCTCTACATTCAGACTCTTCTCTACATCCAGTCTACATCCAGACTGTTCTCTACATCCAGTCTGTTCTCTGCATCCAGTCTGTTCTCTACATCCAGTCTCCATCCAGACTGTTCTCTACATCCAGTCTACATCCAGTCTGTTCTCTACATCCAGACTGTTCTCTACATCCAGTCTCCATCCAGACTGTTCTCTACATCCAGTCTGTTCTCTACATCCAGGCTGTTCTCTACATCCAGACTGTTCTCTACATCCAGTCTACATCCAGACTGTTCTCTACAACCAGTCTACATCCAGTCTGTTCTCTACATCCAGACTGTTCTCTACATCCAGTCTCCATCCAGAATGTTCTCTACATCCAATCTGTTCTCTACATCCAGTCTGTTCTCTACATCCAGACTGTTCTCTACATCCAGTCTACATCCAGACTGTTCTCTACATCCAATATACATCAAGACTGTTCTCTACATGCAGTCTACATCCAGACTGTTCTCTACATCCAGTCTACATCCAGACTGTTCTCTACATCCAGTCTGTTCTCTGCATCCAGTCTGTTCTCTACATCCAGTCTATTCTCTACATCCAGGCTGTTCTCTACATACAGACTGTTCTCTACATCCAGTCTACATCCAGACTGTTCTCTACATCCAGTCTGTTCTCTACATCCAGTCTACATCCAGACTGTTCTCTACATCCAGTCTACATCCAGTCTGTTCTCTACATCAAGGCTGTTCTCTACATCCAGTCTGTTCTCTACATCCAGTCTACATCAAGACTGTTCTCTACATCCAGTCTACATCCAGACTGTTCTCTATATGCAGTCTACATCCAGTCTGTTCTCTACATCCAGACTGTTCTCTACATCCAGTCTACATCCAGACTGTTCTCTACATCCAGTCTGTTCTCTACCCCCAGTCTACATCCAGACTGTTCTTTACATGCAGTCTACATCCAGACTGTTCTTTACATGCAGTCTACATCCAGACTGTTCTCTATATCCAGTCTCCATCCAGACTGTTCTCTAAATCCAGTCTGTTCTTTGCATCCAGTCTGTTCTCTACATCCAATCTGTTCTCTACATCCAGACTGTTCTCTACATCCAGTCTACATCCAGACTGTTCTCTACATCCAGTCTGTTCTCTGCATCCAGTCTGTTCTCTACATCCAGTCTCCATCCAGACTGTTCTCTACATCCAGTCTACATCCAGTCTGTTCTCTACATCCAGACTGTTCTCTACATCCAGTCTCCATCCAGACTGTTCTCTACATCCAGTCTGTTCTCTACATCCAGGCTGTTCTCTACATCCAGACTGTTCTCTACATCCAGTCTACATCCAGAATGTTCTCTACATCCAGTCTCCATCCAGTCTGTTCTCTACATCCAGTCTGTTCTCTACATCCAGTCTGTTCTCTGCATCCAGACTGTTCTCCACATCCAGACTGTTCTCCATATGCAGTCTGTTCTCTACATCCAGTCTACATCCAGTCTGTTCTCTACATCCAGACTGTTCTCTATATCCAGTCTGTTCTCTACATCCAGTCTACATCCAGTCTGTTCTCTACAACCAGTCTGTTCTCTACATCCAGTCTGTTCTTTACATCCAGACTGTTCTCTGCATCCAGACTGTTCTCCACATCCAGTCTGTTCTCTACATCGAGTCTGTTCTCTACATCCAGTCTACATTCAGACTGTTCTCTACATCGAGTCTGTTCTCTACATCCAGACTGTTCTCTATATCCAGTCTGTTCTCTACATCCAGTCTACATCCAGTCTGTTCTCTACAACCAGTCTGTTCTCTACATCCAGTCTGTTCTTTACATCCAGACTGTTCTCTGCATCCAGACTGTTCTCCACATCCAGACTGTTCTCTATATGCAGTCTGTTCTCTACATCCAGTCTACATCCAGTCTGTTCTCTACAACCAGTCTGTTCTCTACATCCAGTCTGTTCTTTACATCCAGACTGTTCTCTGCATCCAGACTGTTCTCCACATCCAGTCTGTTCTCTACATCGAGTCTGTTCTCTACATCCAGTCTACATTCAGACTGTTCTCTACATCGAGTCTGTTCTCTACATCTAGTCTACATCCAGACTGTTCTCTACATCCAGTCTACATCCAGACTGTCCTCTAAATCCAGACTGTTCTCTATATCCAGTCTGTTCTCTACATCCAGTCTACATCCAGTCTGTTCTCTACATCCAGACTGTTCTCTATATCCAGTCTGTTCTCTACATCCAGTCTACATCCAGTATTTTCTCTACATCGAGTCTGTTCTCTACATCCAGTCTACATCCAGACTGTTCTCTACATCCAGTCTACATCCAGTCTGTTCTCTACATCCAGTCTGTTCTCTACATCCAGTCTACATCCAGACTGTTCTCTACATCCAGTCTACATCCAGTCTGTTCTCTACATCCAGACTGTTCTCTACATCCAGTCTACATCCAGACTGTTCTCTACATCCAGTCTGTTCTCTATATCCAGACTGTTCTCTACATCCAGTCTACATCCAGACTGTTCTCTACATCCAGTCTGTTCTCTACATCCAGTCTCCATCCAGACTGTTCTCTACATCCAGTCTGTTCTCTACATCCAGTCTCCATCCAGAATGTTCTCTACATCCAGTCTACATCCAGTCTGTTCTCTACATCCAGTCTGTTCTCTACATCCAGTCTCCATCCAGACTGTTCTCTACATCCAGTCTGTTCTCTACATCCAGTCTGTTCTCTACATCCAGACTGTTCTCTACATCCAGTCTTCATCCAGACTGTTCTCTACATCCAGTCTGTTCTCTGCATCCAGTCTGTTCTCTACATCCAGTCTCCATCCAGACTGTTCTCTACATCCAGTCTACATCCAGTCTGTTCTCTACATCCAGACTGTTCTCTACATCCAGTCTCCATCCAGACTGTTCTCTACATCCAGTCTGTTCTCTACATCCAGGCTGTTCTCTACATCCAGACTGTTCTCTACATCCAGTCTACATCCAGACTGTTCTCTACAACCAGTCTACATCCAGTCTGTTCTCTACATCCAGACTGTTCTCTACATCCAGTCTCCATCCAGAATGTTCTCTACATCCAGTCTCCATCCAGTCTGTTCTCTACATCCAGTCTGTTCTCTACATCCAGTCTGTTCTCTGCATCCAGACTGTTCTCCACATCCAGACTGTTCTCTATATGCAGTCTGTTCTCTACATCCAGTCTACATCCAGTCTGTTCTCTACATCCAGACTGTTCTCTATATCCAGTCTGTTCTCTACATCCAGTCTACATCCAGTCTGTTCTCTACAACCAGTCTGTTCTCTACATCCAGTCTGTTCTTTACATCCAGACTGTTCTCTGCATCCAGACTGTTCTCCACATCCAGTCTGTTCTCTACATCGAGTCTGTTCTCTACATCCAGTCTACATTCAGACTGTTCTCTACATCGAGTCTGTTCTCTACATCCAGACTGTTCTCTATATCCAGTCTGTTCTCTACATCCAGTCTACATCCAGTCTGTTCTCTACAACCAGTCTGTTCTCTACATCCAGTCTGTTCTTTACATCCAGACTGTTCTCTGCATCCAGACTGTTCTCCACATCCAGACTGTTCTCTATATGCAGTCTGTTCTCTACATCCAGTCTACATCCAGTCTGTTCTCTACAACCAGTCTGTTCTCTACATCCAGTCTGTTCTTTACATCCAGACTGTTCTCTGCATCCAGACTGTTCTCCACATCCAGTCTGTTCTCTACATCGAGTCTGTTCTCTACATCCAGTCTACATTCAGACTGTTCTCTACATCGAGTCTGTTCTCTACATCCAGTCTACATCCAGACTGTTCTCTACATCCAGTCTACATCCAGACTGTCCTCTATATCCAGTCTGTTCTCTACATCCAGTCTACATCCAGTCTGTTCTCTACATCCAGACTGTTCTCTATATCCAGTCTGTTCTCTACATCCAGTCTACATCCAGTATTTTCTCTACATCGAGTCTGTTCTCTACATCCAGTCTACATCCAGACTGTTCTCTACATCCAGTCTACATCCAGTCTGTTCTCTACATCCAGTCTGTTCTCTACATCCAGTCTACATCCAGACTGTTCTCTACATCCAGTCTACATCCAGTCTGTTCTCTACATCCAGACTGTTCTCTACATCCAGTCTACATCCAGACTGTTCTCTACATCCAGTCTGTTCTCTATATCCAGACTGTTCTCTACATCCAGTCTACATCCAGACTGTTCTCTACATCCAGTCTGTTCTCTACATCCAGTCTCCATCCAGACTGTTCTCTACATCCAGTCTGTTCTCTACATCCAGTCTCCATCCAGAATGTTCTCTACATCCAGTCTACATCCAGTCTGTTCTCTACATCCAGTCTGTTCTCTACATCCAGTCTCCATCCAGACTGTTCTCTACATCCAGTCTGTTCTCTACATCCAGTCTGTTCTCTACATCCAGACTGTTCTCTACATCCAGTCTTCATCCAGACTGTTCTCTACATCCAGTCTGTTCTCTACATCCAGTCTACATCCAGACTGTTCTCTACATCCAGTCTGTTCTCTGCATCCAGTCTGTTCTCTACATCAAGTCTCCATCCAGACTGTTCTCTACATCCAGTCTGTTCTCTACATCCAGTCTGTTCTCTACATCCAGGCTGTTCTCTACATCCAGACTGTTCTCTACATCCAGTCTACATCCAGTCTGTTCTCTACATCCAGTCTACATCCAGACTGTTCTCTACAACCAGTCTACATCCAGTCTGTTCTCTACATCCAGACTGTTCTCTACATCCAGTCTCCATCCAGACTGTTCTCTACATCCAGTCTGTTCTCTATATCCAGTCTGTTCTCTACATCCAGACTGTTCTCTACATCCAGTCTACATCCAGACTGTTCTCTACATCCAATATACATCAAGACTGTTCTCTACATGCAGTCTACATCCAGACTGTTCTCTACATCCAGTCTACATCCAGACTGTTCTCTACATCCAGACTGTTCTCTACATCCAGTCTACATCCAGACTGTTCTCTACATCCAGTCTGTTCTCTACATCCAGTCTACATCCAGACTGTTCTCTACATCCAGTCTACATCCAGTCTGTTCTCTACATCCAGACTGTTCTCTATATCCAGTCTGTTCTCTACATCCAGTCTACATCCAGTCTGTTCTCTACAACCAGTCTGTTCTCTACATCCAGTCTGTTCTTTACATCCAGACTGTTCTCTGCATCCAGACTGTTCTCCACATCCAGTCTGTTCTCTACATCGAGTCTGTTCTCTACATCCAGTCTACATTCAGACTGTTCTCTACATCGAGTCTGTTCTCTACATCCAGACTGTTCTCTATATCCAGTCTGTTCTCTACATCCAGTCTACATCCAGTCTGTTCTCTACAACCAGTCTGTTCTCTACATCCAGTCTGTTCTTTACATCCAGACTGTTCTCTGCATCCAGACTGTTCTCCACATCCAGACTGTTCTCTATATGCAGTCTGTTCTCTACATCCAGTCTACATCCAGTCTGTTCTCTACAACCAGTCTGTTCTCTACATCCAGTCTGTTCTTTACATCCAGACTGTTCTCTGCATCCAGACTGTTCTCCACATCCAGTCTGTTCTCTACATCGAGTCTGTTCTCTACATCCAGTCTACATTCAGACTGTTCTCTACATCGAGTCTGTTCTCTACATCCAGTCTACATCCAGACTGTTCTCTACATCCAGTCTACATCCAGACTGTCCTCTATATCCAGTCTGTTCTCTACATCCAGTCTACATCCAGTCTGTTCTCTACATCCAGACTGTTCTCTATATCCAGTCTGTTCTCTACATCCAGTCTACATCCAGTATTTTCTCTACATCGAGTCTGTTCTCTACATCCAGTCTACATCCAGACTGTTCTCTACATCCAGTCTACATCCAGTCTGTTCTCTACATCCAGTCTGTTCTCTACATCCAGTCTACATCCAGACTGTTCTCTACATCCAGTCTACATCCAGTCTGTTCTCTACATCCAGACTGTTCTCTACATCCAGTCTACATCCAGACTGTTCTCTACATCCAGTCTGTTCTCTATATCCAGACTGTTCTCTACATCCAGTCTACATCCAGACTGTTCTCTACATCCAGTCTGTTCTCTACATCCAGTCTCCATCCAGACTGTTCTCTACATCCAGTCTGTTCTCTACATCCAGTCTCCATCCAGAATGTTCTCTACATCCAGTCTACATCCAGTCTGTTCTCTACATCCAGTCTGTTCTCTACATCCAGTCTCCATCCAGACTGTTCTCTACATCCAGTCTGTTCTCTACATCCAGTCTGTTCTCTACATCCAGACTGTTCTCTACATCCAGTCTTCATCCAGACTGTTCTCTACATCCAGTCTGTTCTCTACATCCAGTCTACATCCAGACTGTTCTCTACATCCAGTCTGTTCTCTGCATCCAGTCTGTTCTCTACATCAAGTCTCCATCCAGACTGTTCTCTACATCCAGTCTGTTCTCTACATCCAGTCTGTTCTCTACATCCAGGCTGTTCTCTACATCCAGACTGTTCTCTACATCCAGTCTACATCCAGTCTGTTCTCTACATCCAGTCTACATCCAGACTGTTCTCTACAACCAGTCTACATCCAGTCTGTTCTCTACATCCAGACTGTTCTCTACATCCAGTCTCCATCCAGACTGTTCTCTACATCCAGTCTGTTCTCTATATCCAGTCTGTTCTCTACATCCAGACTGTTCTCTACATCCAGTCTACATCCAGACTGTTCTCTACATCCAATATACATCAAGACTGTTCTCTACATGCAGTCTACATCCAGACTGTTCTCTACATCCAGTCTACATCCAGACTGTTCTCTACATCCAGACTGTTCTCTACATCCAGTCTACATCCAGACTGTTCTCTACATCCAGTCTGTTCTCTACATCCAGTCTACATCCAGACTGTTCTCTACATCCAGTCTACATCCAGTCTGTTCTCTACATCCAGGCTGTTCTCTACATCCAGTCTGTTCTCTACATCCAGTCTACATCAAGACTGTTCTCTACATCCAGTCTACATCCAGACTGTTCTCTATATGCAGTTTACATCCAGTCTGTTCTCTACATCCAGACTGTTCTCTACATCCAGTCTACATCCAGACTGTTCTCTACATCCAGTCTGTTCTCTACCCCAAGTCTACATCCAGACTGTTCTCTACATCCAGTCTGTTCTCTACCCCCAGTCTACATCCAGACTGTTCTTTACATGCAGTCTACATCCAGACTGTTCTTTACATCCAGTCTCCATCCAGACTGTTCTCTACATCCAGTCTGTTCTTTGCATCCAGTCTGTTCTCTACATCCAATCTGTTCTCTACATCCAGGCTGTTCTCTACATCCAGACTACATCCAGTCTGTTCTCTACATGCAGTCTACATCCAGTCTACATCCAGTCTGTTCTCTGAATCCAGTCTGTTCTCTACATCCAGTCTGTTCTCTACATCCAGTCTACATCCAGACTGTTCTCTACATCCAGTCTACATCCAGACTGTTCTCTACATCCAGTCTGTTCTCTACATCCAGTCTACATCCAGACTGTTCTCTACATCCAGTCTACATCCAGTCTGTTCTCTACATCCAGTCTACATCCAGTCTTTTCTCTACATCCAGTCTACACCCAGTCTGTTCTCTACATCCAGTCTGTTCTCTACATCCAGTCTACATCCAGTCTGTTCTCTACATCCAGACTGTTCTCTATATCCAGTCTGTTCTCTACATCCAGTCTACATCCAGTCTGTTCTCTACAACCAGTCTATTCTCTACATCCAGTCTGTTCTTTACATCCAGACTGTTCTCTGCATCCAGACTGTTATCTACATCCTGTCTGTTCTCTACAGCCAGTCTACATCCAGTCTGTTCTCTACATCCAGTCTACATCCAGACTGTTCTCTACATCCAGTCTGTTCTCTACATCCAGTCTACATCCAGACTGTTCTCTACATCCAGTCTTTTCTCTACATCCAGTCTACATCCAGACTGTTCTCTACATCCAGTCTGTTCTCTACATCCAGTCTACATCCAGACTGTTCTCTACATCCAGTCTACATCCAATCTGTTCTCTACATCCAGTCTGTTCTCTACATCCAGTCTACATCCAGTCTGTTCTCTACATCCATACTGTTCTCTATATCCAGTCTGTTCTCTACATCCAGTCTACATCCAGTATGTTCTCTACAACCAGTCTGTTCTCTACATCCAGTCTGTTCTTTACATCCAGACTGTTCTCTGCATCCAGACTGTTCTCCACATCCAGACTGTTCTCTATATGCAGTCTGTTCTCTACATCCAGTCTACATCCAGTCTGTTCTCTACATCCAGACTGTTCTCTATATCCAGTCTGTTCTCTACATCCAGTCTACATCCAGTCTGTTCTCTACAACCAGTCTGTTCTCTACATTCAATTCAATTCAATTCAATTCAGTTTATTTATATAGCGCCAAATTCACAACACATGTCATCTCAAGGCACTTTACAGTTCAACCAGATCATACAGTCAAATTGATACAAAGTTTTCTATCTAAGGAAAACCAGTTGATTGCATCGACTCATTGACTCAAATACAATCCCTCACACTAAGCATGCTTGCAGCGACAGTGGAGAGGAAAAACTCCCTTTTAACAGGAAGAAACCTCCAGCAGAACCAGGCTCAGTGTGAGCGGCCATCTGCCAAGGCCGACTGGGGTTCAAGGAGACAGAAGCAGAGATACAAAAAGCAGCTGTAAAAGGCGGCCCCGTCCAGGAAACACACAGCCAGGCAGACGAGCTCCAAGGCAGCTCCCATGCCAGAGGATGAAGAGAGCACATCCACCCAGCCACGGCCAGAGAAACAGGACCACACTGGAAAACAGGCCAATCTCCAACATCTACAAACAAGGGTGTTGATGGAAGCAGCACAGCTGATGTTTCTTTCCTGGATGACGTCACAGCCAAACAGGAACAGACGAGGCAAAGCTACTCTGAGGAAAAGCAGAGAGAGCAGAAGGTTAGAGATTGAACTAACAGATTCTGCAGAATAGGAGAACAGAGAGAGAATGAAGCAGAAAGATGAAATGGGGGTCCCTATGTCCTCCAGCAGTCTAAGCCTATAGCAGCAGAACTATAGAGATAGATCAGGATAACCTGAGCCACCCTAACTATAAGCTTTATCAAAAAGGAAAGTTTTAAGCCTAGTCTTAAAAGTAGACAGAGTGTCTGCCTCACGGACTAAAACTGGTAGTTGGTTCCACAGGAGAGGAGCCTGATAACTAAAAGATCTGCCTCCCATTCTACTTTTAGAAATTCTAGGAACCACTAGTAAACCTGCAGATTGAGAGTGAAGTGCTCTGTTAGGAACATAAGGAACAATCAGATCTCTGATATCAGATGGAGCTTGGCCATTTAAGGCTTTATATGTGAGAAGGAGGATTTTAAATTCTATTCTGGATTTAACAGGAAGCAAATGAAGAGAAGCCAGGATAGGAGAGATATGATCTCTCTTTTTCATTTTCATCAGAACTCTGGCTGCAGCATTTTGGATCAGCTGAAGGCTTTTAACTACAGTTTGTGGACTTCCTGATAGTAAAGAATTACAATAGTCCAGCCTTGAAGTAACAAATGCATGGACTAGTTTCTCAGCATCACCCCTGGACAGGAGATTGCTCATTTTTGCAATATTCCTCAGATGAAAGAAGGAAATTCTAGAAACCTCTTTTATCTGGGATTTAAATGACAGGTCCTGATCAAAAATAACACCAAGATTTTTTACTTTATTATCTGAAATCAGTTTAATCCCATCCAAATGAAGTGACTGGCTAATCAGCTTCTTTTTCAGAGACTCTGGTCCAAAGACTATAACTTCTGTTTTGTCTGCATTCAGAAGCAGAAAGTTAAGAGTCATCCAGGTTTTTATGTCTTCAGACATGCCTGTAATCTATGTAATGGGTTAGCTTCATCTGGATTTATAGACAGATATAGCTGGGTATCATCAGCATAACAGTGGAAATTAATCCCATGCTGTCTAATAACTCTACCAATTGGGAGCATGTATAAAGTAAAGAGAATTGGTCCTAGCACTGATCCCTGTGGTACTCCACAGGTAACCTTTGAGCGTGTTGAAGATCTATCATTAACATGAACAAACTGAATTCGATCAGATAGATAAGATTTAAACCAGTCTAGTGCTGTTCCTTTAATTCCAACAAAATATTCAAGTCTTTCTAAAAGAATATTATGATCAACTGTATCAAATGCAGCACTAAGATCCAACAGGACGAGCACAGATACGAGTCCATTATCTGAGGCCATGAGAATATCATTAGTGACTTTCACCAGAGCTGTTTCAGTGCTATGATGAGCTCTAAAGCCAGACTGAAACTCTTCAAAAAGTTCATTATGGTGTAAGTGGTCGCAAACTTACATCCAGTCTGTTCTTTACATCCAGACTGTTCTCTGCATCCAGACTGTTCTCCACATCCAGTCTGTTCTCTACATTGAGTCTGTTCTCTACATCCAGTCTACATTCAGACTGTTCTCTACATCGAATCTGTTCTCTACATCCAGTCTACATCCAGACTGTTCTCTACATCCAGTCTACATCCAGACTGTTCTCTAAATCCACTGTTCTCTATATCCAGTCTGTTCTCTACATTCAGTCTACATCCAGTCTGTTCTCTACAACCAGTCTGTTCTCTACATCCAGTCTGTTCTTTACATCCAGACTGTTATCTGCATCCAGACTGTTCTCCACATCCAGACTGTTCTCTATATCCAGTCTGTTCTCTACGTCCAGTCTACATCCAGTCTGTTCTCTACATCCAGACTGTTCTCTATATCCAGTCTGTTCTCTACATCCAGTCTACATCCAGTATGTTCTCTACATCGAGTCTGTTCTCTACATCCAGTCTACATCCAGACTGTTCTCTACATCCAATCTACATCCAGTCTGTTCTCTACATCCAGTCTACATTTAGACTGTTCTCTACATCGAGTCTGTTCTCTACATCCAGTCTACATCCAGACTGTTCTCTACATCCAGTCTACATCCAGACTGTTCTCTACATCCAGACTGTTCTCTATATCCAGTCTGTTCTCTACATCCAGTCTACATCCAGTCTGTTCTCTACAACCAGTCTGTTCTTTACATCCAGACTGTTCTCTGCATCCAGACTGTTCTCCACATCCAGACTGTTCTCTATATCCAGTCTGTTTTCTACATCCAGTCTACATCCAGTCTGTTCTCTACATCCAGACTGTTCTCTACATCCAGTCTGTTCTCTACATCCAGTTTACATCCAGTCTGTTCTCTACAACCAGTCTGTTCTCTACATCCAGTCTGTTCTTTACATCCAGACTGTTCTCTGCATCCAGACTGTTCTCCACATCCTGTCTGTTCTCTACGTCCAGTCTACATCCAGACTGTTCTCTACATTGAGTCTGTTCTCTACATCCAGTCTCCATCCAGACTGTTCTCTATATCCAGACTGTTCTCTATATCCAGTCTGTTCTCTACAGCCAGTCTACATCCAATCTGTTCTCTACATCCAGTCTACATCCAATCTGTTCTCTGAATCCAGTCTGTTCTCTACATCCAGTCTACATCCAGACTGTTCTCTACATCCAGTCTACATCCAGACTGTTCTCTAAATCCAGTCTGTTCTCTACATCCAGTCTACATCCAGACTGTTCTCTATATCCAGACTGTTCTCTATATCCAGTCTGTTCTCTACAGCCAGTCTACATCCAATCTGTTCTCTGAATCCAGTCTGTTCTCTACATCCAGTCTACATCCAGTATGTTCTCTACATCCAGTCTACATCCAGACTGTTCTCCACATCCAGTCTGTTCTCTACATCCAGTCTACATCCAGTCTGTTCTCTACATCCAGTATGTTCTCTACATCCAGACTGTTCTCTACATCCAGTCTACATCCAGACTGTTCTCTACATCCAGTCTACATCCAGACTGTTCTCTACATCCAGTATGTTCTCTATATCCAGTCTACATCCAGACTGTTCTCTACATCCAGTCTACATCCAGTATGTTCTCTATATCCAGTCTACATCCAGACTGTTCTCTATATCCAGTCTCCATCCAGTCTGTTCTCTACAACCAGTCTGTTCTCTACATCCAGTCTACATCCAGACTGTTCTCTACATCCAGACTGTTCTCTACAGTCTGGCCCTAACCCTACAGGCCGGATTTGAACCCGGGTCGGCCCCGTCGAGGACTAAGGCTTCTGTACATGGGTCGTGCACGCCCGTATAAGGTCAATTTGAGGGAATGCAGGATATTTTATGTTGCTGCAACGTTTTACCGCCTGTTTTATGGGCTTAGAGGCTAATCTGAGGATTATAATGTAGATTAAACGTTAAACTGTCTTCTGGTGCTCCGTCTGTCTCCATGCAGGTAGAAAACCTTCACAGCTGGATTCTCTTTGTCCAAAGATAAATTCCTTCTGCTTGTTTTGGTTAAAACTGAAAAACTTTTTTCTTCGTTTTAACTCCTGATCATGTTTCTTCCTGCTCAGTCGTTTAAAATGATGACATGAAACACCTGATGAAGAAGAACCATGACTCAGCAAGAACAGAGTCTACACTAAAAAAGGTTTCTTAGAACCTGAGAGGCCCCAGCTTTAGGTTCCTGTCCACACTGGGGGGGTAGAAAGCCAGAGTTTCAGACGAGTAATCTGTCTAATCCATAAAGCTGTGAAAACGACTGCCGGGGGGGGGCTAATTTCAAACTAATTTAGCTAAGGTGATTAAGTTGATGAGAACCAAGCTGTCGAAGG
Source organism: Cyprinodon diabolis (assembly GCA_030533445.1). Lineage (NCBI taxonomy): Eukaryota > Metazoa > Chordata > Actinopteri > Cyprinodontiformes > Cyprinodontidae > Cyprinodon > Cyprinodon diabolis. Next base: position 43,806,730 of record CM060074.1, on the reverse strand, counting down.
ACCATCTTCCAGTTTATTTACCTCTGATGTCATCATTCTGTTGCCAGGTAGTTTAGTTTCATGCCAGCTGCTCAGTCCACTAACGGGTCCGAGCCAGAAACAGAACCAGAACCAGAACCAAGTCAAACAAGGAAGGTTCAGCCTTTAACTTTAGATGTTTTGATGGTGAATATTGATATTATTCTAAAAAGGTTTGGAGGTGAGCCGGCCTCCTTCCCCAGGTAGCAGCAGTTGCTGTTTGGCGGCCATTGCTGCCGTCATTCAGCAGATGGACTGAAGTCCTGCTTTCAGAGACGCTTGCTGGTCTGCAACCACTTCATGAATCTGCTGGTTGGCCCCTGCTCTCCAGCTCAGGGTCAGAAGGACGTTTCTGCAGAGGACGTCCTCGCTGAAGGTTTAAAGGAAAAAGACAAATGTTATATAATCTGCGTCTCCTCATCATGTCTACAGATTGATGGTTACAGCAGGTTTGGAATGAAAGTGGAGCCTTCCCTGAACTCTCAGGGCCCTCTGGGCCCCTGCAGAGCCCCACCGTGGCCCCGCCTGCAGATGGGCTCTAATTGGCTGGAGACACCCAGGTAATTTGGCAGCGCTGAGATGAGATTAGCCAAGTCAGATTACAGCAGTCAGACGGAGTCCTGTGACTGCAGACTCCCCCGCTGAGACGCCGTGGAGGGGCCGAAAACCGTCAACCTGCTGAGGAGAGAAACCAGAGAGAGATTTTCTACCGAAAGGTTTCAGTTTCAGATCCAAACACGCCGCTGGTTGTCAGAGGAAAACACGCCACGCGCTGCAAGAGAAGTGAGCAGCGTTATTTACGGGATCTGCTGTCCTCCAGATGGTGCAGAGGGCAGCTGACATCTAATCCCTTATTGTTCTGGATGTTTTCATCATACTGCTGGTTATCATTTGAGCATCAGACACTAATCAGCCGCTAACCTCGGCCTGATCCTGGACTTATGGCTCCGCTAAGCTAATATGTTGGCCTCATGTGACTGAAAGTGCTGCAGATTGTTTGATTCAAACAGAAGGTGTTTACATCAAACTGGATGTAATCCAGAAGTGCTCCACATCTCAGATTATTTTACAGATATAAACCTGTTATTTATCATCTCAGCCTCTGAAGCTGCTTCAGATGAATTCATCTGCAGCTCCACCTCATCATCAACCATCAGAGCTGCGGCCTGATGCCCCGTATCGATCGGGGACTAATGTTATTGTTCCACAGCACGCCTGGAGTCCTGAGGACAATAAGGGACCCGTCAGATTAAGACAATTAGCGTCTGATTGTTATCCAGAAGACAAGGAGAAGCAGAAGAAGAAGATTAAGTGAGAAGATTTAGGTCAAAGTGATGAATTGCAGAAGGAGGTGGGGCGGCGAAAAGGTGGGAGGTAGAGGAGGGAGGATTGGGGTCAGAGAAACCAATGGCTGAGGAGGAGGAGGAGGAGGAGGAGGAGGAGGAGGAGGAGGAGAGTCTGATCTCACACTGGAGCCAGCAGGTCATCACCAACTCTCCTCACCTGATTCCAGGAGTTCCAGTCTGAGGATTTTCCTGAACTGTCTAGACTCCTGAGTATCCCCCCCCCCTCCCCCCAGATCAACATGAGGACTTTAGTCTAGATCTGTCTGGGAGACAGAGGGGGGGATTTCAGTACCAAATCCAGGTGGATCAATAGAGATATCTGCTAATTAGTAGGGGGGGGGGGGGCTGTTAGGTTCAGAGATGATGGATGGAAACTCCCTCCTCCCTCCTCCTGGATTGGCTACAGAGGTCACCTGGAGGGGTCTTAATGTTGAATGGGGGTGTTACCAACCCATCATGACTTTACCTTATAGGGACCAGTTGAATGTCCTCACATGTCCATAGAAGTCCCAACAATGGAGGATACCACACACACACACGTGTTCCAGTCCAGGACTCCAGACTTTAATGCATCTCTGATGCTGCCATGATCTGGAGATCTATTCAGCTGTGAAAGCTGCATCCTTGGTGCCCATTAGGAGCGTTATCACAGCTCCTCCCTCTCAGCAGCAGATAATAACCACTACTCCCAACAAACCCAGTAGCTGATTTTACCTCCCTGCTGTCAGGGTTAGTGATCTACTGGCCTTTTTCTGACTCTATACTAAGTACTTCCTTTAATCTGGGTTTTACTGATGCATCCTTTATTCTTTATATCTCCTGATTCAGATCTTTACTAATTATCATATGCTATTTCCTAAATGTTCTCTTAATGTAAGCACATGTTTGCTTTTTCCTTTGCCACCCATGCTCCAGAATTATTGAATTCTATTCAATTCAATTCAATTCAGTTTATTTATATAGCGCCAAATTCACAACACATGTCATCTCAAGGCACTTTACAGTTCAACCAGATCATACAGTCAAATTGATACAAAGTTTTCTATCTAAGGAAAACCAGTTGATTGCATTGACTCATTGACTCAAATACAATCCCTCACACTAAGCATGCTTGTAGCGACAGTGGAGAGGAAAAACTCCCTTTTAACAGGAAGAAACCTCCAGCAGAACCAGGCTCAGTGTGAGCGGCCATCTGCCGAGGCCGACTGGGGTTCAAGGAGACAGAAGCAGAGATACAAGAAGCAGCTGTAAAAGGCGGCCCCGTCCAGGAAACACACAGCCAGGCAGACGAGCTCCAAGGCAGCTCCCATGCCAGAGGATGAAGAGAGCACATCCACCCAGCCACGGCCAGAGAAACAGGACCACACTGGAAGACAGGCCGATCTCCAACATCTACAAACAAGGGTGTTGATGGAAGCAGCACAGCTGATGTTTCTTTCCTGGATGACGTCACAGCCAAACAGGAACAGACGAGGCAAAGCTACTCTGAGGAAAAGCAGAGAGAGCAGAAGGTTAGAGATTGAACAAACAGATTCTGCAGAATAGGAGAACAGAGAGAGAATGAAGCAGAATGATGAAATGGGGGTCCCTATGTCCTCCAAAAGTCTAAGCCTATAGCAGCATAACTATAGAGATAGCTCAGGATAACCTGAGCCACTCTAACTATAAGCTTTATCAAAAAGGAAAGTTTTAAGCCTAGTCTTAAAAGTAGACAGAGTGTCTGCCTCACGGACTAAAACTGGTAGTTGGTTCCACAGGAGAGGAGCCTGATAACTAAAAGATCTGCCTCCCATTCTACTTTTAGAAATTCTAGGAACCACTAGTAAACCTGCAGATTGAGAGCGAAGTGCTCTGTTAGGAACATAAGGAACAATCAGATCTCTGATATCAGATGGAGCTTGGCCATTTAAGGCTTTATATGTGAGAAGGAGGATTTTAAATTCTATTCTTGATTTAACAGGAAGCCAATGAAGAGAAGCCAGGATAGGAGAGATATGATCTCTCTTTTTCATTTTCATCAGAACTCTGGCTGCAGCATTTTGGATCAGCTGAAGGCTTTTAACTACAGTTTGTGGACTTCCTGATAGTAAAGAATTACAATAGTCCAGCCTTGAAGTAACAAATGCATGGACTAGTTTCTCAGCATCACCCCTGGACAGGAGATTTCTAATTTTTGCAATGTTCCTCAGATGAAAGAAGGAAATTCTAGAAACCTCTTTGATCTGGGATTTAAATGACAGGTCCTGATCAAAAATAACACCAAGATTTTTTACTTTATTATCTGAAATCAGTTTAATCCCATCCAAATGAAGTGACTGGCTAATCAGCTTCTTTTTCAGAGACTCTGGTCCAAAGACTATAACTTCTGTTTTGTCTGCATTCAGAAGCAGAAAGTTAAGAGTCATCCAGGTTTTTATGTCTTCAAGACATGCTTGTAATCTATGTAATGGGTTAGCTTCATCTGGATTTATAGACAGATATAGCTGGGTATCATCAGCATAACAGTGGAAATTAATCCCATGCTGTCTAATAACTCTACCGATTGGGAGCATGTATAAAGTAAAGAGAATTGGTCCTAGCACTGATCCCTGTGGTACTCCACAGGTAACCTTTGAGCGTGTTGAAGATCTATCATTAACATGAACAAACTGAATTCGATCAGATAGATAAGATTTAAACCAGTCTAGTGCTGTTCCTTTAATTCCAACAAAATATTCAAGTCTTTCTAAAAGAATATTATGGTCAACTGTATCAAATGCAGCACTAAGATCCAACAGGACGAGCACAGATACAAGTCCATTATCTGAGGCCATGAGAATATCATTAGTGACTTTCACCAGAGCTGTTTCAGTGCTATGATGAGCTCTAAAGCCAGACTGAAACTCTTCAAAAAGTTCATTATGGTGTAAGTGGTCGCAAACTTGTTTGGCAACTACTTTCTCAAGAATTTTGGATAAGAAAGGAAGATTGGATATAGGTCTATAATTAACCAAGTCATCTGGGTCAAGAGACGGTTTCTTAAGCAGAGGTTTAATTACAGCAACCTTAAAAGCTTTAGGTACATATCCCTGTAACAGAGATAGATTAATCACATCTAAAATGGAGGAGGAGATCAAAGGGAATACCTCCTTAAATAACCTGGTTGGAACTGGATCTAACATACAAGTTGAAGGCTTAGATGAAGACAATAATTTTGCTAATTCAGAAAGTTAAACTGGATCAAAGCAGTCTAAACCCGGTTCAGATTCCATGACTACCTCAGGTACAATCGTGGATAGAGGAGTGCTTATGATCTTATTTTTAATAAGATCAATCTTATTTATAAAGAATCCCATAAAATCATTGCTGTTAAGAGCAGGTGGAATGGACGGTTCAACAGAGCTATGGCTCTGGGTGAGTTTGGCAACTGTATTAAAAAGAAATCTAGGATTATTCTTATTCTCCTCTATTAATGAGGAGAAGTATGCTGCTCTTGCTTTACAAAGGGTCCTCTTATACAGCAGTAAACCATTTTTCCAGACTAGGAAGGACTCCTGCAGGCCTGTGGAGCGATATTTTCTCTCCAGTTTCCTAGCATTTTGCTTCAAAGTACGCAGCTCTGCATTAAACCAAGGAGCAAGCTTTCTATATTTAACGGTTTTCATTTTCAAAGGAGCTGCGTTGTCTAAGGCAGTACGCAGAGAACTAGCAACCCCATCAACAAAATCATCAACCTGTGAAGGGGAATAAGCTATACTTTTGCACTCTGCAGCACTGTTTAGCGACACAGAGGAGAGAGAAAGTGAAGCAGATTCTTTAAAATTTATAACTGCTCTATCTGATAAAGATCTACTAAAATGTAACCTTCTTTTGGGGGAGGAGAACTCTGTTAAAGTAATCCTGAAGGTTATTAGAAAGTGGTCAGAGAGGACAGGGTTGTGAGGAAATACTGTTATTTCTTCACATTCTATGCCGTATGTCAGCACAAGATCCAAAGTATGAAGATGAGAATGTGTGGGACTATTCACATTTTGAACAAAGCCAATAGTGTCTAAGATAGCATTAAAGGCTGCTCTTAAGCTATCGCCTTCAATGTCAGCATGGATGTTAAAATCTCCCACTATGATGACCCTGTCAGTATTTAATACCAAATCAGAAAGGAACTCTGAAAACTCATCTAAACATTCAGATGGATGGATGGAGGGATGATGGATGATGGATGGATGGATGGATGATGGATGAATGGATGGATGGATGGATGATGGATGAATGGATGGATGGATGGATGGATGATGGATGGATGGATGATGGATGAATGGATGGATGATGGATGGATGGATGGATGGATGGATGGATGATGGATGAATGGATGGATGGATGGAAGGATGGATGGATGGATGATGGATGGATGGATGGATGGATGGATGATGGATGGATGGATGGATGGATGGATGATGGATGGATGGATGGATGGATGGATGGATGGATGGATGATGGATGGATGGATGGATGATGGATGGATTTTGGATGGATGGATGGATGATGGATGGATGGATGAATGGATGGATGGATGATGGATGGATGGATGGATGGATGGATGGATGGATGGATGATGGATGGATGGATGGATGGATGGATGATGGATGGATGGATGGATGATGGATGATTGGATGGATGGATGGATGATGGATGGATGGATGGATGATGGATGAATGGATGGATGATGGATGGATGGATGGATGATGGATGGATGGATGATTGATGGATGGATGGATGGATGATGGAAGAATGGATGGATGGATGGATGATGGATGGATGGATGGATGGATTTATGATGGATGGATGATGGATGGATGGATGGATGATGGATGGACGGATGGATGGATGGATGATGGATGAATGGATGGATGGATGGATGGATGGATGGATGGTGGATGGATGGATGGATGATGGATGGATGGACGGATGATGGATGAATGGATGGATGATGGATGGATGGATGGATGATGGATGGATGGATGGATGGATGGATGGATGGATGAATTGATGGATGGATGGATGGATGAATGGATGGATGGATGATGGATGGATGGATGATGGATGATGGATGGATGATGGATGATGGATGGATGATGGATGGATGGATGGATGGATGATGGATGGATGGATGGATGGATGGATGGATGATGGATGGATGGATGATGGGGTGGATGGATGGATGGATGGATGGATGAATGGATGGATGATGAATGGATGATGGATGGATGGATGGATGATGATGGATGGATGGATGGATGATGGATGATGGATGGATGGATGATGGATGGATGATGGATGGATGATGGATGATGGATGGATGGATGAATGGATGGATGATGGATGGATGGATGATGGATGATGGATGGATGGATGATGGATGGATGGATGGATGGATGGATGATGGATGATGGATGGATGGATGGATGGATGATGGATGATGGATGGATGGATGGATGGATGATGGATGGATGGATGATGGATGGATGATGGATGGATGGATGATGGATGGATGATGGATGATGGATGATGGATTGATGATGGATGGATGATGGATGGATGGATGATGGATGGATGATGGATGGATGGATGATGGATGGATGACTGATGGATGGATGATGGATGGATGATGGATGGATGGATGATGGATGGATGATGGATGGATGGATGACGGATGGATGATGGATGGATGGATGGATGGATGACGGATGGATGATGGATGGATGGATGATGGAAGGATGGATGATGGATGGATGGATGGATGGATGATGGATGGATGGATGGATGATGGATGGATGGATGGATGTTGGATGGATGGATGGATGGATGATGGATGGATGATGGATGGATGAATGATGATGGATGGATGATGGATGGATGGATTGATGATGGATGGATGGATGAATGGATGGATGATGGATGGATGGATGATGGATGATGGATGGATGGATGAATGGATGGATGATGGATGGATGGATGGATGGATGGATGGATGGATGGATGGATGGATGATGGATGATGGATGGATGGATGATGGATGGATGATGGATGATGGATGGATGGATGATGGATGGATGGATGATGGATGGATGATGGATGGATGGATGGTTCTCTGGGTCGGTTCCTCTTCTTCTCTGGTTGTAAAGTGACCTGAGAGGATGTGATGTGAATTGGCGCTATAGAAATAAACTTAATAGAATTGAATTGAATTTCTCCACAGGGTTCTGTGGAATGTCTCCTGTGGAAGGTCTCCTGTGGAAGGTGTCCTGTGGAATGTCTCCTGTGGAAGGTGTCCTGTGGAATGTCTCCTGTGAAATGTCTCCTGTGGAAGGTGTCCTGTGGAAGGTCTCCTGTGGATGGTGTCCTGTGGAAGGTGTCCTGTGGAATGTCTCCTGTGGAAGGTGTCCTGTGGAAGGTGTCCTGTGGAATGTCTCCTTTGGAAGGTGTCCTGTGGAAGTTGTCCTGTGGAAGGTGTCCTGTGGAAGGTGTCCTGTGGAATTTCTCCTGTGGAAGGTGTCCTGTGGAAGGTGTCCTGTGGAATGTCTCCTGTGGAAGGTGTCCTGTGGAAGGTGTCCTGTGGAAGGTGTCCTGTGGAATGTCTCCTGTGGAAGGTCTCCTGTGGAAGGTGTCCTGTGGAATGTCTCCTGTGGAAGGTCTCCTGTGGAATGTCTCCTGTGGAAGGTATCTTGTGGAGGTGTACTGTGGAAGGTGTCCTCTGGAATGTCTCCTGTTGAAGGTGTCCTGTGGAAGGTGTCCTGTGGAATGTCTCCTGTGGAATGTCTCCTGTGGAAGGTGTCCTGTGGAATGTCTCCTGTGGAAGGTATCCTGTGGAAGGTGTCCTGTGGAAGGTGTCCTGTGGAATATCTCCTGTGGAAGGTGTCCTGTGGAATTTCTCCTGTGGAAGGTCTCGTGTGGAATGTCTCCTGTGGAATGTCTCCTGTGGAAGGTGTCCTGTGGAAGGTGTCCTGTGGAGTGTCTCCTGTGGAAGGTCTCCTGTGGAAGGTGTCCTGTGGAATGTCTCCTGTGGAATGTGTCCTGTGGAATGTCTCCTGTGGAAGGTATCTTGTTAAAGGTGTACTGTGGATGGTGTCCTGTGGAATGTCTCCTGTTGAAGGTGTCCTGTGGAAGGTGTCCTGTGGAATGTCTCCTGTGGAATGTCTCCTGTGGAAGGTGTCCTGTGGAAGGTGTCCTGTGGAATGTGTCCTGTGGAAGGTGTCCTGTGGAAGGTATCCTGTGGAAGGTGTACTGTGGAAGGTGTCCTGTGGAATGTCTCCTGTGGAATGTCTCCTGTTTAAGGTGTCCTGTGGAAGGTGTCCTGTGGAAGGTGTCCTGTGGAATGTCTCTTGTGGAATGTCTCCTGTGGAAGGTGTCCTGTGGAAGGTGTCCTGTGGAAGGTGTCCTGTGGAATGTCTCATGTAGAAGGTCTCCTGTGGAAGGTGTCCTGTGGAATGTCTCCTGTGGAAGGTGTCCTGTGGAATGTCTCCTGTGGAAGGTGTCCTGTGGAAGGTATCCTGTGGAATGTCTCCTGTGGAAAGTGTCCTGTGGATGGTGTCCTGTGGAAGGTACCCTGTTTAATGTCTCCTGTGGAAGGTCTCCTGTGGAATGTCTCCTGTGGAATGTCTCCTGTGGAAGGTGTCCTGTGGAAGGTATCCTGTGGAATGTCTCCTGTGGAAGGTGTCCTGTGGAAGGTGTCCTGTGGAAGGTATCCTGTGGAATGTCTCCTGTGGAAAGTGTCCTGTGGAAGGTGTCCTGTGGAAGGTGTCCTGTGGAAGGTCTTCTGTGGAAGGTATCCTGTGGAATGTCTCCTGTGGAATGCCTCCTGTGGAAGGTCTCCTGTGGAAGGTGTCCTGTGGAAGGTGTCCTGTGGAAGGTCTCCTGTGGAAGGTATCCTGTGGAATGTCTCCTGTGGAATGCCTCCTGTGGAAGGTCTCCTGTGGAATGTCTCCTGTGGAAGGTGTCCTGTGGAAGGTCTCCTGTGGAAGGTATCCTGTGGAATGTCTCCTGTGGAATGCCTCCTGTGGAAGGTCTCCTGTGGAATGTCTCCTGTGGAAGGTGTCCTGTGGAAGGTGTCCTGTGGAAGGTATCCTGTGGAATGTCTCCTGTGGAAGGTGTCCTGTGGAAGGTGTCCTGTGGAAGGTATCCTGTGGAATGTCTCCTGTGGAAAGTGTCCTGTGGAAGGTGTCCTGTGGAAGGTGTCCTGTGGAAGGTCTCCTGTGGAAGGTATCCTGTGGAATGTCTCCTGTGGAATGTCTCCTGTGGAAGGTCTCCTGTGGAAGGTCTCCTGTGGAAGGTCTCCTGTGGGGTTTTGTGCTGCAGCATCATGTAATTCCTCCTGCTCAGTGCTTCTCTGCTCTGAGCTCTGAATGAGGTCCAACCCACGGAGAGCTTCCTGTGTTTAGGTTCTGGTACCATCAGAACCTTCAGAACCTTCAGGTTAACCCGTCTGCTGAGGACCTGGCTTCTCCACAGTGATCTCCACTCTGCTGTCACCTGATGGTGAAAACAAGCAGATAAATCTGAAATCAAAGTGATGTGACTGTTAATCTGCTAATCTGCAGCACGTTCTTCTTCTGCTGCACCAGAAACGAGCTGAGGGAATGTCAGCCTCGCCTGATCTGCTGCTGATGGTGATGATGGTGAGAATGGTGAGAATGGTCATACATTTCACAGCAGACAGAAAAGGAAAATGTCCTCAGAGGAAGAGAAGAACGTTGGATGACAGACGACAGATTCTCTGATGAACAGAACCCGCTGTTGGACCTTTGACTTGAACGGAGTTACGAGGCCAATCATGGTGGTTGATACTTCTCAGAGAAGTCGATGACATTAGAGCGCTCAGATGATGATCAGATGACCAGCATTTCTCTGGCCGTGGCTGGGTGGATGTGCTCTCTTCATCCTCTGGCATGGGAGCTGCCTTGGAGCTCGTCTGCCTGGCTGTGTGTTTCCTGGACGGGGCCGCCTTTTACAGCTGCTTTTTGTATCTCTGCTTCTGTCTCCTTGAACCCCAGTCGGCCTCGGCAGATGGCCGCTCACACTGAGCCTGGTTCTGCTGGAGGTTTCTTCCTGTTAAAAGGGAGTTTTTCCTCTCCACTGTCGCTGCAAGCATGCTTAGTGTGAGGGATTGTATTTGAGTCAATGAGTCAATGCAATCAACTGGTTTTCCTTAGATAGAAAACTTTGTATCAATTTGACTGTATGATCTGGTTGAACTGCAAAGTGCCTTGAGATGACATGTGTTGTGAATTTGGCGCTATATAAATAAACTGAATTGAAAATTGAATTGAATGATGATGATGATGATGATAAGGATGTTGTTGTTGAGGCCGGTCCGTCTCCTTCCTTCCTCTTCTGTGATGGCATGCATCTCAGAGGAGGTGTGAAAATGACGGGTTATTTTGGTCTGCGGCGCTCAGACTCTGAGAAACTCTGAGCTGCAGCTCTGCTGTTTGTTGGATTTGGTGAGTTCTCACTTCACAAGAGCTTCGTTAGGATAAGCAGGCCTGCAGCAAACTGAGAGTGAGGGCAGGGGTCAGAAAAGCTTGTCTAGATCTGCTCCAGAGGCCGGGTGTGCAGGGAGCCGCTGGCTGCAGGGTGGACTGCAGAGAAACAAGAACCTGCAGATACTTTAATCATTGCTGCAGATTTCATGTGTTTGTGTGCAGAAAAATCCCCCAAAGCTTCATGACTCTGAAAATAGCAGGATTGTGATCAGGTGCAGCTTTAAAGAGAAGGAGGAGAGGAGGAGGCTCTGCATGATGTAATGCTGTTAATAACGGCTCCTCTGGTGAGAGGAGAGACGCCTTCAGCTCCTCTCAGGGTTCAGACCCACAACTTTCTCAGAAGTAACCAGCAGCTTGAAGCTGAGCCATGATGGGAGGTCCTTCCTCCTCCTTCTGGCTACAGAGGAAACCTGTTTATTGGGGGGGTGTTTATGGCGGCTGCTGTTGTTTAAAGCCACATGTTTATGGAGATTAACCTTAAGCGCCTGTGTTTTCCCAATCTAACGTGGATTATGTTTGATTTATAGATTACATACGTGATTTCCCACATATGGAGGCGGGACTGTTTTCCTCGGCTGAGGTCGTCTTCACCTCCTCTGAGTGAGGAGCGTTCAGAAGGGGGAGTTTACCTCCCACGGCTGTTGTATCTTTGAAGGCCCAGAATGGAGGCAAAGATGGAAAAATGTCTCCTTCTAGGGACTCGTCAGACACGAGTCACCCGGACATTTCCCGTCTTTGGGAAGCTGAGTGGATCTCATGTGACAAAGCATCTGAAAAGTGTGGCCTGTATCTGTAATCAGGCAGAACTCTGTAGAACCTGCAGGTCCGGCTCCAGCAGAGTGAAATGACAACATCAGATATCACTGCCAAGGCATCACCACAGCATGATGCTACCACCACCATGCTATTCAGGGAGCTCTGCAGTGATAGTTCTGCTCCATACCTGGCCTACAGCTTTGAAGCTAAATCATTTAGTAAAACTCAATGTTAAACTTAATGATGCACTAGTTTGTTTTATCAAATAAAATCCAGCAAAGTATCTGAAATCTGAGATGAAATGAGGGACAGTCTGCGAGGAATGAAGAGTTTTACATTGTGGCTCTTAAAAAAAACAAATATTTAATCAATGGTGATTTTTCCATATTTCTGCTTTGTAATCTGGGCAGATTATCATCTGGGTTAAAAGGATCTGTTGGGAGCTTAATCTGGTCAGACTCGGTAAACAACACGATTGATGACTGATATCCTGATGATCTGTGTGGAACGATGCAGATAATCCTGTTTTCAGCAAAGATCTGAAGCTGTTTACTGTTTACGGCAGCAGCTGGATGCCAGGAGGACACCTCCAGATGTTCTCAGGGAAATTAGCTGCAGCTTCTGTTTATTTTTTTGGGGGGGGGCCACATGTGATCGGACTGGAAGGGAAACCCTTGTTCTGAGGAGGTCAGGGGCCGCTTTAGATCCCGCCAACATGAAGCTACAGCTAACGGCATGGAGAGGAAAGGAAGGCTGGTTTAGCTAGAACTATCTCCTCCTGCCTGGTTGGGGCCCCAGGGGGCTTCTGACACCCCGGGGGGCTTCTGACGAAAAGAAAATCAGTGTCTTCTTGGACATGGAACAGAAGACCAGTTCTGCTTGCTCTGCAGGGAGGCTGGGTTCTCCCTCAGAGAGAGGGTGAGGAGCTGGGTCATCAGGGAGAGGCTCCTCGACATCCTGAGGAGTCAGCTGAGGACGCCTCCCTCTGAGGGGTTCCAGGGAGGTCCCACCAGGAGGAGGGACTCTCTGCTGGCCTGGATGCTGGAGGAGGATTCTGGATAGATAGAATCTTCTGCTCAGGCTGCTGACCTAAAGATCCGGTTCTGGATGAAGCAGAAGACACTGATCGATCAGAACGATCCGAATCAGAAGTCAGAGATCTGGCTGGATGTCCAGCAGCTCTTAGTTTTATGAATAGCTGCTGGTGAGGCGTCCGTCTCTCGTGGAGGAGGACGTTTCTTCTCTGTCTGTCCTGCTTAGCTCCTGTGTCTTGTCTTCTGTTGGAGCCTCCCTTCATATATCTTCCCCAAACCTACAAACTGACTGGTGGATCTGGTCAGATGTTCTAAATGCAGTTGATCATGTTTTTTCTTCAGGGCGGCAGGGTAAGGGGGAACCTTCCTGTCCAGACGGGACTAATCTATAGAACCTAATCCTGCTTTAACCAGAACGTCTGCTGGGTTCCTTGGTCTTCATGACTTTTCCAGCATTTTATTGTCATTCCACTGTCACCAGTACAGAGCAACGAACTCCCCTCTCTGCATCTAACCCCTCCCCTCAGGGAGTAGCGGGCTGCCATTGTGCGGCGCCCGGGGAGCAGTGTGGGGTTAAGGGTCTGGCTCAGGGACCCAGAGTGGCAGTGGCAATGATGATGATGATGATGATTGTTCTCTTATGTTCCCCAAAGAACCTTGGAGGCCATAAACAAACATCTGTAGCTAAACTCAGGATGAAAGGAGCTCAGCTGGGCATTGGTGCTGCTTAGGAAAGGTTTGAGGTGAAATTAGAGATTACAATAATCCTAAAACTGATTAAAGATGAATCAAAATGTTTGTCAATTAGTCCAACTCTCTCTTAGAAGGGAGAACATGGCTGTGGAGCCTGGACCAGTTCTTTACTAGCAGAACTTGCTCTGTTAGGGTGCTGATGTAGGCGCTGCAGCGCAGCTAGCTTTATCAATCTGGGATGAATCCTACGTAAAGTGGATTATTGCAGGTCTACTGTCCAAAGTTTGTGCTCAACCATAGCCGTTAAATGCAACATCTTCCGTCTGTAGAAAGCTGAGATGACAGATTACTGCAGCACAGATTGATAATCCAAACATCCAGCCTGGTGCCTCGAGCTGCACATCAAAGCTGAACATGCTGCTTCCAGCTGAGTGATGCTCTCTCCTGCTAACAGGAAGTGCATGCATGGGTGACTGCTCAGCAGGTGCATCACATGTGCAGCATGCCTTCAGTTTCTGCTGAACATATGATGCTGGTGAGCAGCTATAAAAACAGCAGTTCTAAGGAAGCGGAGCTCCAGGATGATTTCATGGAGGTTTCTGGGTTTCCCTGAAACAGCAAAACAAAGTCTGATCCATGGATGCTCCAGTCAGGGAAAGGAACAAGGTCAAACTCAATCTCAGGAAAAATCCCAAGTTATCAAAGTTTGCATCAGAGAACGGGACAAACATGCGAGCTGAGGGACAAACCGATCAGGCCCTGACAAAGGACACATTTTATATCGATTTATATCGTAAATACACCTAGATGTTATTGAATCTGTCCGTCTGTCCGTCATCCATCCATCTGAAACCGGCTGTTTCAGCTCCAGCTACAGCCTCTAAACCAGATATAGATCTGGACTTTGACTAGGCCATTCAGACACCTTTATTAGTGAACCCAGTGAGCTTTGGTCCTCCATCGACCAATCAACAGGCTTAAACTGGAAGGAAAGCTGTGGACGTTTGGTCACCATCCAGCTTCTTCAGGACGTTCATGGCAGCAGTGAAGATTAGATCACCGCCATGTTTAACCGCAGGTGTGACGTTCAGCTGAGGTTCTGGCCTTGGATGGAGGCCAGAGTCTGAAACTCATGACTTTAACTCGGGGAACCCAGGGCTTAACGAGTGTTTCTGGTTCCTTCTCTGACCTCCCACTGCTGACCTCTTGCAGTAGTTTTGGTGTATTTCCCAGTCGTGGGACGTTCTCCGCTCTTCCATGTCTTCCTCCTGTGTGAATGATGGTTCTCTCTTTGGTTCCTGGACGTCCAAACGTTTACCAACCCTTTGCTGACTGACACATGCCGGGGACTTCCTTTAGCCTAAGCAATGCTGTCGGACAGCTTCTGTTGGATGAATCTCTAGGTCTGGTAGAAACTGGGTGTTTGTGACAGACTGAACCAGGCAGCGTTTAGTTTTTTTAGTGTCCAGGTGCGCCGCTGAGAAGCGGAGCTGTTGCAGGGTTTGTTGTGAGATTGTTTGACACTTTGGAAATGTGTTAATGCATTAAATATGCAGCGAAACGCTGACTGTCATGTTTGCACACAGCCAGTTCAGTCTGTTGGTTTTAATGGGAATCAGGCGCATAGAAACAGGAGTGGATTGAGTTCTGAGATGAAAAACACGAGCAGGAAAGGAAGGAATAACTTCTGCCTTTAAGATTGGAACGACTCGGGTATGTTGGCGAGCAGCCGGCTGCTTTCTCTGCTCTGTAACGGACATCTGAGCCAAACCACCATTTCAACTGGTGCTGATCTAGAGCAGACTGTTACAAAACAGCCAGGTGCGCAGGTGGCATCATTTGGTCTCAGACAGCTGACCTCAGGTCTTCCTTCTCTGATCCTCTGAGCTCATCTGCCTCCCTCCCATCGGCGCTGTGCTCTGGGCCTGCTTGGATCATGGCCTGCCAGCAGCGAGGATTCCCTTCATGGAAAAAGTCAGTCTGAACTCTTGCTTGTCCCCGACGTGTCAAGGAGCGCCATGAGTGGGCTGACCCGCTGTGCCGGAGCGACGGCTCTTTAGCCTCTGAGCCTGAGGCCAGACTGTCTGCAAATTAGAGAAATTAGCCCAGCCAGGCGCGGGTCAGTGAAAGAGCCCAAATCCTCCCGTCCCCCCGCCCTACCTCCAGGTTTAACCCCCCACGCCACACCGCTCACTAAAGCTGCATGTTGGAAAGGCAGCCGCACCATATGGCAGCCAATTTACCGTCAGCCAAGTTTGGGAGGGAGGGATGGAGGGTGAGCCTCTGAAACACATCTAGACGTGTTCAGAGGTTATTCTATCAGCACAGCATGATGGCTTCCATTTACCGCCGCTTCTCTCTGGCGGCCGCAGCAGAGAGCTTCCCTTTTATAACATTACTGCTTCTAAACTTTAACGTCTGTGAAACTGGGCCAAAGAGGAGCGACGTTCATAAAGGAACGAGTCACTTCTGCTGCAACCAGCAGGCCAGGAAAGCTTTGTTTGCTCCCTGCTGCCGGCCCGGGGGGGGGGGGCGCTCTGACCTGGACCAACATCTGTACCTGCACAGGTGAAGCTGGCCATTCTGCTCCAACATCCTACACAGACTGAATCCCAGCAGAGCGGTGTGTGCGAGCAGGATGTAGGTCAGGGCGATGCAGCAGATTGCTCATTAAGTGCCAAACCAAGCAAAAGTCCCTGAGTGTTTTCCAGTGGCACCAGTCCAGCCATCTGCTGCTCCTTTATTCATTCGTTAAGACGTCTTCTTTGTGTGCGCGCGTGCGTGGACACGTGGAAGCACTCATCACAACAACCACTTGCTGCTCAGCCGCACCACGTCACCCTGTGTTGTTGTCCAAAGTAGCAGCGGCGTGTCAGACGGCTCATCATGTGACCACGGCGGCTGCTGATTGGACGGCACACCGAGCTAAAACTGTTGCCGCTGTCCTGGATCAGGAGAATGTGGTCAGGGTGAAACGGTGACAACAGGCTGAAGGGAAACCAGACGAACCAGAGCAAAGGTTGGGCAGGCAGGGGATGATGATGATGATGATGCCAAAGACATGAAGGTCCAGCAGCTGAACCAATGAGTGACGGTAAGTCAGAAGATGTTTTTCTTTATTGTGTTTATTGATGCAGAGCGTTGGATGGATGGAAGCAGCTTCTTATCGAGTCAGAGCCCAGATATTCCTACAATCTCAAAGGTTTCTCTGGATGTTCTCTCTAATCTATTCAGCAATCTCTCCCTTCTGTTTCTGTCTGTCTAGATCTTGAGCTTTAACTGTTGGAGCTGTAGAAGGGACCCCCCCCCCCCCCAGCAGAACCAAAGTAATCTCACACCAAAGTGGCGAGACCTAAACCTAAAGGCCAAAGTCTGAATCTATCATCCAAAGTCCAACATTCCTGTGGAACATGAAGCTGGAGAGCACACCGTCAGACGTGAGTTCCTGGAGGGATGTGGACTTTGCCCTCAACTGCACCTACATCGTTCCGGACCAGGTGTCGGACCCAAGCTTCAGTCTGCCCAAAGCAATGACCTCCATACCAAGAAACCTCGCCTTCCACTACGGGGAGGACAACGAGGTAAGGTCAGCTGCTGTGAGCTGAGCAGCTTCATGCTACAGCAGGTTTTAGAGCAGCGCTCAGCTTCAGCTCTGTGGCTGTAGATGCAGGCAGCTTCAGCTCTGTGGCTGTAGATGCAGGCAGCTTCAGCTCTATGGCTGTAGATGCAGGCAGCTTCAGCTCTGTGGCTGTAGATGCAGGCAGCTTCAGCTCTATGGCTGTAGATGCAGGCAGCTTCAGCTCTATGGCTGTAGATGCATGCAGCTTCAGCTCTGTGGCTGTAGATGCAGGCAGCTTCAGCTCTGTGGCTGTAGATGCAGGCAGCTTCAGCTCTATGGCTGTAGATGCAGGCAGCTTCAGCTCTGTGGCTGTAGATGCAGGCAGCTTCAGCTCTATGGCTGTAGATGCAGGCAGCTACATCTCTGTGGCTGTAGATGCAGGCAGCTTCAGCTCTATGGCTGTAGATGCAGGCAGCTTCAGCTCTGTGGCTGTAGATGCAGGCAGCTTCAGCTCTATGGCTGTAGATGCAGGCAGCTTCAGCTCTGTGGCTGTAGATGCAGGCAGCTTCAGCTCTGTGGCTGTAGATGCATGCAGCTTCAGCTCTGTGGCTGTAGATGCAGGCAGCTTCAGCTCTATGGCTGTAGATGCAGGCAGCTTCAGCTCTATGGCTGTAGATGCAGGCAGCTTCAGCTCTGTGGCTGTAGATGCAGGCAGCTTCAGCTCTATAGCTGTAGATGCAGGCAGCTTCAGCTCTATGGCTGTAGATGCAGGCAGCTACATCTCTGTGGCTGTAGATGCAGGCAGCTTCAGCTCTATGGCTGTAGATGCAGGCAGCTTCAGCTCTGTGGCTGTAGATGCAGGCAGCTTCAGCTCTATGGCTGTAGATGCAGGCAGCTTCAGCTCTATGGCTGTAGATGCAGGCAGCTTCAGCTCTGTGGCTGTAGATGCAGGCAGCTTCAGCTCTGTGGCTGTAGATGCAGGCAGCTTCAGCTCTGTGGCTGTAGATGCAGGCAGCTTCAGCTCTATGGCTGTAGATGCAGGCAGCTTCAGCTCTGTGGCTGTAGATGCAGGCAGCTTCAGCTCTATGGCTGTAGATGCAGGCAGCTACATCTCTGTGGCTGTAGATGCAGGCAGCTTCAGCTCTATGGCTGTAGATGCAGGCAGCTTCAGCTCTGTGGCTGTAGATGCAGGCAGCTTCAGCTCTATGGCTGTAGCAGCTTCAGCTTTGTGGCTGTAGATGCAGGCGGCGCTCAGCTTCAGCTCTGGGTTCACATGATCTCATTCAGCCATCCGCTGTGGACCAGAACACACCATGCTTAGTGTGAGGGATTGCTGAAGAGTCAATGAGTCGATGCAATCAGCTGGTTTTCCTTAGATAGAAAACTTTGAATCAATCTGACTGGATGATCTGGTGAACTGGAAACTGACCTGAGATGACATGATGTGAATTGGAGCTATAGAAATAAACTGAATAGAATTGAACCATCAGAACCAGGAGCGTTTCTCACGCATGAGCTGAGGAGAGCTGAGTGTCTCCAGCAGGCCTGGGTCAGTTTCAGGCCTCCCACAGTGCACCGGGGCTGGGCTGTTATAGCGTGTCTGAGGACAGATTCATTATCTTTAAAGGAAGAGGGAGCGGAGAGTCACACTCACTTGTTAATGCCCCCTTCCTTTTTTGTCCTCACCAAGGCGTCACTTTCTGCTCCTGTTCCTCTTCTGCAGTTCTCAGACTCTCATCTGTTCCTCCTCTGCCTGCAGCCGCCGCTGCTGCAGCTGCAGATAAAATCAAACTGTGAAGTCATGGAAGGTCCATCTCCTTGTTGGGCTCTTTGCTGATGTGCAATCGATAATGTTTAACGTTCACGTTTAGTGCAGGAACTTTATCACCCCAACTAGAGAATCAGTAACTAGCCCTGGGGTCTTTTTTCCACCTGTTGCTGTGATGATGGTGAGCATGCAGCCGCTCCTTCCAGTGGGACGAGGCGCTGAACTTTGGAAAGGTGTGTTGGGTTATTAGGAGGATCAGCAGGAAAGCTGCGCTCAGAGTGGAAGGTGTTTGCTCCAGGAAATCAGTCACAGGCACGTGGCAGATGGAGTTTCAGCAACGGGTGGCTGTACCATGAGGGGCCGGGGGGGATCTGGGCAAAGGGGGGCTGTGGGGTTGGGGGCGGGGGGATTGGGTTTAAAACCAGAAGATTAACTTTCGTTGGGGTGAGGAGGGGTGAGGAGGCCATGCAGCAGGCTTCAACCTGCAGGAGAGGAAACGGAGGCCCTCAGGAGGCTGGGAGCGTGGCTCCATGCAGGACACCCCCACCAGCCCCGTCTTCCTTTAACCCCCCCCCCACCCCCCACCCCCACCCCCATCCTGGTGGCGCCATCTTGGTGGAACAAGCGGTTGAGCTGAAGCGACAGTTCAGCAGCCGCTACAACTCATTAGTCACACATCAGCGGCGAATTATAATGTCCCTGTCAAACTGGTTCATCATACAGTGAGCTCACCTTACGATGACACACACTCACCACCCCCCCACGCGCACACACACCCATACACACACACTCACCACCCCCCACACACACCACACACACACCCATACACACACACACACAAGCCGGCATCCAACTGCCCAGAAATACTTCACTTCTGAAGTTCCTGCTCTGCTTCCTTGAAAAACTAAGCCGGGCTTAATTCTCAGGTGACCAATGAGGTTGAAGGTGCTGAGCGCTGGCGGCGTCTCAGACCCCGCCTCCCCACTTCCTCTCCTAAAAAACCCACCAGGTTAATGACAGGCAGGCTTTCAGGAATGTCTCCTGATGTCCGCTGAGATCTAAGGACAGAAGTGCTGAACAGAAACTGAGGACTGTGACTCCTCCCCTCAGCAGAGAGTCCGTGTCTGAAGCAACCTGTCAGCAAATTCACTGGAAATGTTGTTTCCTTAAGGAGTCTGTGACTCTGCAGCAGGTCAGAGATCAGTGGAGTAGGTCAGAGAAAGTATAAGTCTCTTCATTGGTTTAATTCGCCGGTGGGGAAAGTGGGTCAGTTGGAGTCTTTAAGCGGAGCCGTCTGAGCTGACGGCGCCGGCCTCAGTGACATAAACATCAGTGGTCAATAAACATTAACACACGCAGTGATGATGATGATGATTTCTGTTGTTTTTTTCCCAGGTAACCGGTGTGTTCAGCAAGGAGTACATTCCTCAGGGAACCCGCTTCGGTCCCCTGCGAGGAGACATCTACACCAAAGACAGCGTCCCCAAAGAGGCCAACAGGAAGTACTTCTGGAGGGTAAGAGCAGCAGGATGTCAGGTAGCTGTAAACCCCTCAGGAAAACCAGCCAATCAGGGAAAGCCTCTGAGGAAGAAGGACCTGGGAAAAGTTAAGAAGCCGCAGGTTTCCTTCTTCCTCTCTGGTTCGCATCACGTCTGCTTGTCTGCGTCAGCGAGGACACATGGCCGTGGCGTTCAGGGCTTTTTGCTGTAGATTTTAGAGGAAGTTGTGAAGGCAGGCAGCACGTAACCCTGGATTGTGTTGAAGAGTCATCAAAGCCTTACCGGCACTGGCCTGACTGATTGTCTTCCTTTCCGTCCCTGAATATTCTCTCTGACACCTATTGTGCCGGTATCATTGGGCATTTTTCTGCTCGGTGAGTGTTTTCCTTCCTGTAAAGCTGTCCGGGGTCTTCCTGCCTGCCTGCAGGACCGAGGCTGTTATCAGGGCTTTGTCACAGGTAGACGTGCTGCCACAGGCCCCCCCCCCGCAGCACGCTGGCTCCCCGCCAGCTTCTCTGACATTTCACTTTCATCTGCTTTGTGTTTCACAATCAACACATCCATCTCCAAGGGTTTCACTTTAATCATTATTGACGGCTGGCGTGCCGTCCATGAATCAGAGAGAAACACAAGCGAAAAAGGAATCAAAAGAGGCAGTCACTTTTGCGTAATGATTGATTTAGCCACACCCAGAATTTTTACGGCTCAACAAAACAGAAATGCTGTGAGAAAACAGTCAGACAAGGCAGCAGCGCTCACAGCAGACTGACAGCGGAGCAGGATATTCACCGTACATGGCCCAGGTGATTATTCTCAGTGTTCCAGCCTGTTCACCAGTCTGCATCTACCATAGAATCATATTCAGAGAATGATGAACGTGTTTGTGGTGAAGAGCAGGTCGGTGGTCTATCGTTTCCATCCTGTTTTCAGCCTCTCTCTCTCTTTCTTCTGCAGATTTACAGCGGTGGACAACTTCAGCACTTCATCGACGGGTACGATGTCCACAAGAGCAACTGGATGCGTTACGTGAACCCGGCGCGCTGCCTGGCCGAGCAGAACCTGGTGGCCTGCCAGAACGGACGGGACGTCTACTTCTACACCATCCGGCCGGTGGAGCCCAAACAGGAGCTGCTGGTGTGGTACAGTCAAGAGTTCGCTCAGAGGCTCTGCAGCCCGCAGGATCACCACCCCCCACACAGTGAGTCTGAAGACCAACACGTAGCTCCAGTCTACAGAGAACGGGAAGCGTTCAGTTAGCGGGGATGAATCACAGGCAGAGAGGGAGGGACTGTTTAGCACCAAATCCCTGCTGCTGATAAAGAAGCTGATTCTTAACTTAGTGGTGAAAACGTGTGTTTTCCTCGTGAAGCTTAGATTATTCTGCTGTTATCTTTTTCTTCCCATCTGGTCTGCAGCTGTCAGACAGCTGTTTATAGATGACACATCGTTACATTCAGGGGGGGTCAGGGTAATGACGTCCGTTCAAAGTCCTGCAGCGAGTCACTCCGTTTGCGGTTATCTGCAGAAGGTATGCAGGTGAAGGTATTCAGGTGGAGGTATTCAGGTGGAGGTATCCAGGTGGAGGTATTCAGGTGTAGGTATCCAGGTGAAGGTATCCAGGTGAAGGTATCCAGGTGGAGGTATCCAGGTGAAGGTATCCAGGTGAAGGTATCCAGGTGGAGTTATCCAGGTGAAGGTATCCAGGTGAAGGTATCCAGGTGGAGGTATCCAGGTGAAGGTATCCAGGTGAAGGTATCCAGGTGGAGGTATCCAGGTGAAGGTATCCAGGTGAAGTTATCCAGGTGGAGGTATCCAGGTGAAGGTATCCAGGTGAAGGTATCCAGGTGAAGGTATCCAGGTGAAGGTATCCAGGTGGAGGTATCCAGGTGAAGGTATCCAGGTGAAGGTATCCAGGTGGAGGTATCCAGGTGAAGGTATCCAGGTGAAGGTATCCAGGTGGAGGTATCCAGGTGAAGGTATCCAGGTGAAGGTATCCAGGTGGAGGTATCCAGGTGAAGGTATCCAGGTGAAGGTATCCAGGTGGAGGTATCCAGGTGAAGGTATCCAGGTGGAGGTATCCAGGTGAAGTTATCCAGGTGTAGGTATCCAGGTTGAGGTATCCAGGTGGAGGTATCCAGGTGAAGGTATCCAGGTGAAGGTATCCAGGTGGAGGTATCCAGGTGAAGGTATCCAGGTGGAGGTATCCAGGTGAAGTTATCCAGGTGTAGGTATCCAGGTTGAGGTATCCAGGTGGAGGTATCCAGGTGAAGGTATCCAGGTGAAGGTATCCAGGTGTAGGTATCCAGGTGAAGGTATCCAGGTGAAGGTATCCAGGTGAAGTTATCCAGGTGTAGGTATCCAGGTTGAGGTATCCAGGTGGAGGTATCCAGGTGGAGGTATCCAGGTGAAGGTATCCAGGTGTAGGTATCCAGGTGAAGGTATCCAGGTGAAGGTATCCAGGTGAAGTTATCCAGGTGTAGGTATCCAGGTTGAGGTATCCAGGTGAAGGTATCCAGGTGAAGGTATCCAGGTGGAGGTATCCAGGTGAAGGTATCCAGGTGAAGGTATCCAGGTGAAGGTATCCAGGTGTAGGTATCCAGGTGTAGGTATCCAGGTTGAGGTATCCAGGTGGAGGTATTCAGGTGGAGGTATCCAGGTGAAGGTATTCAGGTGGAGGTATCCAGGTGAAGTTATCCAGGTGTAGGTATCCAGGTTGAGGTATCCAGGTGGAGGTATCCAGGTGAAGGTATCCAGGTGAAGGTATCCAGGTGAAGGTATCCAGGTGAAGGTATCCAGGTGAAGGTATCCAGGTGTAGGTATCCAGGTTGAGGTATCCAGGTGGAGGTATTCAGGTGGAGGTATCCAGGTGAAGGTATTCAGGTGAAGGTATCCAGGTGAATTCACGCTCCGGATGGAGGACACCTGTGTCCATCCATTCAAACTGCTTCTCCGTATCAGCAGGTGGATCTATGCTGATAGTCTTCCAATCTTATCTCCATGAGGTCAACAGTTCCTGCTTTGTTTTGGTCGTCTGCTTTTTAACACAATGAATCCGGTTGGTCGTGTTTAAGGAGGAAATCATGGCTTCCAGTCTCTGCAGCAATGGTCTGCTCCTTTAAGGATCACCGATCTCTGGCTCTAAGAACCAAATCAATCCCTTTTTATTTATTATTTAAACTAAAGAGGAGAAGAGGAAAGGAGACGTGAGTTTTTTTCTCTTGTGGTCAGTATCGTAACACGCCATACCCAGAAAAGGTTTCATAAACGAAACTCTGAGTGTTTCTGCGCTGCAGCTCATAGATGACATGACTCCTACACCCCACAGCGACTCCCCCTCCCTCACAAAATCACTCCAACAACAGAAACTCATAATGGCTTCGTCAAGTCAAAACTGAAACTACTATCATTTACCATAAGAGGGCGTTCCTGTGTGGGCGACTCAGCCTTACTGTATCTGCAAACACTCAGGGATGACTGGTCTTCCTCTTTAAACTCAACAGGTGCGCTTGTTGTTACAGAACATGGTGATGAAGAGCAGAGCAGGCATCCTCTACCTCAGCAGACGTTTCTCCAGGACCGGACCAAAGAGGAGGTGAAGGAGCAGCTTGATGAAGACGGTGAGGAGAAGATTGACGTGGAGATGTTGGAGAGAGACACGCCTCCTGATACGCCTGACGAGCAGATCGTGGACTTCAGCAGAAAGATGGAGAAGAGTGAAGATCCAGAAGGCCTCATCCCCTCCCCTCAGCCTGAGCACAGGGAGGCCCCCCTATGCTTCAACCACCCGTACCTCACAGACCATCACCCTTCCCCCCCGGCTCCCCCACACAGAGGCCTCCCCCTACACCTCCATGGTCTCTATAGCCATAGGGAGGGCCTGGTCTCCTCTTACCCCATTTACTCCAACCCCAGACAGCTTCAGCCGCCCTACCAGTTCCTTCCTCCATACGGCCCCCACTATCCTCGGATCATCCTCCCTCCTTACTCCCCCCCCTTCCCCAGCGTCCTCCCTTCACGAGGATCCCTCCAGTACAGCAGCTACCTGGGGGCAGACAGAGTCCCATACCCTCCCTTTGCTCCTCCAAACCTGTTCCCTGTGTCCCTCCCCTACGCCCCGCCCTCTCAGGTGGGCCTCAAAGAATTAACCCCAAATATTTCCCCACCAAGAGGTGCTCCTGCCACCCCGGAGATGTCTCCCCCTGCCAAGCTTGACAGCCTCCCCCCCACCCCTGAGCAGCCTCCCTCTACCTGCGAGGAGGCCATGAACCTTAGCCTGGCTGTTGGGAAGAGCAGCTCCTCTCCTCGGAACGGACCTGGACACAAATCGCTGCCCTACCCGCTGAAGAAGCAGAACGGAAAGATCAAGTATGAATGCAACATCTGCTCCAAAACCTTCGGACAGCTCTCCAACCTAAAGGTGACACTCCTTCCTCCATTTTACCTCCTGCTTACGAACGCTTGAACTCATGGCTGTATTGCTACCACCGTAGGTCCATCTGCGGGTGCACAGCGGCGAGAGGCCATTCCAGTGTCACTTATGTAAGAAGAGCTTCACTCAGCTGGCTCACCTTCAGAAACATCACCTGGTCCACACTGGAGAGAAACCGCATGAATGTCAGGTAATGTGATAGTAGTTGGAATAAACCTGGAATAGTTTCTGATCGTCGTAGAAACATCAAAAGGCCAATAATGTCCTGAACAGGTGGAGCCTGACCTTTGACCTCTTTCATGTTTTCCAGGTGTGTCACAAACGCTTCAGCAGCACCAGCAACCTGAAGACGCATCTGCGCCTTCACTCAGGAGAAAAACCGTACCAGTGCAAACTGTGCCACATGAAGTTCACCCAGTACATCCACCTGAAGCTGCACCGACGCCTCCACAGCAGCCGCGAGCGGCCCTACCGCTGCACGCTCTGCTCACACACCTTCTTCCACCGCTTCAGCCTCTTCCTTCACCAGCGTAGCTGCTGCCCGGCCACCTCTGCAGCTCCCGTCAACATGCACATGAAGGAAATGGTGGAGCGCTTCGACGCCAGCCAGGAGGCGGACGCGCTGATGGAAACAGCCGCCGCCGCTCAGGTGAGGGAGGCTGTGGAGCGTTGGCTGACCCGTACGCTGGAAGGAGAGGGGAAGGAGGACCAGAGAGAGGCTACGGCGCTACTGAAAGCCCTGACCGCCGCCATCAATGCACCTATGGCTCCATCTGCTGTTCCAGCATCCCACCACAGCCCCCCGCTGGGCTTCCAGGAGCGGGCCACGGTGGTCCACCTCCACCAGCGAGCCACTGTGAAAACGGAGGGACAGTGAGGACCAGCTCCAGGCGTAGAGCTAATTATCACCAAAAAAAAAGGGTTTAGCCAAATGTAGTTCCTGATTGTGGGAACGTTGTGATCCAATGAGCGCAGCACCAAAACCAGAGCATCCCAAAGAGATTGATCCTCGTCCCAGAGCCGACGTTAAACTGTGAAGTATTTAAAAACTTTCACTCAGGTAGAACAAGTTTGCTTTCTGTGCTTTAACTTATTTCATTTCTTCATATTTATTTAGATGACACTTTGTTTTTTAGTTAGTTTATTCCATCCGCTTGTTGAGAGATTTGTGAACTTTAAAAGCTGACTCAGCATTTAAGCCACAACGGGTTCATTATTTATTTCTTAACGTTGAAGTGGAAACGTCTTTGCCAAAATATCAATGTGTGTTTTTGGATAATTATTCAGACAAAGCATTACTGACCTTCCCACTGAATTCCACTGATTTCCACTGATTCCCACTGATTCCCACTGATTTTCACTGATTCCCACTGATTTTCACTGATTCCCACTGATTTTTCACTGATTCCCACTGATTCCCACTGATTCCCACTAATTTTCACTGATTCCCACTGATTCCCACTGATTTCCACTGATTCCCACCGATTCTCACTGATTCCCACTAATTTCCACTGATTTTCACTGATTCCCACTGATTCCCACTGATTTCCACTGATTCCCACTGATTCCCACTGATTCTCCCTGATTCCCACTGATTTTCACTGATTCCCACTGATTTCCACTGATTCCCACTGATTTTTCACTGATTCCCACTGATTTTCACTGATTCCCACTGATTTTTCACTGATTCCCACTAATTTTCACTGATTCCCACTGATTCCCACTGATTTCCACTGATTCCCACCGATTTTCACTGATTCCCACTAATTTCCACTGATTTTCACTGATTCCCACTGATTTTCACTGATTCCCACTGATTTCCACTGATTTTCACTGATTCCCACTGATTCCCACGATTTCCACTGATTCCCACTGATTCTCCCTGATTTCCACTGATTCCCACTGATTTTCACTGATTTTCACTGATTCCCACTGATTTTCACTGATTCCCACTGATTTCCACTGATTCCCACTGACTTTCACTGATTCCCACTGATTTTCACTGATTCCCACTGATTTTCACTGATTCCCACTGACTTTCACTGATTCCCACTGATTTTCACTGATTCCCACTGATTTTCACTGATTCCCACTGATTCCCACTAATTTTCACTGATTCCCACTGATTCCCACACTGATTTCCACTGATTCCCGTTGATTTTCACTGATTCCCACTGATTTTCACTGATTCCCACTGATTCCCACACTGATTTCCACTGATTCCCGTTGATTTTCACTGATTCCCACTGATTTTCACTGATTCCCACTGATTTCCACTGATTTTCACTGATTCCCGTTGATTTTCACTGATTCCCACTGATTCCCACTGATTTTCACTGATTTCCACTGATTCCCACTGATTTCCAAAGCAAATGGAGTGGGAGTGAAGCTGTTATTTGGCTGTAAGCGTTTCAGACAGACGTACCTCACATTCAGCAGGAATCTTACAGCTTTTTAATGTCCGGTAGTAAAAAAAAAAAAAAAAAAACTGTTTCAAGCTTTGGTCAAAACCTCCAGAACCAGAACCTGGAGGACAGGAAGTGCTTTTCTTATCTGTAGTTGTTTTTTTATCTTCTGTACAGACTGGTTTGTAGTTTACTTTTTAAAAAACTGGTTATCAAATGTTCTGAATTTATACATGAGAGACTATTTTGATGATACTTTTATATATTTACATGATGTAGCACATTAAAGTATTGTTTTTATAAAACAAAGTGTTTTTATTTGTTTTTTAGTGAACTTGGATTGAATTTCAAACGTTATGTAATTAATGCAATAAATCTAATCAGTGGTTTAGTCTTCCAGGATCAAAGCATTTCCTGCTAAAGCTCTAAGCTCCCGTTAGCGGAGTTATAAACCTGCTAACGAAAGAAACAAGTCTGAAGAACTTCTATTCAAATTCATGCTTATTCAGTTTAAGGAAAAAGGGAATCAGAGGTTGTTCAACTCTTCATTGGACATTTTTCCTCCTGAGAGAACATGAATTATGTTTACAGTATTTTTAGCATTAGCAACATTAGCAGTTAGCCATGGCTGTTCTCTGGCACAACAGGTAAAAGTAAGACACGCAGCAGGACTTCCTGACGCTGTGCAGGTGAGGCTCTGATGGGTGGGAAAGGGGCAGGTGTGGAGCTAGCGCTGCAGGCTAATGTTAGCGCCAGGCCAGGAACCATGCGGCGTGGAACCATGCGGCGTGGAACCATGCGGCGTGGAACCACGCGGCGTGGAACCTTCGCTCCTCTGGACTTTTCTGGCTGAATAAACATGAAGACAAGCGAAGCCGCTTCCTTTTCCTGCAGGTTTAAACTGAAGCTTCGCACCAAATCATGTTTGAACTTTCAGAAGTCCGACTTCCGGGTGACGACTTCTATTTAGCAGCCTTCTTCCTCTGGGTGTCAAACCTTCCGATGGAGTTAAAATACTGCTTTGCTCATGGGCAGCAGGTTTTTCAGCACCAGCAACCATCAGGAGCTTCATCATTTCTAAAGGCAGCTGCAGTTTAAGATTCAGTCAAATAAAATGAGAAAAAATTATATTAAACGATTATAAGAAAACTGCACAAAAGTTCCAGGCCAAACTTAGCAGATGGAGACGGATCTGGAATATGCATCTCTATGTTTTATCGGAGGAATAACTTTTAATGCTTATATACCTGATGACATGAAATGGATTTAAAATAGAAGAGAAACTTTCTTCCTAACTTCGATCTGCTGAACAACGACGTGGAGAGCAGTGGGAGAGAGAAGCCTCTGACTGGGAACGCTCCGTCTCCCACTGCTCACCCTCGCCATGATCACCCTCGCCATGATCACCCTCGCCATGATCACCACCACAGCTGGAACACCTGCTTCCTCAACCCAAGTCTCTCACAGGTTTAGGGATTTTTTGCTCCTTCAAACCAGGAATAACGGCTCTAACGCTCCGGGGTCAGACTGGTTTCCGACTTCTGCATCTTTCCGAAATGTGTCAAACTGTCTGACATGTTCCCATCAGCAGGCCCTTCATCTGCTCCGGTGTCTGATGTTAAACATGATGGCGGTTTTAGTGGAGGCGATGGCGAAGCGAGCAGTGAACATCATGTCAGTGCGGCTGCTGCAGTAGAAGAACTGCTGTAAGCGGACAGTTTTCAGAGCCCCAAACTATGTACTGCAGACATCCCAAGTCTCTGGAAGTTCCCAGAGTCTCCCTGATATCGATAGTTGTTCACGGATTCCCGCGAGTCGGATAAACGATCCTGGATTTTAGACTCTGGGAGGTGGAGTTTTTTAATGCGAGTGAGAGCGAGCGGGCAGCACAATGATTCATGCATCATGTGTGGATTAGAACTACTGCGATTGCCCAGGAACAAGAGAGGGAGGGGCTGCTGGTGAAACCTGTGCAGCGTTTCTGTCCAAAGCGATGCTCTGATCAACCAGCGTTCCAGGTTGATCAGAGAGCTGATTGGATCGATCAGTTCCTCTGGTTTCTCTCTGGTCGCCTAGTTACCACTCAAAGCTGTGCATCCTGGGAAACGGCAGAGGGTCAATCCTCCAGTAAAAAACAGAAATATAGGACTAACTTTACAGCACAATATACTAAAGTATATCCACGTCTAGTGGAGGGGAGGAACAGTAGCGGATCTAGACCAAATGTACCCGGGGGCCAGGAGGGGGCCAGCGTGTTTTCATGGGGGCCCAGAAAAGCATGAAATAAAAAACAGGGGAAGGGATTCAAATATATTAATAGAGCTGCATGAAGGGAAATTACTTTTCAATGAGGTTCAATATAAATTCTATTTCTTATGAGGTCAATATACATTTAGAATTTAGGAATCTTACATATTTTTTGACTTAATTTAAGTTAAAACTACAGTTTTCTATAAATTTGAATTTGAACTCAATAAAAACTGTTAAATTCACCTGTAAAAATTAGAGCCTTTTTTTTCTATTTGTTGTGGAAAAAAAACATTTAGCAGAGGAAAACTGGGATCCTATCTCAGCACCACTGAAACTATCAGCTTATTGTTTTTGAATAATTAGTAAAACAGAATTTGTAAAGAAAAAGAATGAGATAGATCCAAAGGACCCGTCAGTAATCATGTCTGTTCCAGCGCATCATCGTTAGATTTTCTTTGAGTATTATGTCTTCAGCACAGGGGCCATAACAGGGGCCAGGACATGATCTACAGGGGCACTGGCCCCCGTCTAGAACCGGCCATGGTGAGGAATGATGTCACCGTGGTGAGGTGCACTGTATGCTGAAGCACAACCGATGTTCAAGGCTACAAGATTGAAAGTATTAAAAATAAAAGAGCAATACTGTTTAGTTTTTAAGAAATGACTGTTAGTTAATAAACAGTTGATGAAAAGCTGCTGGCCTTCAGTGTGTGTGTATGGGGCACGGTGTGGGTCCGTTGACCCTGGGGGGGCGGGGGTGGGGGGATAAGCATCTCCCTGAAATAAGTTTTTGGAACTTGGGACGTCTGGTGATGATGATTGGATAAACCCACCCCTGATGAATATGATAAAATAAGCCCAATAAAATATGCTGGTTAATGTTCCACGGTAAAGTTAGTTTATAAACACAGCTGCTGCTGCCCATAAACTTCATGCTAGCACTAGTGGCTAATGATGATTGTTTCTAGCCCTTTCGGTTAAAAGTAACCAATCGGTTACTTTTAAAAGCACTGCTGCACTGAACTCTTTTCCCCTCAGTCTTGTTAATCCGTCTAGCTCTGCCTTGCTGAGGCTCTGCGGTTTATTAACAGGTCTCCGCTGTACAGGATTCTGAGGACTTCTCCTACTGGCTGGTTTATCGTTTTTGTTCACTGATCTGGATTCCTTTCTGGAAAACAGTCCGTCTGTTTAACTAGTTTGAATATGACTTTGAAATCTTTACTTTGTTTTGGGAATTTTGTAGAATTTCTAGATCGTTTATCAATTGATTGTTCTGGACTTCTCTTCAATTGGTCTCTGCTTTTTCCGCTATTTCTTTTTTAACTCTCTTTCAATCTTCTTCCTTTTCATTATTTCCTTCTTCAATCTCTAACGTTCTGCTCTCTCTGCTTTTTCTCATAGTAGCTTCATCTGGTCTGTTCCTGTTTGGCTGTGACTCCATCCTGGAGAGAAATATCAGCTGTGCTGCTGCCATCAACACCTTTGTTTCTAGATGTTGGAGCTTGGCCTGTTTTCCAGTGTAGTCCTGTTTCTCTGACTGTGACTAACTGGATGTGCTCTCTTCATCCTCTGACATGGGAGCTGGCTCGGAGCTCGTCTGCCTGGCTGTGTGTTTCCTGGACGGGGCCGCCTGTGGAGCTGGTTGACAGTTGCCTTTTGTATCTATGCTTCTTTTTCTATGTCTGCTTCTGTCTCCTTGAACCCCAGTGGGCCTCAGCAGATGGCCGCTCACACTGAGCGTCGTTCTGCTGGAGGTTTCTTCCTGTTCAAAGGGAGTTTTTCCTCTCCACTGTCGCTACAAGCATGCTTAGTGTGAGGGATTGCTGAAGAGTCAATGAGTTGATGCAATCAGCTGGTTTTCCTTAGATAGAGAACTTTGAATCAATCTGACTGGATGATCTGGTGAACTGGATCTATAAAGTGACCTGAGATGACATGATGTGAATTGGAGCTATAGAAATAAACTGAATAGAATTTAATTGAATTCATGAATATCTCAGCAGATTTATCTTCAAAGGGATTGTAATGTCTAAAGAAATACAGTTTCATATATATCTACATATATATAGATATATAGATGT
The DNA here is from genome assembly GCA_030533445.1 of Cyprinodon diabolis. Classification (NCBI taxonomy): domain Eukaryota; kingdom Metazoa; phylum Chordata; class Actinopteri; order Cyprinodontiformes; family Cyprinodontidae; genus Cyprinodon; species Cyprinodon diabolis. The sequence continues at coordinate 43,775,374 of CM060074.1, read as the reverse complement.
TCTTATTTTTATTTCTACAGCAGTTTTGCTGCAGGCGTTCCTGGAGACGTTCATGTTATCTCATCTGAGCTGCAAACAGTTTATGGACTCTTCAGTCAGTTCTGTGCCCCGAAAGCCCCGGTAGTCCACAGGATGTTCTTATCAACATTAGTGTGAGAAAAGTCATGAATGATAATGAGAAGTCTCTTTATATTTATCTCCACTTCTTCATTCATCTAACAACGTCACTTTTTCACACTTTAGTTCCTAGAAAAGAAAGAAATGAAACTCGGCATAAGACCTGCTTTAACTGACAGCTTTAGATAAAAGAATCAAAGTCACTCGACATTTTCCTCGCTTCATATTTCAGTCTCTGCATGGAGGCCGTTTGCAGCAACCTGCCTCACGTCCCTAAGGTCACCAGCAGGGGGCGGCGTAGCAGGAAGGTAGATCGCCCACCTGTTCCTACAGCAGCATGATGACTGTCTGCTCCACAGGGTAACAGGCAGGTTACTGCTGCTGCTTAGCTTAAAGATGGAAGGTGGAGCTGATGGAGCAGCTGAAGGTGGAGCTGACAGAGCAGCTGACGGAGCAGCTGAAGGTGGAGCTGACGGAGCAGCTGAAGGTGGAGCTGATGGAGCAGCTGAAGGTGGAGCTGACAGAGCAACTGAAGGTGGAGCTGATGGAGCAGCTGAAGGTGGAGCTGACGGAGCAGCTGAAGGTGGAGCTGATGGAGCAGCTGAAGGTGGAGCTGACAGAGCAGCTGACAGAGCAGCTGAAGGTGGAGCTGACGGAGCAGCTGAAGGTGGAGCTGATGGAGCAGCTGAAGGTGGAGCTGACGGAGCAGCTGAAGGTGGAGCTGAAGGTGGAGCTGACGGAGCAGCTGAAGGTGGAGCTGACGGAGCAGCTGAAGGTGGAGCTGAAGGTGGAGCTGACAGAGCAGCTGAAGGTGGAGCTGACGGAGCAGCTGAAGGTGGAGCTGACGGAGCAGCTGACGGAGCAGCTGAAGGTGGAGCTGATGGAGCAGCTGAAGGTGGAGCTGACGGAGCAGCTGAAGGTGGAGCTGACGGAGCAGCTGAAGGTGGAGCTGACAGAGCAGCTGACAGAGCAGCTGAAGGTGGAGCTGACGGAGCAGCTGAAGGTGGAGCTGATGGAGCAGCTGAAGGTGGAGCTGACGGAGCAGCTGACGGAGCAGCTGAAGGTGGAGCTGACGGAGCAGCTGAAGGTGGAGCTGAAGGTGGAGCTGACAGAGCAGCTGAAGGTGGAGCTGACGGAGCAGCTGAAGGTGGAGCTGAAGGTGGAGCTGACGGATCAGCTGAAGGTGGAGCTGACGGAGCAGCTGAAGGTGGAGCTGAAGGTGGAGCTGACAGAGCAGCTGAAGGTGGAGCTGACGGAGCAGCTGAAGGTGGAGCTGACGGAGCAGCTGACGGAGCAGCTGAAGGTGGAGCTGACGGAGCAGCTGAAGGTGGAGCTGAAGGTGGAGCTGACAGAGCAGCTGAAGGTGGAGCTGACGGAGCAGCTGACGGTAGAGCTGATGGAGCAGCTGACGGAGCAGCTGAAGGTGGAGCTGAAGGTGGAGCTGACAGAGCAGCTGAAGGTGGAGCTGACGGAGCAGCTGACGGTGGAGCTGATGGAGCAGCTGACGGAGCAGCTGAAGGTGGAGCTGAAGGTGGAGCTGACAGAGCAGCTGAAGGTGGAGCTGACGGAGCAGCTGAAGGTGGAGCTGATGGAGCAGCTGACGGAGCAGCTGAAGGTGGAGCTGACAGAGCAGCGGACGGAGCAGCTGAAGGTGGAGCTGACGGAGCAGCTGAAGGTGGAGCTGAAGGTGGAGCTGACAGAGCTGCTGAAGGTGGAGCTGACGGAGCAGCTGATGGTGGAGCTGATGGAGCAGCTGACGGAGCAGCTGAAGGTGGAGCTGAAAGTGGAGCTGACAGAGCAGCTGAAGGAGGAGCTGATGGAGCAGCTGACGGAGCAGCTGAAGGTGGAGCTGACAGAGCAGCTGACGGAGCAGCTGAAGGTGGAGCTGACGGAGCAGCTGAAGGTGGAGCTGACGGAGCAGCTGAAGGTGGAGCTGACAGAGCAGCTGAAGGTGGAGCTGACTGAGCAGCTGACGGTGGAGCTGATGGAGCAGCTGACGAAGCAGCTGAAGGTGGAGCTGACAGAGCAGCTGAAGGTGGAGCTGACAGAGCAGCTGAAGGTGGAGCTGATGGAGCAGCTGACGGAGCAGCTGGAGGTGGAGCTGACGGAGCAGCTGAAGGTGGAGCTGACGGAGCAGCTGACGGAGCAGCTGAAGGTGGAGCTGACAGAGCAGCTGAAGGTGGAGCTGATGGAGCAGCTGACAGAGCAGCTGGAGGTGGAGCTGACGGAGCAGCTGAAGGTGGAGCTGATGGAGCAGCTGACGGAGCAGCTGAAGGTGGAGCTGACGGAGCAGCTGACGGAGCAGCTGAAGGTGGAGCTGATGGAGCAGCTGATGGAGCAGCTGACTGTGATGCCATCCGGTGGCCGTTAGGATTATTTCTTTAGTAACGCTGAATGTGATGCGAGAGAAACTCTGTTTCTGGTGAAGAAACTCGTCTTTTTTCTCCTGATCACATGAAAATATTTTTACACTCACAGACATTTCAGCCAGTTTTCAGCCCTAAAGCAACTTAATGATCCATAAAACAGTTTTTATTGATTTGACTGCAGTGAAAACAGACCTTCAGACCCTCCGTCACCTTCTAGGCTTTAAAAAGCTGGTCTGTTTCCACTGATTCTCATCTACGCACCAACCTGAAACCCTGAAAAATGACTAACTTTTTCACTTTGATCCCCTTTCAGTGATTTGCTTTCAGTCAACAGAAATCTGAAGCAAACTTACAGTAATCATGGTTCAGTTTTTACAGTAATTCTCTATCTCTGCCTTTCCGCTTTGCCATTTGTCAATTTTTCAGTCGTAACCACTTTCTTTTTCTTCAGGCTGTGCGCTGAAGGCTCGCTCTGTGGTGTTTCCTCTTGTGCTGTGGGGGAGAACCCCACAGAAAACACCTACGCACCGCTGACCAGAATAAAAACACTTTGAGGTGACAGGAAACCCTGGGCTCCTGGCAGCCTCTGCCAGCTCCACCCTGCAGGTGGAGCAGCAGAACTTCAGGCTCTGAGCTCAGCTGGTTTCACATCTAACTGATTCACCAACATGGAGATTATTCACTGCAGCAATAAAGCTGAGAGAGGAGGACCTGCAAGACCTGCAGAGAGACCAGAATAATTTCTTATGAACAGCAATCTGTCAGACGTGCAAAATAGTGAACAAATAATGAGCGACAGCCGAACAAACATGTCAGAATCAGTAGCTGCTTCCTATCAGGGCTACGAGGCTCCAGGAACCGGCCAGAAACAGACAAAGTCAGAAAACATGTGCAGCCTGTGGCAGAGACACGTTTCTACCCCCAGGTCATAAAGCTGGTGGAGAGGAACCAGGGAGTTAACAGCCAGACCACCCTGGAGTACAGGTTTGTTTATTACGAGGTTTATTAAGCGATAAAAAACCAGATCTACGGCACCCTGTCCTCCGATCAATCAGAGAGCTTCTGATTGGCTGAGCCGGTTCCACAGGTTCTCATGATGATGTTGATGATGATGAAGCATTTGTGAAGATCTGCTGCCAGTCTGGTTCCTGTTATGTACACCTTCTTAGTTTTTTACGTCGGCAGAACAATCTAAGTTCTAGTCTTGCAATGAAAAACTCAAAACATGAAGATTCGATTAATAAAAATTAAAATCCAAACGAGGTCAATCAGAACCAGGAGGAAACTCAAAGTCTGTCAGGTTGGTGGAGGTTTGAAGAGGACCCGAATGCAGAGACCCAAAGCTGAGATTTTGCTAAATTAAAGTAGATCCAAATGCAACAGAAGGTAAAGTTCAAAAACAAAATACAGCAAAACCAAAAATAAAAAGGAGACGTCGGGGAAAACTCACATAAGGAGGAAGAAACGAGGAGAAACCAGCAAACAGTCACTGAAGAGGAGGAGTATAAATGGCAGACTGAACAAAGACCAGGCTAATCAGCAGACTGGAGGCAGGCATGTACAGACTGATCTAGAATGGAGCTAGAAGAAGGAGACAAGACACACATTAGAACTCAAATCCAACCAAAAACAACTAGAATGACACAAAACGGACATAAAACCAATGAAAAACCAAAGATAAAATTCAACCAAAACCATGGAGGACGATAATGTCTCTGCTCCGTTGTTGGACAGTGTCTCTGCTCCGTTGTTGGACAGTGTCTCTGCTCCGTTGTTGGGCAGTGTATCCGCTCCATTGTTGGACAGTGTCTCCGCTCCATTGTTGGACAGTGTCTCTGATCCATTGTTGGACAGTGTCTCTGATCCATTGTTGGACAGTGTCTCCGCTCCATTGTTGGACAGTGTCTCTGAGCCATTGTTGGACAGTGTCTCCGCTCCATTGTTGGACAGTGTCACTGTTTGGACCTGTTCACTTCCTGTTTGGATTAACTGAGTGTGCAGCTGCTGCAGCTGTCCAGAGGAACTCCATCTGAAGTTAAGTTATTTTCTCTGTGATATCTCTGTATCTAAGTAACTCTAACTGACTAGTTTAAAACATAGCACCTTCTGCTGCACTTTTCTACTGAGCACTTGTCAGTTTCACACGGTTTTATTTCTGATAGCAAGGAGTAGCTAGCCTAGGCTAGCGCTAGCTTAGCATTGCTATGGCTTCTCTCTCTCCCTCCCTTGACTCTTTTCCAACTCTTCCTTCTTCCTCTCCTCTCTCCTGCTCTCTGTGTCAGATGTTCAGTTATTCCTCTGCCTCCTTTAGTGATAATGGGATGTGTAATAAGTGTAGTATTTTAGTAGCTTTGGAGGCGAGGGTGTCAGAGTTAGAATCCAGGCTTCAGGCTGTTGAACATCCAGGAGTTAAAGTAGGCCCCCCACCTAGCTGTCCTCCAAAAGTGCCTGAGCAGCCAGGCGATTGGGTAACTGTACGCAGAAAGCGTAGTCGTGGATCTCTGCCCACTGGTCACCACCAACCCGTTCACGTTTCTAACCGGTTTTCCCCACTCAGTGACACACCCACTGAGAAGCCCACTCTGGGGATTGGCAGCTCCATAGTCAGAAACGTGGCATTAGAGACACCAGGGACCATAGTCAAATGTTTGCCGGGGGCCAGAACGGGCGACATCAAATCCTACCTGAAACTGCTGGCTAAGGATAAGGTTAAATACAGTAAGATTGTTATTCACGCTGGTGGTAATGACACCCGGTTACGCCGATCGGAGGTCACTAAAATTAGTGTTGCTTCGGTGTGTAAGTTTGCCAAAAAAATGTGGGACTCCGTAATTTTCTCTGGTCCCCTCCCTGATCTGACCAGTGATGACATGTTTAGCCGCATGTCGTCATTCAACCGCTGGTTGTCTAGGTGGTGTCCTGAAAACAACGTGGGATACATTAATAATTGGCAATCCTTTTGGGGAAAGCCTGGTCTGATTCGGAGAGACGGCATCCATCCCACTTTGGATGGTGCAGCTCTTCTTTCTAGGAATCTGGCCACATTTATTAGTCCTCCAAAACCCTGACCACCCAGGGTGCAGACCAGGAAGCAGAGTTGTAGTTTAACACACATCTCTGCAGCTTCTCTACTGTTACCCACTCTTTACTCCATCCAGACAGTGTCTTGCCCACGACCAAAATCTAATAAATTAGCAAAGATTCCCAAAGGAGTAAATCATGATAATCTAATTAAAATCAAAATAACTCCAATTGGGGAAAAAGTTACAACAATTAAATGCGGTCTGTTTAACATAAGATCGCTTTCCTCTAAAAGTCTGCTAGTTAATGACTTGATTTGTGATAATCACATTGACTTGTTTTTCCTTACAGAAACCTGGCTGCAGCAAGAGGATTATGTGAGCATAAATGAGGCAACTCCTTCAACCTATTTAAATTTTCACATCCCCAGAAGTTCTGGGCGAGGAGGAGGAGTAGCAACAATCTTCCAGTCTGACTTACTGATTACTCCCAAAACAGTTAATACCTACAACTCTTTGAACATTTAACCCTTAATTTCCCTCATCCAAATTTCAAGGCAAGAAAACCTCTTCTTTTTGTAACTTTTTATCGTCCGCCAGGTCCTTACTCTGAATTTTTAGATGAGTTTTCAGAGTTCCTTTCTGATTTGGTATTAAATACTGACAGGGTCATCATAGTGGGAGATTTTAACATCCATGCTGACATTGAAGGCGATAGCTTAAGAGCAGCCTTTAATGCTATCTTAGACACTATTGGCTTTGTTCAAAATGTGAATAGTCCCACACATTCTCATCTTCATACTTTGGATCTTGTGCTGACATACGGCATAGAATGTGAAGAAATAACAGGATTTCCTCACAACCCTGTCCTCTCTGACCACTTTCTAATAACCTTCAGGATTACTTTAACAGAGTTCTCCTCCCCCAAAAGAAGGTTCAATTTTAGTAGATCTTTATCAGATAGTGCAGTTATAAATTTTAAAGAATCTGCTTCACTTTCTCTCTCCTCTGTGTCGCTGAGCAGTGCTGCAGAGTGCAAAAGTATAGCTTATTCCCCTTCACAGGTTGATGATTTTGTTGATGGGGTTGCTAGTTCTCTGCGTACTGCCTTAGACAACGCAGCTCCCTTGAAAATGAAAACCGTTGAAAATAGAAAGCTTGCTCCTTGGTTTAATGCAGAGCTGCGTACTTTGAAGCAAAATGCTAGGAAACTGGAGAGAAAATATCGCTCCACAGGCCTGCGGGAGTCCTTCCTGGTCTGGAAAAATGGTTTACTGCTGTATAAGAGGACCCTTTGTAAAGCAAGAGCAGCATACTTCTCCTCATTAATAGAGGAGAATAAGAATAATCCTAGATTTCTTTTTAATACAGTTGCCAAACTCACCCAGAGCCATAGCTCTGTTGAACCGTCCATTCCACCTGCTCTTAGCAGCAATGATTTTATGGGATTCTTTATAAATAAGATTGATCTTATTAAAAATAAGATCATAAGCACTCCTCTATCCGCGATTGTACCTGAGGTAGTCATGGAATCTGAACCGGGTTTAGACTGCTTTGATCCAGTTGAACTTTCTGAATTAGCAGGGTTGTTGTCTTCATCTAAGCCTTCAACTTGTATGTTAGATCCAGTTCCAACCAGGTTATTTAAGGAGGTATTCCCTTTGATCTCCTCCTCCATTTTAGATGTGATTAATCTATCTCTGTTACAGGGATATGTACCTAAAGCTTTTAAGGTTGCTGTAATTAAACCTCTGCTTAAGAAACCGTCTCTTGACCCAGATGACTTGGTTAATTATAGACCTATATCCAATCTTCCTTTCTTATCCAAAATTCTTGAGAAAGTAGTTGCCAAACAAGTTTGCGACCACTTACACCATAATGAACTTTTTGAAGAGTTTCAGTCTGGCTTTAGAGCTCATCATAGCACTGAAACAGCTCTGGTGAAAGTCACTAATGATATTCTCATGGCCTCAGATAATGGACTTGTATCTGTGCTCGTCCTGTTGGATCTTAGTGCTGCATTTGATACAGTTGACCATAATATTCTTTTAGAAAGACTTGAATATTTTGTTGGAATTAAAGGAACAGCACTAAACTGGTTTAAATCTTATCTATCTGATCGAATTCAGTTTGTTCATGTTAATGATAGATCTTCAACACGCTCAAAGGTTACCTGTGGAGTACCACAGGGATCAGTGCTAGGACCAATTCTCTTTACTTTATACATGCTCCCAATTGGTAGAGTTATTAGACAGCATGGGATTAATTTCCTCTGTTATGCTGATGATACCCAGCTATATCTGTCTATAAATCCAGATGAAGCTAACCCATTACATAGATTACAGGCATGTCTGAAGACATAAAAACCTGGATGACTCTTAACTTTCTGCTTCTGAATGCAGACAAAACAGAAGTTATAGTCTTTGGACCAGAGTCTCTGAAAAAGAAGCTGATTAGCCAGTCACTTCATTTGGATGGGATTAAACTGATTTCAGATAATAAAGTAAAAAATCTTGGTGTTATTTTTGATCAGGACCTGTCATTTAAATCCCATATCAAAGAGGTTTCTAGAATTTCCTTCTTTCATCTGAGGAATATTGCAAAAATGAGCAATCTCCTGTCCAGGGGTGATGCTGAGAAACTAGTCCATGCATTTGTTACTTCAAGGCTGGACTATTGTAATTCTTTACTATCAGGAAGTCCACAAACTGTAGTTAAAAGCCTTCAGCTGATCCAAAATGCTGCAGCCAGAGTTCTGATGAAAATGAAAAAGAGAGATCATATCTCTCCTATCCTGGCTTCTCTTCATTGGCTTCCTGTTAAATCAAGAATAGAATTTAAAATCCTCCTTCTCACATATAAAGCCTTAAATGGCCAAGCTCCATCTGATATCAGAGATCTGATTGTTCCTTATGTTCCTAACAGAGCACTTCGCTCTCAATCTGCAGGTTTACTAGTGGTTCCTAGAATTTCTAAAAGTAGAATGGGAGGCAGATCTTTTAGTTCTCAGGCTCCTCTCCTGTGGAACCAACTACCAGTTTTAGTCCGTGAGGCAGACACCCTGTCTACTTTTAAGGCTAGGCTTAAAACTTTCCTTTTTGATAAAGCTTCTAGTTAGAGTGGCTCAGGTTATCCTGAGCTGTCTTTAAAGTTATGCTGCTATAGGCTTAGACTGCTGGAGGACATAGGGACCCCCATTTCATCATTCTGCTTCATTCTCTCTCTGTTCTCCTATTCTGCAGAATCTGTTAGTTCAATCTCTAACGTTCTGCTCTCTCTGCTTTTTCTCATAGTAGCTTCATCTGGTCTGTTCCTGTTTGGCTGTGACGTCATCCAGGAAAGAAACATCAGCTGTGCTGCTTCCATCAACACCCTTGTTTGTAGATGTTGGAGATTGGCCTGTTTTCCAGTGTGGTCCTGTTTCTCTGGCCGTGGCTGGGTGGATGTGCTCTCTTCATCCTCTGGCATGGGAGCTGCCTTGGAGCTCGTCTGCCTGGCTGTGTGTTTCCTGGACGGGGCCGCCTGTGGAGCTGCTTGACAGTTGCCTTTTGTATCTATGCTTCTTTTTCTATGTCTGCTTCTGTCTCCTTGAACCCCAGTGGGCCTCAGCAGATGGCCGCTCACACTGAGCCTGGTTCTGCTGGAGGTTTCTTCCTGTTAAAAGGGAGTTTTTCCTCTCCACTGTCGCTACAAGCATGCTTAGTGTGAGGGATTGTATTTGAGTCAATGAGTCGATGCAATCAACTGGTTTTCCTTAGATAGAAAACTTTGTATCAATCTGACTGTATGATCTGGTTGAACTGTAAAGTGCCTTGAGATGACATGTGTTGTGAATTTGGCGCTATATAAATAAACTGAATTGAATTGAATTGAATTGATCCATTGTTGGACAGTGTCTCTGATCCATTGTTGGACAGTGTCTCCACTCCATTGTTGGACAGTGTCTCCGCTCCATTGTTGGACAGTGTCTCTGATCCATTGTTGGACAGTGTCTCCGCTCCATTGTTGGACAGTGTCTCCGCTCCATTGTTGGACAGTGTCTCTGATCCATTGTTGGACAGTGTCTCTGATCCATTGTTGGACAGTGTCTCCACTCCATTGTTGGACAGTGTCTCTGATCCATTGTTGGACTGTGTCTCTGATCCATTGTTGGACAGTGTCTCCACTCCATTGTTGGACAGTGTCTCCGCTCCATTGTTGGACAGTGTCTCTGATCCATTGTTGGACAGTGTCTCCACTCCATTGTCAGCAGCAGGAACTCAGTGCAGCCAGAAGTGGGAACTCAGTGCAGCCAGAAGTGGGAACTCAGTGCAGCCAGCAACGGGAACTCAGTGCATTCAGCAGCGGGAACTCAGTGCAGCCAGCAACGGGAACTCAGTGCAGTCAGAAGTGGGAACTCAGTGCAGCCAGCAACGGGAACTCAGTGCAGTCAGCAGCGGGAACTCAGTGCAGCCAGCAGCGGGAACTCAGTGCAGTCAACAGCGGGAACTCAGTGCAGCCAGCAACGGGAACTCAGTGCAGTCAGAAGTGGGAACTCAGTGCAGCCAGCAACGGGAACTCAGTGCAGCCAGCAGCGGGAACTCAGTGCAGTCAGCAGCGGGAACTCAGTGCAGCCAGCAACGGGAACTCTGTGCAGCCAGCAGCGGGAACTCAGTGCAGTCAGCAGTGGGAACTCAGTGCAGCCAGCAGCGGGAACTCAGTGCAGTCAGCAGTGGGAACTCAGTGCAGTCAACAGCGGGAACTCAGTGCAGCCAGCAACGGGAACTCAGTGCATTCAGCAGCGGGAACTCAGTGCAGTCAGCAGTGGGAACTCAGTGCAGCCAGCAACGGGAACTCAGTGCAGTCAGCAGCGGGAACTCAGTGCAGCCAGCAACGGGAACTCAGTGCAGTCAGCAGCAGGAACTCAGTGCAGCCAGTAGTGGGAACTCAGTGCAGCCAGACGTGGGAACTCAGTGCAGCCAGAAGTGGGAACTTAGTGCAGCCAGCAGCGGGAACTCAGTGCAGTCAGCAGCGGGAACTCAGTGCAGCCAGCAACGGGAACTCAGTGCAGTCAGCAGTGGGAACTCAGTGCAGTCAGCAGCAGGAACTCAGTGCAGCCAGAAGTGGGAACTCATTGCAGTCAACAGCGGGAACTCAGTGCAGTCAGCAGTGGGAACTCAGTGCAGTCAGCAGCAGGAACTCAGTGCAGCCAGAAGTGGGAACTCAGTGCAGTCAGCAGCAGGAACTCAGTGCAGCCAGAAGTGGGAACTCATTGCAGTCAACAGCGGGAACTCAGTGCAGTCAGCAGTGGGAACTCAGTGCATTCACCAGCGGGAACTCAGTGCAGCCAGCAACGGGAACTCAGTGCAGTCAGCAGTGGGAACTCAGTGCAGTCAGCAGCGGGAACTCAGTGCAGTCAGCAGCAGGAACTCAGTGCAGCCAGAAGTGGGAACTCATTGCAGTCAACAGCGGGAACTCAGTGCAGTCAGCAGTGGGAACTCAGTGCATTCACCAGCGGGAACTCAGTGCAGCCAGCAACGGGAACTCAGTGCAGTCAGCAGTGGGAACTCAGTGCAGTCAGCAGCGGGAACTCAGTGCAGCCAGCAGTGGGAACTCAGTGCAGTCAGCAGCAGGAACTCAGTGCAGCCAGAAGTGGGAACTCAGTGCAGCCAGAAGTGGGAACTCAGTGCAGCCAGAAGTTGGAACTCAGTGCATTCAGCAGCGGGCACTCAGTGCAGTCAGCAGCAGGAACTCAGTGCAGCCAGAAGTGGGAACTCAGTGCAGCCAGAAGTGGGAACTCAGTGCAGCCAGCAGCGGGAACTCAGTGCAGTCAGCAGCGGGAACTCAGTGCAGTCAGCAGTGGGAACTCAGTGCAGTCAGCAGCAGGAACTCAGTGCAGCCAGCAGCGGGAACTCAGTGCAGTCAGCAGCAGGAACTCAGTGCAGTCAGCAGCGGGAACTCAGTGCAGTCAACAGCAGGAACTCAGTGCAGCCAGCAGCGGGAACTCAGTGCAGTCAGCAGCAGGAACTCAGTGCAGTCAACAGCGGGAACTCAGTGCTGTCAGCAGTGGGAACTCAGTGCAGTCAACAGCGGGAACTCAGTGCTGTCAGCAGTGGGAACTCAGTGCAGTCAGCAGCAGGAACTCATTGCAGCCAGCAGCGGGAACTCAGTGCAGTCAGCAGCAGGAACTCAGTGCAGTCAGCAGCGGGAACTCAGTGCAGTCAGCAGCAGGAACTCAGTGCTGTCAGCAGTGGGAACTCAGTGCAGTCAGCAGCAGGAACTCATAACAACCAGCAGCGGGAACTCAGTGCAGTCAGCAACGGGATCTCAGTGCAGTCAGCAGTGGGAACTCAGTGCAGTCAGCAGCGGGAACTCAGTGCAGTCAGCAGTGGGAACTCAGTGCAGTCAACAGCGGGAACTCAGTGCTGTCAGCAGTGGGAACTCAGTGCAGTCAGCAGCAGGAACTCAGTGCAGCCAGCAGCGGGAACTCAGTGCAGTCAGCAGCAGGAACTCAGTGCAGTCAGCAGCGGGAACTCAGTGCAGTCAGCAGCAGGAACTCAGTGCTGTCAGCAGTGGGAACTCAGTGCAGTCAGCAGCAGGAACTCATAACAACCAGCAGCGGGAACTCAGTGCAGTCAGCAACGGGATCTCAGTGCAGTCAGCAGTGGGAACTCAGTGCAGTCAGCAGCGGGAACTCAGTGCAGTCAGCAGTGGGAACTCAGTGCAGTCAACAGCGGGAACTCAGTGCTGTCAGCAGTGGGAACTCAGTGCAGTCAGCAGCAGGAACTCATTGCAGCCAGCAGCGGGAACTCAGTGCAGTCAGCAGCAGGAACTCAGTGCAGCCAGCAACGGGATCTCAGTGCAGTCAGCAGTGGGAACTCAGTGCAGTCAGCAGCAGGAACTCAGTGCAGTCAGCAGCGGGAACTCAGTGCAGTCAGCAGTGGGAACTCAGTGCAGTCAACAGCGGGAACTCAGTGCTGTCAGCAGTGGGAACTCAGTGCAGTCAGCAGCAGGAACTCAGTGCAGCCAGCAGCGGGAACTCAGTGCAGTCAGGTACTATAAACATGCCAACGTTCATGCGTCAGCTTACGACCTCCACCTAAAGGTGTGTCCTGAAAGTTCTGGTCAGGGAGCTTGGCTTCATCCCAGCTGGTCGCCTCAGTTGTTCTGCAGCTGAATAAATAAAGAGATGGATTAAATGTTGTCATCAGACGGTCTGATGAAAGGGAAATGTGTCAACATGATTTACCTGCCCGCAGGTAAACAAAGGCCAGCCTCCTCCTGCCTTTGTCTTCATTACTCGGAAGAGGCAGTTCAGCCTGTGGGCTTCAGACTGCTTTCTGTTTGACTTCATGAGAAAGAAAGCAGGAAGGTGTGGGCGGGAGTTTCTAGCATTGTGGAGACCGTCTACCATGGATCAGAGCGCACTGTGGGGTCCGACGCCGTTTCAGGCTCAGGTGCTCGCTTTACGACTCAGCTGTGAACTGAGCTGAGGTCCGGCTTAAGGTTAGCATTAAACCCGTAGAGGTCGGGCTGAGGTTAAAGGTCACGGTTAGGCGACAGAAATGAGTTCCTGTCATGGAAACAGAGGAATGACAAAAACCACTGAGGTTGGTTCTGATGTTTGCACCGCCTGGAACCGACCTGCTGGAGTCCAACCAGAACTATTTCCACCCAGAACCAGAACCAATACAGGTCCAGAACCAGTTCTATCCAGGACCACAACAGGTCCAGAACCAGTTCCACCCAGAACCAGAACCAATACAGGTCTAGAACCAGTTCCATCCAAGACCAGAACAGGTCCAGAACCAGAGCAGGTCTAGAACCAGTTCCACCCAGAACCAGAACCAATACAGGTCCAGAACCAGTTCCATCCAGAACCAGAGCAGGTCTAGAACCGTTTCCATCCAGAACCAGAACAACACAGGTCCAGAAGCAGTTCCACCCAGAACCAGAGCAGGTCTAGAACCGTTTCCATCCAGAACCAGAACAACACAGGTCCAGAACCAGTTCCACCCAGAACCAGAGCAGGTCTAGAACCGTTTCCATCCAGAACCAGAACAACACAGGTCCAGAAGCAGTTCAACCCAGAACCAGAGCAGGTCTAGAACCGTTTCCATCAAGAACCAGAACAACACAGGTCCAGAACCAGTTCCACCCAGAACCAGAGCAGGTCTAGAACCGTTTCCATCCAGAACCAGAACAACACAGGTCCAGAAGCAGTTCCACCCAGAACCAGAACCAATACAGGTCCAGAACCAGTTCCATCCAGGACCAGAACAGGTCCAGAACCAGTTCCACCGAGAGCCAGAACCAATACAGGTCCAGAACCAGTTCCATCCAGAACCAGAACCAGTTCCATCCAGGACCAGAACCAATACAGGTCCAGAACCAGTTCCATCCAGAACCAGAACCAGTTCCATCCAGGACCAGAACCAATACAGGTCCAGAACCAGTTCCATCCAGGACCAGAACAGGTCCAGAACCAGTTCCACCGAGAGCCAGAACCAATACAGGTCCAGAACCAGTTCCATCCAGGACCAAAACAGGTCCAGAATCAGAGAAGGTCTAGAACCATTTCCACCCAAAACCAGAACCAACACAGGTCCAGAACCAGTTCCACCCAGAACCAGAACCAATACAGGTCCAGAACCAGTTCCATCCAGAACCAGAACCAGAACCAGTTCCATCCAGGACCAGAACCAATACAGGTCCAGAACCAGTTCCACCCAGAACCAGAACCAATACAGGTCCAGAACCAGTTCCATCCAGGACCAGAACAGGTCCAGAACTAGTTCCACCCAAACCCAGAGCAGGTCTAGAACCGTTTCCACCCAGAACCAGAACCAACACAGGTCCAGAACCAGTTCCACCCAGAACCAGAACCAATACAGGTCCAGAACCAGTTCCATCCAGGACCAGAACAGGTCCAGAACCAGTTCCACCCAGAACCAGAACCAATACAGGTCCAGAACCAGTTCCATTCAGGAACAGAATAGGTCCAGAACCAGTTCCAGCCAGAACCTGAACCAATACAGGTCCAGAACCAGTTCCACCTAGAACCAATACAGGTCCAGAACAACTTCCATCCAGGACCAGAACAGGTCCAGAACAAGTTCCATCCAGAACCAGAACAGGTCCAGAAGCAGTTCCATCCAGAACCAATACAGGTCCAGAAGCAGTTTCATCCAGAATCAAAACAGGTCCAGAACCAGTTCCATCCAGAATCAAAACAGGTCCAGAATCTGTTCCAACCAAAACAAGAACCAATACAGGTCCAGAAAAAGTTCCATCCAGAACCAGAACAGGTCCAGAACCAGTTCCATCCAGAACCAATACAGGTCCAGAGTCAGTTCCATCCAGAACCAGAAACAATACAGGTCCAGAACCAGTTCCATCCAGAACCAGAACTGGTCCAGAATCAGTTCCATCCAGGACCAGAACAGGTCCAGAACCAGAACCAATACAGGTCCAGAACCAGTTCCATCCAGAAACAGAACAGGTCAAGAGTCAGTTCCATCCAGAACCAGAAACAATACAGGTCCAGAACTAGTTCCATCCAGAACCAGAACTGGTCCAGAATCAGTTCCATCCAGGACCAGAACAGGTCCAGAACCAGTTCCATCCAGAACCAGAACCAATACAGGTCCAGAACCAGTTCCATCCAGAACCAGAACAGTCCCAGAACCAGAACCAATACAGGTCCAGAACCAGTTCCATCTAGATCCAGAACAGGTCCAGAGTCAGTTCCATCCAGAACCAGAACAGGTCCAATATGGATTTAAAGAAGGTTCATAAAGTCCAGAACATGGATCAGTTGATCCCCATCAACCTGCTTTACGATTCCTCTAACCTCTTTTCCTATAATCTAGACCTGGTTTTATTCATCTGGACCTGGTTTTAATGCCTGGTTTTACTGTTCTTGGTTTGGTTTTGATGATCCGGACCTGGATCAGAACTGTTTTGGAGATGTTCTGTGGGGGCTCGCTTCTGTTGGAGCCTAATGAGGATCTGGTTTCGCCCCGGTTCTGATCTCTGGTTAAAGGTGGTTATAAATGTGTTTATGGGTTTTTTTCTGAGAAGCTTCCAGTAAGTTTGGATGTTTTTGTCTCTCTGGGAAGGAAACAGAATCTGATGATGAACTCTGGGTAATTTACAGCTGACGTCATCAGGAAGTGAACTCACTGCGGTCACAATGATCCAGATTCACTGAGCTAGCAGGTGGCGCCATCATGAGGAGGAGAAGAATACTGCAGCCTGATAGAGGAAATGACTGATGGAGTCATCAGGACGGCCACCAGAGGTCGCTGTCGGAGCAGCCTTCTGTTCTCAGCAGCAGAAAAACATTTATTTAAGACAGAAGTTTCAGCGACCAGTTTGGGACCTAATCAATAAATACAGGGAAACCAGTTAAACCAGTTCAATCAGCTATGGGTAGGAGGAATCTGGTTTGTTTACAGTTATAGAAAATCAGTTCCAGAATTAAACTGCACAGTTTAATATTGAAGCATTTATTTTGTTATCTTCAAGGAAAATGAGACCCAAAAATAAGACGATTAAAATCATCATTAGAAGCTTTAATGCAGCAGCTGTTTCTGCAGGAATGGATCAGGAAGAACTGGACCAGGAGACATTCCCTGCATCAAACACCAAACACAAGGATCCTTCAGCAGATCTTCCATGAATTTAAATCCTGTTCCATGTTCTGGTGATGAGCCTAAAGCTGCGATGCAGATGATCTGAACCAGAAGCTGACCTGGATGGACGCCGCCTGCTGCTCTGGGCTCATGGTGTCACCAAAGCCTTTGTTTTCCACTTTCTTCTCCTGACGTGGCTCACTGGGTCTGGATCTCAGATCCATACAGGCCTCAATGTTCTTCTGAAGGTTCTGGGATGGTTTCTGGTAGAATCTGTGATCATGACTGAGTTCAGCAGCTTGTTTCTGAATTAGGTTCATTTTTAAATATGTTTTATTTAAAATTCAGACCATTCAGAGGAACTCAGTGAAGGTCTCAGGAGAACATTTCAGACTTGATGGAGCCTGCAGCTGCCCACAGTGAGAACATCTGGAGGAACAATGGAAGACCACACGACCTGAGCTCCTCAGACAGAAATCACCAGAAGAAGGTTTGGAGGGATCCAGAACCCGGTGATGTTTTCTTTGTAGTCTCTGAGTTTCAATCTGGGAAAGCTTGAGTTCAGGCTCCATCATGGCTCCACACCAGCATGAAAATTGGTGAAAAAAATATAAACTAGTTCATCCTCCTGGATCTGACCCGGATCATCCTCCTGTTGAAACAGGACATCAGGCTTCCCAGTTTATTTTTGTAAACACTTCTGGCAATGATTTCGACTCAACTCAACTTTATTGTCAAATGTGCTACATGGTAAACATACAACACAGATTAAATTTCCATCCTCTCAACCCCACGGTGCATAATAAAATTAAATAAAAAAAAAAAAAATATATATATATATATATATATATATATATATATATATATATATATATATATATATATATATATATATAATGAACCATAGCATAAAATAAAAATAAAAACCTAAGATATAAAAATAAATATTTAAATATGTAAACAGTAGTGCGAATGGTGCAAATAGTGCATAGAGTAGCAGTCCTGACGTGGGGGAAGTAGTGGAGGACGGGGGTATTGGGGGGTCGGGGGGGTGAAGGGGGGCAGGGCAGGGAGGCAAAAAGCAACATGGGAAAAAGATTTGGTCGTTTCTATTGAATTATTATTATTCTGAATTATTATTGAACTATTATTAGCAGAGCGGTCTCCAGAGATGTCAGACTAATAGAAGCTTCTTCAGCTGTTCAGATGGAGACTCTTCAGATTGCTGCAGGTCTAAAGGCTGTTAAGGGATTAATTCATCCCTGAAGCTACAGACTTTCTGGACCAGGATCCAGGGATTATAATCTGTGCCTCTCTATAAGATTTTATCCTCATGGTAAAAGCTTTAGCTAACCGGGTCCAGATGGCATCATGGTGGATGATGAGAAAGATGCTGCAGGATGGAGACTAATGATGAGAAAAACCTCCAGATAAAAGAGAAGAAGAATAAAGTTTCTACATTATCACTCATTCCATGCAGTTTATCAGATGGTCTGGATTCTGCAGCCTTATTGCTGCTGAGCTGCATCCAGCAGAGCCTCTATAAATGTTCTGTGTCTCATTATGGGGCAGGATGAGTGAATGTTAAGGTTTGGATTAAAGGATTAAAGGATCGATTCTTCTGATATTAAAGGTTTTTCACTGAAGCTGCCAGGAGCTCTTTCTTTTTATTTCCTTTATTTTCTGACTCTGTTCTTTCTGCCACTGCTCCTCTAATTAGCTGCTGTTTGCATTTGTTTATATTGTAAATTAGATCAAATGAAAAAGTTGGACTCTCCTGACTCGGAGGGTCTCCTTTGGTTCAGATTCGGGTTGCGGTTCCGGTCCTCCTGCGGTGCGGGTCAGTGTCCGTGTTTTCCAGGTGTCTCGGTGCGTGGGGGGGGGGGGGGGGGGGGGGGGCGTGTCTCCACCTGAGCTGCGGTTCTGCTCTGAAAGCTGAAGCGCAGCTGCAGCGGTCCGACATGGAGAGGAAGACCCCCCCCAGAAAAACTCTGAGGACTCTGTTCTCCAGAACCGATCCTGGTCCGGTTCTGGACGGGTCTGCGCAGAAGGAGGACAGGAAAAGGTTCAAGTTCCCAAAGTTGAAGATAAAGTCGAAGAAGGAGGCTGAGGCTCTGCAGGAGGTCAGGTAGGTTCTCCTGGTTCCGCCTGCAGGTTTCTTCTGGTTCTGCTGATCCAGAAGCTGCAGACCTTAGTGCTGGTCTCACTGTGCGCCCAGCAGCTGCTCCAGAACCGGAACCAGTAAGGCTGGTTCTGATGCTGCAGCCTGTGGAGGGGGTTCTGTTCTCTTAGTAGTTCAGCCCAAACTGGAACCCAGAACCACATTAAGGCAGCAAACGGATCCAAGATGAGTCCAATTGACCTGCTGATGGAACCAAGGTCTGGTTCTGGAGAAGAGATGAAGGTGGAGGTTCTGCTGCAGGTCCTGGTCCACACAGGAACCAGTCCAGGTGATGTGTGGTTCTGATTGGCACCCAAGGAGGAGTGAGGTTCTAGGTCTGTGAGAGCGGGATGACCCTTGACCTCTAAGGTTAGCTCAGCATTTAGTGAGCGCTGGGCTAACATCAACAGGAAGTGCGTGCTCTTAATGCCTGGTTATTATCCTCCTGCAGCAGTGAGTCGCAGTGAGCTTGATGCAGACATTTTTGATTTATGTCCAATATTAAAGCGTGGTCTGCGCTATGTTATTCCACGCCACAACGCCAGGGGGCCATTCAGGAACTAGCTGTGGCGGTGAGGAAGTGGGAGCAAGTTTGTGCGACTTGTGCGTGGAGGGACATGAGGGCCAAAAAGAGCGGGGATCCAGGTGGGAAAAGGGTCCCAGCGTTCTGGCGCACCTCGCTCTACTAGCTGCTCACATCACATCATTACATCATCACATCATTACATCATCCGATCATTACATCATCCCATCATTACATCATCTGATCATTACATCATCACATCATTAAATCATCACATCATTACATCATCACATCAAATGTGTTAGCAGATGAGGAGGCATCCATGGCTCCAGCCTTTTCAAAATATTCCACTTTGTTCTTAGCTGATGGACGTCGCTCTCATTCTATTCCCAACCCTTTGCCACGTGCAGAATAAAGATTATAACTTTATATCCAGACAAACTGGCCTAATTAGATAAACTAGCGGGGAAAACATCAATACAGACAAACAGGCAGCTAATATTTTCATAAACTCACACATCATCAGTGATAATTATCTGAACACTCAACACCACGCTGGATGCATTTGATGCAGGTGGTGAATGGCGCCATCTGCTGGATAGCTGGAGAACTACCTTTGAGCGGGTTTCCTGTCAGCATTAATTCATATTCCATAATAAAAATATTATAATACTGAAAATCCAAAGGATTTGCTTTAAAAACGTCTGACTGGTGAAATAAAGACGTCTAATTGGAAACGTTGCTGAATGGTGAGAAATTATCTGTAAAAAACTGAACTTTAGGCAGTTTATGATAAACCGTTAATGAAAAGGGAAGCTGAGCTTCTGTAAAACAGGAAGCAGATGGTCGCTTTATGGTTCAAAGACTTTTTATTCAAAAAAAAGAATCATCTGAACGGTGCCTGGCTCAAAGGCAAGGGGAGGTTTTTCTCTAAAGCTGTTCAGGACAAAATTAGTTCAAAGGGCTTTACATGAAAATAGAAAATAAAATAAGAATAAAAACTAAACCAGCAGTTTATCTCCATCAGTCAAAGGCGGCTCTAAACTAACGGGATCTGTGGAGCATAGATGCTGCTGTGAGTTTGTTCCAGATCTGTGGAGCATAGATGCTGCTGGGAGTTTGTTCCAGATCTGTGGAGCATAGATGCTGCTGTGAGTTTGTTCCAGATCTGTGGAGCATAGATGCTGCTGGGAGTTTGTTCCAGATCTGTGGAGCATAGATGCTGCTGGGAGTTTGTTCCAGATCTGTGGAGCATAGATGCTGCTGTGAGTTTGTTCCAGATCTGTGGAGCATAGATGCTGCTGGGAGTTTGTTCCAGATCTGTGGACCATAGATGCTGCTGGGAGTTTGTTCCAGATCTGTGGAGCATAGATGCTGCTGGGAGTTTGTTCCAGATCTGTGGAGCATAGATGCTGCTGGGAGTTTGTTCCAGATCTGTGGAGCTTAGATGCTGCTGGGAGTTTGTTCCAGATCTGTGGAGCTTAGATGCTGCTGGGAGTTTGTTCCAGATCTGTGGAGCATAGATGCTGCTGTGAGTTTGTTCCAGATCTGTGGAGCATAGATGCTGCTGTGAGTTTGTTCCAGATCTGTGGAGCATAGATGCTGCTGTGCGTTTGTTCCAGATCTGTGGAGCATAGATGCTGCTGGGAGTTTGTTCCAGATCTGTGGACCATAGATGCTGCTGGGAGTTTGTTCCAGATCTGTGGAGCATAGATGCTGCTGGGAGTTTGTTCCAGATCTGTGGAGCATAGATGCTGCTTTAAGTTTGTTCCAGATCTGTGGAGCATAGATGCTGCTGGGAGTTTGTTCCAGATCTGTGGACCATAGATGCTGCTGGGAGTTTGTTCCAGATCTGTGGAGCTTAGATGCTGCTGGGAGTTTGTTCCAGATCTGTGGAGCATAGATGCTGCTTTAAGTTTGTTCCAGATCTGTGGAGCATAGATGCTGCTGGGAGTTTGTTCCAGATCTGTGGAGCATAGATGCTGCTGGGAGTTTGTTCCAGATCTGTGGAGCTTAGATGCTGCTGGGAGTTTGTTCCAGATCTGTGGAGCTTAGATGCTGCTGGGAGTTTGTTCCAGATCTGTGGAGCATAGATGCTGCTGTGAGTTTGTTCCAGATCTGTGGAGCATAGATGCTGTTGTGCGTTTGTTACAGATCTGTGGAGCATAGATGCTGCTGTGCGTTCCAGATCTGTGGAGCATAGATGCTGCTGGGAGTTTGTTCCAGATCTGTGGAGCATAGATGCTGCTGGGAGTTTGTTCCAGATCTGTGGAGCATAGATACTGCTGGGAGTTTGTTCCAGATCTGTGGAGCATAGATACTGCTGGGAGTTTGTTCCAGATCTGTGGAGCATAGATACTGCTGTGAGTTTGTTCCAGATCTGTGGAGCATAGATGCTGCTGGGAGTTTGTTCCAGATCTGTGGAGCATAGATGCTGCTGGGAGTTTGTTCCAGATCTGTGGAGCATAGATACTGCTGTGAGTTTGTTCCAGATCTGTGGACCATAGATACTGCTGTGAGTTTGTTCCAGATCTGTGGAGCATAGATGCTGCTGGGAGTTTGTTCCAGATCTGTGGACCATAGATGCTGCTTCTCCATGTTTGCTTCTAGTGGACAGAGCAGGCTGGATCTAGAAGACCTGAGTGGTCTGGGAGGTAGATCCACTGACAATAGATCTATTATGGAATGAGGTGCTGATCTATTCAGTGATTTCTATACTTACAGAAGGATTGTAAATTCTGTTCTCTGAGCTACAGGGAGTCAGAGGAAGGACTTCAGAACCGGGCTGATGTGATCTACTTTCTATAGTTCTAGTGAGGACGCAGGCAGCAGCGTCTGGATCAGCTGTCTGATCTACTTTCATAGTTCTAGTGAGGACGCAGGCAGCAGCGTCTGGATCGGCTGTCTGATCTACTTTCTATAGTTCTAGTGAGTACGCAGGCAGCAGCATCTGGATCAGCTGTCTGATCTACTTTCTATAGTTCTAGTGAGTACGCAGGCAGCAGCGTCTGGATCAGCTGTCTGATCTACTTTCTATAGTTCTAGTGAGGACGCAGGCAGCGGCGTCTGGTTCAGCTGTCTGATCTACTTTCTATAGTTCTAGTGAGGACGCAGGTAGCAGCGTCTGGATCAGCTGTCTGATCTACTATCTATAGTTCTAGTGAGGACGCAGGCAGCGGCGTCTGGATCAGCTGTCTGATCTACTTTCTATAGTTCTAGTGCGGACGCAGGCAGCGGCGTCTGGATCAGCTGTCTGATCTACTTTCTATAGTTCTAGTGAGGATGCAGGCAGCAGCGTCTGGATCGGCTGTCTGATCTACTTTCTATAGTTCTAGTGAGGACGCAGGCAGCGGCGTCTGGATCGGCTGTCTGATCTACTTTCTATAGTTCTAGTGAGGACGCAGGCAGCAGCATCTGGATCAGCTGTCTGATCTACTTTCTATAGTTCTAGTGAGGATGCAGGCAGCAGCATCTGGATCAGCTGTCTGATCTACTTTCTATAGTTCTAGTGAGGACGCAGGCAGCAGCATCTGGATCAGCTGTCTGATCTACTTTCTATAGTTCTAGTGAGGACGCAGGCAGCGGCGTCTGGTTCAGCTGTCTGATCTACTTTCTATAGTTCTAGTGAGGACGCAGGCAGCAGCGTCTGGATCGGCTGTCTGATCTACTTTCTATAGTTCTAGTGAGGACGCAGGCAGCGGCGTCTGGATCGGCTGTCTGATCTACTTTCTATAGTTCTAGTGAGGACGCAGGCAGCAGCATCTGGATCAGCTGTCTGATCTACTTTCTATAGCTCTAGTGAGGATGCAGGCAGCAGCATCTGGATCAGTTGTCTGATCTACTTTCTATAGTTCTAGTGAGGACGCAGGCAGCAGCGTCTGGATCAGCTGTCTGATCTACTTTCTGTAGTTCTAGTGAGGATGCAGGCAGCAGCATCTGGATCAGCTGTCTGATCTACTTTCTATAGTTCTAGTGAGGACGCAGGCAGCAGCGTCTGGTTGACCGGTCTGATCTACTTTCTATAGTTCTAGTGAGGACGCAGGCAGCAGTGTCTGGATCAGCTGTCTGATCTACTTTCTTAGTTCTACCTATGAAGACACTGTTGCAGTGATCAGTTCTACTATAGATATTTTTCTAGATCCTGCTGGTCATCCTGGAGATGTTCTTCAGGTGATCTGGATCAGGAACTGTCTTTCTGAGCCTCTGCAGGTTCAGGTCTGAGTCCATCCTGGTTTCAGCCATAATCAGTGGTTTCTGCTGCAGCAGCTGAAGCTGGGATCTAACTCTGGATCTCTGCTCCTCTGGTCCAAAGATTATTACCTCACTTTGGTTTTTAGCCATTTGTAGAAAATGATCCACAGATTGATCTGTTCTCAGCATCTAACCAACGCTCTGATGGGTCATAGTCACCTGCTGACAGAGGGATGTAAAGCTGAGTGTCGTCAGCATCGTCATGTAACTGATTTGGTTGTTGTCTATAATCTGAGCCAATGGGAGCGCGTAGATCTTGAATAGGAGTGGCCCTAGAATAGACTAAAGCTGGAACCCGGAGAGACCAGAACCGATGGACCCAAACAGGAATCTGTGGCCAGGTTTAGATGGATCTAGTTGTAGATCAGCTGCAGAGACTAGAGGACCTGGATTGGATCGTATATCAGCTGCAGAGACTAGAGGACCTGGATCTGATCGTATATCAGCTGCAGAGACTAGAGGACCTGGATCTGATCGTAGATCAGCTGCAGAGACTAGAGGACCTGGATCTGATCGTATATCTGCTGCAGAGACTAGAGGCCCTGAACCTGATCGTATATCAGCTGCAGAGACTAGAGGACCTGGATCTGATTGTATATCAGCTGCAGAGACTAGAGGACCTGGATCTGATTGTATATCAGCTGCAGAGACTAGAGGACCTGGATCTGATTGTATATCAGCTGCAGAGACTAGAGGACCTGGATCTGATTGTAGATCAGCTGCAGAGACTAGAGGACCTGGATCTGATTGTAGATCAGCTGCAGAGACTAGAGGACCTGGATCTGATCGTAGATCAGCTGCAGAGACTAGAGGACCTGGATCTGATCGTATATCAGGTGCAGAGACTAGAGGACCTGGATCTGATCGTAGATCAGCTGCAGAGACTAGAGGACCTGG
This sequence comes from Cyprinodon diabolis, assembly GCA_030533445.1. Lineage (NCBI taxonomy): Eukaryota > Metazoa > Chordata > Actinopteri > Cyprinodontiformes > Cyprinodontidae > Cyprinodon > Cyprinodon diabolis. Next base: position 43,751,420 of record CM060074.1, on the reverse strand, counting down.
ATCTGATCATAGATCAGCTGCAGAGACTAGAGGACCTGGATCTGATCGTAGATCAGCTGCAGAGACTAGAGGACCTGGATCTGATCGTAGATCAGCTGCAGAGACTAGAGGACCTGGATCTGATCGTATATCAGGTGCAGAGACTAGAGGACCTGGATCTGATTGTAGATCAGGTGCAGAGACTAGAGGACCTGGATCTGATCGTAGATCAGCTGCAGAGACTAGAGGACCTGGATCTGATCGTAGATCAGCTGCAGAGACTAGAGGACCTGGATCTGATCGTAGATCAGCTGCAGAGACTAGAGGACCTGGATCTGATCGTAGATCAGCTGCAGAGACTAGAGGACCTGGATCTGATCGTAGATCAGCTGCAGAGACTAGAGGACCTGGATCTGATCGTAGATCAGCTGCAGAGACTAGAGGACCTGGATCTGATTGTAGATCAGCTGCAGAGACTAGAGGACCTGGATCTGATTGTAGATCAGCTGCAGAGACTAGAGGACCTGGATCTGATTGTAGATCAGCTGCAGAGACTAGAGGACCTGGATCTGATCATAGATCAGCTGCAGAGACTAGAGGACCTGGATCTGATCGTAGATCAGCTGCAGAGACTAGAGGACCTGGATCTGATCGTATATCAGGTGCAGAGACTAGAGGACCTGGATCTGATCGTAGATCAGGTGCAGAGACTAGAGGACCTGGATCTGATCGTAGATCAGCTGCAGAGACTAGAGGACCTGGATCTGATCGTAGATCAGCTGCAGAGACTAGAGGACCTGGATCTGATCGTAGATCAGCTGCAGAGACTAGAGGACCTGGATCTGATCGTAGATCAGCTGCAGAGACTAGAGGACCTGGATCTGATCGTAGATCAGCTGCAGAGACTAGAGGACCTGGATCTGATCGTAGATCAGCTGCAGAGACTAGAGGACCTGGATCTGATCGTAGATCAGCTGCAGAGACTAGAGGACCTGGATTGAATCGTGTATCAGCTGCAGAGACTAGAGGACCTGGATTGAATCGTGTATCAGCTGCAGAGACTAGAGGACCTGGATTGAATCGTGTATCAGCTGCAGAGACTAGAGGACCTGGATCTGATCGTAGATCAGCTGCAGAGACTAGAGGACCTGGATCTGATCGTAGATCAGCTGCAGAGACTAGAGGACCTGGATCTGATCGTAGATCAGCTGCAGAGACTAGAGGACCTGGATTGAATCGTATATCAGCTGCAGAGACTAGAGGACCTGGATCTGATCGTAGATCAGCTGCAGAGACTAGAGGACCTGGATCTGATCGTAGATCAGCTGCAGAGACTAGAGGACCTGGATCTGATCGTAGATCAGCTGCAGAGACTAGAGGACCTGGATCTGATCGTAGATCAGCTGCAGAGACTAGAGGACCTGGATCTGATCGTAGATCAGCTGCAGAGACTAGAGGACCTGGATCTGATCGTAGATCAGCTGCAGAGACTAGAGGACCTGGATCTGATCGTAGATCAGCTGCAGAGACTAGAGGACCTGGATCTGATTGTAGATCAGCTGCAGAGACTAGAGGACCTGGATCTGATTGTAGATCAGCTGCAGAGACTAGAGGACCTGGATCTGATTGTAGATCAGCTGCAGAGACTAGAGGACCTGGATCTGATTGTAGATCAGCTGCAGAGACTAGAGGACCTGGATCTGATTGTAGATCAGCTGCAGAGACTAGAGGACCTGGATCTGATCGTAGATCAGCTGCAGAGACTAGAGGACCTGGATCTGATCGTAGATCAGCTGCAGAGACTAGAGGACCTGGATCTGATTGTAGATCAGCTGCAGAGACTAGAGGACCTGGATCTGATTGTAGATCAGCTGCAGAGACTAGAGGACCTGGATCTGATTGTAGATCAGCTGCAGAGACTAGAGGACCTGGATCTGATCGTAGATCAGCTGCAGAGACTAGAGGACCTGGATCTGATCGTAGATCAGCTGCAGAGACTAGAGGACCTGGATCTGATCTTAGATCAGCTGCAGAGACTAGAGGACCTGGATCTGATCGTATATCAGCTGCAGAGACTAGAGGACCTGGATCTGATTGTAGATCAGCTGCAGAGACTAGAGGACCTGGATCTGATTGCAGCTGTCAGCAGAAACCAGACAGAGCAGCTGAGGAGTTTCCATCTTCTCCTTTGATGATGCTGCAGAGCTGAAACCCAGAGCAGGACTTCAGACTCTGACCGTTTTAGTCGGGAAGGATTTACCTGAAATCCAGGTTGAGGAGCTGCTGTGACAGATGGAGGATTCCAGGCCGTGATGGGTGAAGCTGGAGGTGTTGCTGCAGAACGTTCCTCTGGGGTCCACACCCACACTCAGGTGTTTCAGGGTGATGAAGGAACCTGCCTCTCTGCATGCCTGCTGCATTCACAACTAACTAGCAACCAGTGAGGAGATAAATCAGCCTTTGTTCCTCTGGTTAGTCACAGTTTCTGCGTTCCTTCTGCTGTCAGCTGACTGATTTACAGTCAGTCACTTTGTTCAGGTGAATAAACTGAGCTCCTCATCATCCTCACTGTGCAGAGAGGAAGGCTCCTGGCAGCAGCTCTAAGCTGCCACGGAGGCTCAAGCTCTGACAGGAGATCCATCAAAGCAAACTGAGCGCTGAAGGAAAACTGCAGCTATTATTTAGAGTAATGAGTTTGACGCTGAGAAAACTTTGCTCTGTGAGTTTACTGAGCTGTGATCCACGGCTGCTCATTAACTTTATGGCCTTCAGCTGCCATGAAACAACCGTGCAAACATTGCTAGCAGATAAGATCCAGCAGTGGGGGTGGGGGGGTCCTAGTCCCATTCTGTCCTCTACGTGCAGTTCTGGTCCAAAGATTAGTCATGCAGGGCAAGTCAGGCCCTGCCTGCTTTAGATCTGGGAAGGTGGAGCTGGTTTAGGTCTGTGAAGGTGGAGCTGGTTTAGGTCTGTGAAGGTGGAGCTGGTTTAGGTCTGAGAAGGTGGAGCTGGTTTAGGTCTGAGAAGGTGGAGCTGGTTTAGGTCTGTGAAGGTGGAGCTGGTTTAGGTCTGTGAAGGTGGAGCTGGTTTAGGTCTGTGAAGGTGGAGCTGGTTTAGGTCTGTGAAGGTGGAGCTGGTTTAGGTCTGTGAAGGTGGAGCTGGTTTAGGTCTGTGAAGGTGGAGCTGGTTTAGGTCTGTGAAGGTGGAGCTGGTTTAGGTCTGTGAAGGTGGAGCTGGTTTAGGTCTGTGAAGGTGGAGCTGGTTTAGGTCTGTGAAGGTGGAGCTGGTTTAGGTCTGTGAAGGTGGAGCTGGTTTAGGTCTGAGAAGGTGGAGCTGGTTTAGGTCTGTGAAGGTGGAGCTGGTTTAGGTCTGTGAAGGTGGAGCTGGTTTAGGTCTGAGAAGGTGGAGCTGGTTTAGGTCTGAGAAGGTGGAGCTGGTTTAGGTCTGTGAAGGTGGAGCTGGTTTAGGTCTGTGAAGGTGGAGCTGGTTTAGGTCTGAAGGTGGAGCTGGTTTAGATCTGAGAAGGTGGAGCTGGTTTAGGTCTGTGAAGGTGGAGCTGGTTTAGGTCTGTGAAGGTGGAGCTGGTTTAGGTCTGAGAAGGTGGAGCTGGTTTAGGTCTGAGAAGGTGGAGCTGGTTTAGATCTGAGAAGGTGGAGCTGGTTTAGGTCTGTGAAGGTGGAGCTGGTTTAGGTCTGTGAAGGTGGAGCTGGTTTAGATCTGAGAAGGTGGAGCTGGTTTAGATCTGTGAAGGTGGAGCTGGTTTAGATCTGAGAAGGTGGAGCTGGTTTAGATCTGAGAAGGTGGAGCTGGTTTAGATCTGTGAAGGTGGAGCTGGTTTAGATCTGAGAAGGTGGAGCTGGTTTAGATCTGAGAAGGTGGAGCTGGTTTAGGTCTGTGAAGGTAGAGCTGGTTTAGGTCTGTGAAGGTGGAGCTGGTTTAGGTCTGAGAAGGTGGAGCTGGTTTAGGTCTGAGAAGGTGGAGCTGGTTTAGGTCTGAGAAGGTGGAGCTGGTTTAGATCTGAGAAGGTGGAGCTGGTTTAGGTCTGTGAAGGTAGAGCTGGTTTAGGTCTGTGAAGGTGGAGCTGGTTTAGGTCTGAGAAGGTGGAGCTGGTTTAGGTCTGAGAAGGTGGAGCTGGTTTAGGTCTGAGAAGGTGGAGCTGGTTTAGATCTGAGAAGGTGGAGCTGGTTTAGGTCTGAGAAGGTGGAGCTGGTTTAGATCTGTGAAGGTGGAGCTGGTTTAGATCTGAGAAGGTGGAGCTGGTTTAGATCTGAGAAGGTGGAGCTGGTTTAGGTCTGTGAAGGTAGAGCTGGTTTAGGTCTGTGAAGGTGGAGCTGGTTTAGGTCTGAGAAGGTGGAGCTGGTTTAGGTCTGAGAAGGTGGAGCTGGTTTAGATCTGAGAAGGTGGAGCTGGTTTAGGTCTGAGAAGGTGGAGCTGGTTTAGGTCTCTGAAGGTGGAGCTGGTTTAGATCTGAGAAGGTGGAGCTGGTTTAGGTCTGAGAAGGTGGAGCTGGTTTAGATCTGAGAAGGTGGAGCTGGTTTAGGTCTGTGAAGGTGGAGCTGGTTTAGGTCTGTGAAGGTGGAGCTGGTTTAGATCTGAGAAGGTGGAGCTGGTTTAGGTCTGAGAAGGTGGAGCTGGTTTAGATCTGTGAAGGTGGAGCTGGTTTAGATCTGAGAAGGTGGAGCTGGTTTAGGTCTGAGAAGGTGGAGCTGGTTTAGGTCTCTGAAGGTGGAGCTGCTTCATTGTTTACGTAGAGATCTGCGCTGACCTTTTTAAATATGATTGGTCGGATGGTGATGTCAGAGCAGAGGAGGAAGTAGCGAGCATCACGCCATCGTGTGGAAACGGCTGAACTGTGTTTGGTTTGTGCTTCGCCACTTTTCATCACCTGAGCAGCAAACAGCCACTTCCTGTTGCAGGAAGTCACCTGTGGCAGGTAGAGGCAGGGAGGGTCAGTCTGGAAACCCGGAGGCTGCAGCCGGACCTGAACATTCATCACCTGCTGCTGTTTGTTCTGCTGATCCATAAACATTCCTGTTCCTGGAAGGCGGTCGGCAGGAAACGGGATCAACATTCCGACCCGCTCCATCGAGCAGCCGGCCATGTCGCCATGGAAACCCAGTTCCAGTCTGGGTTCTTTGCCGTGGTGATACTGGATCAATCTTTTAATCTAGGTTAATATAGATCCAAGAGAAAGGAATCCTATACTGTGGGAAAAAGACGGAACTAAATCCACCGTCAGTAAAAAAAATGGAATAAAATATGAGGGACAGGTCCATCCGTCTGTCCGTCCCACCCTCCCTCTCCCCCAGTGAGGTCCTGTTCTGGTCCAGTTCTATATTTCAGTCTTCTTAGGGTCCAGCAGGCCAGTAGCTTCAGACCCTCCAGTCTTCCAGAAGCTCCTCTGGTGAAAGCCCTGCAGATGTTGGATCTGACGTGATGCTGTCTCCCTCAGGGCTGCGGACTGCAGGACGGGTCCAGAGGACGGACAGGCCCACAGAATCGTCTCTGTGAAGAAGTCTTCTTCTGTCTTTGCTGTGGGGTCCAGAGGAAAGGTCAGTGGAGCTGATTCCATCTGTTGCTTTGAATGTCGGAACAGGAACCAGTTTCCTTCTTCAAACCAGGAGGAGCAGAAACTCCTGGAATATTCCTGTTGACCTTAACGGTTCCTCTGCTGCTTGTTGCCTCCATGGATGGAGGATCTACCTCCAGGAAGCAGTTCCACCTGAGATCATTCTGCACTCTGAGATCGTTTGGTTCTCCTGTTCTCATCCTTTCCTTTCCTTCAGCTGCTCTCAGACCTTCTGGCAGATTTAGACTTTTCTTCCCAAACTTCTCTGAACAAGAAGAGCCTAAACTTCAGAGGGAGGTTCTGAGGTTCTGATCCGTCCCGGTTCTTGGATCCTGAGCCCCTCAGGTTTCTGGCTGCAGAACTCTCCCATGTTCAGGTGGTCCATGAAGGATGGAGATGGCTGGACAATAACAATGATCCTGAGTTCTCCTCTGGTTCTGCTCAGGTTCTGTCAGACCCGTTTACTCCATTCCTGATTGTTAAAGCAGACCCGCGGCTGGTTGCAGGTTTTATCTTCTGCTGGTCTCAGATCTTTTTTAGGACTTGAGTTACTTTCAGCTCAGACTGTTTGTCCAGCAGAGGGCGACAGAGCTTAGCTTTAGGTGTAGCTGGGAGCTGTGGTTCTGATGGAGAAGGTTTGGGTCGGGTCAGACAGCAGCATCCTCAACATTTAGTTGGATTTTCTGCAGTTTCAGCATCAAATAAAGCAGCATGAACTCTGACCTTTTGCCACATTTAGGCCCGCCTCCTTTGTGCAGAATACTAGTGAGCTGCTAACACTGGTGAACCAGCAGCTCTGAGCAGCATCAGGCCAGCGAACGCAGAGCTTCATTTGGGTCGGCTCAGCTTTAAAACCTGGGTTTTCCTGCCCTGATCTGAACCAGACAGAACTGAACCGGATCAGGTGGCTTTAGGTCCTCAGAACCTCCTTCCTGACCTGCAGCATTTTCAGGTCAGAAGGTAGGAATGAGTGGCATCTGGGTCAGAACTTCCTGGGCAGCTTTAGAATCAGCAGCAGCTGGTTAAAAGGAGGAAGTAGAATCCTTCTGTCATTGGTTCTGCTCTGACCACAGCAGTTCATGTTCAACCAGTCCATCATTCCTCTGAGGGTGGAGCAGCTTCCTCCACCTGGAATGAGGTTCTAGAGCTCTGCTCCTTTGTTTGGCTTTAGCTCCGCCTCCTCTGGTTCTGGTTGGTTTACATTTACCTGCAGAAGAAGAAAGTTCCTCATGCATTTCATTTCACTGATGTCTGTTACTGTCACTCATTGATGACACAAATCCTTCCTTCCTTCCTTCCTTCCTTCCTTCCTTCCTTCCTTCCTTCCTTCCTTCCTTCCTTCCTTCCTTCCTTCCTTCCTTCCTTCCTACCTTCCTTCCTTCCTTCAGGCCAAAGAGTTAAGCTACTCCGAATTGGACCTCAGAAAACCCAAACGTTTCGCTACGTTCTCCTTCGGTCTGAGGAGGAGGAAGAGGAGGGATGAGGAGAACCTGTCAAAGAGCGCCTTTGGCCTGCACAGCTCCAGCACCGACATGCAGGAGGAGGTAACATCTTCACACACTTCAGATGGTTCTGTCAGGTCCATGTTTCTTCGTCTTACAGCACATAAAAAATAACTAATGTTCTGCAAGAAGCCATCAATGATCCATCAATGGTCCATCAATGGTCCATCAATGGTCCATCAATAGTCCCATCAATGGTCCATCAATAGTCCCATCAATGGTCCATCAATGGTCCATCAATGGTCCATCAATAGTCCCATCAATGGTCCATCAATGGTCCATCAATGGTCCATCAATGGTCCATCAGTCGTCCATCAATTGTCCATAGATGGTCCATCAGTCGTCCATCAATAGTCCATTAGTCGTCCATCAATTGTCCATCAATTGTCTATCAATAGCCCATCAATTGTCTATCAATAGTCCATTAGTCGTCCATCAATAGTCCATCAGTCGTCCATCAATAGTCCATCAGTCGTCCATCAGTTGTCCATCAATAGTCCATTAGTCGTCCATCAATGGTCCATCAGTCGTCCATCAATGGTCCATCAGTCGTCCATCAATGGTCCATCAATGGTCCATCAATGGTCCATCAATTGTCTATCAATAGTCCATCAGTCGTCCATCAATTGTCCATCAATTGTCTATCAATTGTCCATCAATTGTCCATCAATGGTCCATCAGTCGTCCATCAATGGTCCATCAATGGTCCATCAATGGTCCATCAATGGTCCATCAGTCGTCCATCAATGGTCCATCAATTGTCTATCAATAGTCCATCAGTCGTCCATCAATGGTCCATCAATGGTCCATCAATTGTCCATCAATGGTCCATCAGTCGTCCATCAAAAGTCCATCAATGGTCCATCAGTCGTCCATCAATGGTCCATCAATGGTCCATCAGTCGTCCATCAATTGTCCATCAATGGTCCATCAGTCGTCCATCAATGGTCCATCAATGGTCCATCAGTCGTCCATCAATTGTCCATCAATGGTCCATCAGTCGTCCATCAATGGTCCATCAGTCGTCCATCAATGGTCCATCAATGGTCCATCAGTCGTCCATCAAAAGTCCATCAATGGTCCATCAATGGTCCATCAGTCGTCCATCAAAAGTCCATCAATGGTCCATCAATTGTCTATCAATAGTCCATCAGTCGTCCATCAATTGTCCATCAATTGTCTATCAATTGTCCATCAATTGTCCATCAATGGTCCATCAGTCGTCCATCAATGGTCCATCAATGGTCCATCAATGGTCCATCAATGGTCCATCAGTCGTCCATCAATGGTCCATCAATTGTCTATCAATAGTCCATCAGTCGTCCATCAATGGTCCATCAATGGTCCATCAATTGTCCATCAATGGTCCATCAGTCGTCCATCAAAAGTCCATCAATGGTCCATCAGTCGTCCATCAATGGTCCATCAATGGTCCATCAGTCGTCCATCAATTGTCCATCAATGGTCCATCAGTCGTCCATCAATGGTCCATCAATGGTCCATCAGTCGTCCATCAATTGTCCATCAATGGTCCATCAGTCGTCCATCAATGGTCCATCAGTCGTCCATCAATGGTCCATCAATGGTCCATCAGTCGTCCATCAAAAGTCCATCAATGGTCCATCAATGGTCCATCAGTCGTCCATCAAAAGTCCATCAATGGTCCATCAATTGTCTATCAATAGTCCATCAGTCGTCCATCAATTGTCCATCAATGATCCATTAGTCGTCCATCAATGGTCCATCAGTCGTCCATCAATTGTTCATCAATGGTCCATCAGTCGTCCATCAATTGTCCATCAATGGTCCATTAGTCGTCCATCAATGGTCCATCAATGGTCCATCAATAGTCTATCAATAGTCCATCAGTCGTCCATCAATAGTCCATCAGTCGTCCATCAATCCATCATCCAGCAGCTCTGAGCAGCATCAGGCCAGCGAACGCAGAGCTTCATTTGGGTCGGCTCAGCTTTAAAACCTGGGTTTTCCTGCCCTGATCTGAACCAGACAGAACTGAACCGGATCAGGTGGCTTTAGGTCCTCAGAACCTCCTTCCTGACCTGCAGCATTTTCAGGTCAGAAGGTAGGAATGAGTGGCATCTGGGTCAGAACTTCCTGGGCAGCTTTAGAATCAGCAGCAGCTGGTTAAAAGGAGGAAGTAGAATCCTTCTGTCATTGGTTCTGCTCTGACCACAGCAGTTCATGTTCAACCAGTCCATCATTCCTCTGAGGGTGGAGCAGATTCCTCCACCTGGAATGAGGTTCTAGAGCTCTGCTCCTTTGTTTGGCTTTAGCTCCGCCTCCTCTGGTTCTGGTTGGTTTACATTTACCTGCAGAAGAAGAAAGTTCCTCATGCATTTCATTTCACTGATGTCTGTTACTGTCACTCATTGATGACACAAATCCTTCCTTCCTTCCTTCCTTCCTTCCTTCCTTCCTTCCTTCCTTCCTTCCTTCAGGCCAAAGAGTTAAGCTACTCCGAATTGGACCTCAGAAAACCCAAACGTTTCGCTACGTTCTCCTTCGGTCTGAGGAGGAGGAAGAGGAGGGATGAGGAGAACCTGTCAAAGAGCGCCTTTGGCCTGCACAGCTCCAGCACCGACATGCAGGAGGAGGTAACATCTTCACACACTTCAGATGGTTCTGTCAGGTCCATGTTTCTTCGTCTTACAGCACATAAAAAATAACTAATGTTCTGCAAGAAGCCATCAATGATCCATCAATGGTCCATCAATGGTCCATCAATAGTCCCATCAATGGTCCATCAATAGTCCCATCAATGGTCCATCAATGGTCCATCAATGGTCCATCAATAGTCCCATCAATGGTCCATCAATGGTCCATCAATGGTCCATCAATAGTCCCATCAATGGTCCATCAATGGTCCATCAATGGTCCATCAATAGTCCATCAATGGTCCATCAATGGTCCATCAATAGTCCCATCAATAGTCCCATCAATGGTCCATCAATGGTCCATCAATGGTCCATCAATAGTCCATCAATGGTCCATCAATAGTCCATCAATTGTCCATCAATTGTCTATCAATAGCCCATCAATTGTCTATCAATAGTCCATTAGTCGTCCATCAATAGTCCATCAGTCGTCCATCAATAGTCCATCAGTCGTCCATCAGTTGTCCATCAATAGTCCATCAATAGTCCATCAATAGTCCATCAATTGTCCATCAATTGTCTATCAATAGCCCATCAATTGTCTATCAATAGTCCATTAGTCGTCCATCAATAGTCCATCAGTCGTCCATCAATAGTCCATCAGTCGTCCATCAGTTGTCCATCAATAGTCCATTAGTCGTCCATCAATGGTCCATCAGTCGTCCATCAATGGTCCATCAATTGTCTATCAATAGCCCATCAATTGTCTATCAATAGTCCATTAGTCGTCCATCAATAGTCCATCAGTCGTCCATCAGTTGTCCATCAATAGTCCATCAATTGTCCATCAATTGTCTATCAATAGCCCATCAATTGTCTATCAATAGTCCATTAGTCGTCCATCAATAGTCCATCAGTCGTCCATCAATAGTCCATCAGTCGTCCATCAGTTGTCCATCAATAGTCCATTAGTCGTCCATCAATGGTCCATCAGTCGTCCATCAATGGTCCATCAATGGTCCATCAATGGTCCATCAATTGTCTATCAATAGTCCATCAGTCGTCCATCAATAGTCCATCAGTCGTCCATCAATAGTCCATTAGTCGTCCATCAATTGTCCATCAATTGTCTATCAATAGCCCATCAATTGTCTATCAATAGTCCATTAGTCGTCCATCAATAGTCCATCAGTCGTCCATCAATAGTCCATTAGTCGTCCATCAATGGTCCATCAGTCGTCCATCAATGGTCCATCAGTCGTCCATCAATGGTCCATCAATGGTCCATCAATGGTCCATCAATTGTCTATCAATAGTCCATCAGTCGTCCATCAATTGTCCATCAATTGTCTATCAATTGTCCATCAATTGTCCATCAATGGTCCATCAGTCGTCCATCAATGGTCCATCAATGGTCCATCAATGGTCCATCAATGGTCCATCAGTCGTCCATCAATGGTCCATCAATTGTCTATCAATAGTCCATCAGTCGTCCATCAATGGTCCATCAATGGTCCATCAATTGTCCATCAATGGTCCATCAGTCGTCCATCAAAAGTCCATCAATGGTCCATCAGTCGTCCATCAATGGTCCATCAATGGTCCATCAGTCGTCCATCAATTGTCCATCAATGGTCCATCAGTCGTCCATCAATGGTCCATCAGTCGTCCATCAATTGTCCATCAATGGTCCATCAGTCGTCCATCAATGGTCCATCAGTCGTCCATCAATGGTCCATCAGTCGTCCATCAATGGTCCATCAGTCGTCCATCAATGGTCCATCAATGGTCCATCAGTCGTCCATCAAAAGTCCATCAATGGTCCATCAATGGTCCATCAGTCGTCCATCAAAAGTCCATCAATGGTCCATCAATTGTCTATCAATAGTCCATCAGTCGTCCATCAATTGTCCATCAATGATCCATTAGTCGTCCATCAATGGTCCATCAGTCGTCCATCAATGGTCCATCAATGGTCCATCAATTGTCTATCAATAGTCCATTAGTCGTCCATCAATGGTCCATCAGTCGTCCATCAATTGTTCATCAATGGTCCATCAGTCGTCCATCAATTGTCCATCAATGGTCCATTAGTCGTCCATCAATGGTCCATCAATGGTCCATCAATGGTCCATCAATGGTCCATCAATGGTCCATCAATAGTCTATCAATAGTCCATCAGTCGTCCATCAATAGTCCATCAGTCGTCCATCAATAGTCCATCAGTCGTCCATCAGTCGTCCATCAATGGTCCATTAGTCATTCATCAATGGTCCATTAGTCATTCATCAATGGTCCATTAGTCATTCATCAATGGTCCATCAATGGTCCATTAGTCATTCATCAATGGTCCATTAGTCATTCATCAATGGTCCATCAATGGTCCATTAGTCATTCATCAATGGTCCATTAGTCATTCATCAATGGTCCATCAATGGTCCATTAGTCATTCATCAATGGTCCATCAATGGTCCATCCAAGCACCGCATGAATAATCGTGTATATTCAAATGAGCAGCTGATCAATGTTATTTTCAGTATTACCTTGGCAACCACCAGGAGGAGAGCTAAAAATACAGTTTAACTGAGGTAGTTTTGGTGATTGAGGAGGAGGAGAATCCATTCCAGGGGCGCCGCTGTCCTGCAGCTTTTCCATGTTTCCGCAGCTTCCTCAGCTCAGCTGATTCTGATGACTGATGTTCAGCAAAGGCCTGATAATCAGCTATCAATGCAAATCAGCTGCAGCAGGAAACATCTAAAAGCTGCAGGACAGCGGGTTTGGACAGGCCTGCTTTACAGCAGTCTGAAAAATGATTCTCGCAAAATGCAATTTTGTAGCTCATATTCCTGACTCCTCCTCCTCTTCCTTCGGCTCCTTCTCCTTCCCTGGTTCAGCAGTAGAACTCCATCCAGGGTGGGAAAGGAGCTCCAGCCTGCTGAGCTGAACCCAGATGGCCTCCAGCCTTACATTATGGGATGGAAAGGCTCATGGTTAATGCAGGTCAACCAGCCTTCAGGAAAAAAACTACAAAACCCAAAGTTTTCCATTGTGTTGAACATCTGAAGCTCTGATCTAAAACCCAAAGATCTGAAGTTGTGAGCATCAGCATGAGTCAAACAGGGAACAGGAAGGAGCGTGCTTTGGTGGAGCAGTGGTTAGCGCACACCACCCATGTATGCAGGCCTTAGTTCTTGACGCGTCCGAACCTGGAGAGTGAAGCTCCTCAGAGTGAAGCTCCAGAACCTCCTAAGGAGCTTCTGATCCCTGAATCGGACCCCGGCTCCTCCGTCTGCAGCAGACGGACCTCAGCAGAGGGTTCAGTCTCCCTGACCTCAGTGGGCGCCTCTGAACCGCGCCGTCCTTCCAGCAGCCAGGACCCTGTGTTTGGACCTTTTATGAGGTCACTTCCTCCCTGCTACAACCTGCAGCTCTGAGCCCAAACAGACTTCCTGCAGAACCGGCTCTGGAGCAGACCTCCTCTAAGCGTCACACCTGCCTAGACTCCCCTGCAGGTTATCCCGGTTCTGGTGAAAGCGGTCCCAGCTGTGCTCCCCGGGTCCAGCGAACCGTCTCCTCAGGGCAGCGTTCTGCCAGGTCCAGCAGCCCAGAGACCAGGAAGGAGAAGCTGAGGAGGATTGAACGGAAACAGGAAGTCCTTTTCTCTCAGCACAGCGACTGAGGAGGAGAGCAGGAGAAGCCTTCCTCTGGTTAGGGTCATTACATAACAGCAGCGTCTAAAGAGCCTTGATTATTTAGAGCTGAAGCAATTAAATAGAAGTTCAGTCAGCAGGAATAATCAATGGATCATTATTTATACCTTAAACTAATACGTTTGCGGGGATTCAATGAATTTAGTGGTAATCTGTAAAAATTTAAAACAATATTTTCATCCCTATCACTGATTCTGGGAGCGGCCATTTTTGCCCAAATCTAGTAGCCCCTCCCTCCTGCCATCTTCCAGCAGTGACGTCACGGTGCGGTAAGCCTAGCGCCATTCTCCCCGCTTTACAAGCTAAATCAATGGGAACTACTAGACACATCTGCAATCAACAACAATTATTGAAGATTTCCAGAGGACTTCACCATTGAAATTCACCAGAGCTATAGTGAAACTGACAATGCCCACGTGCATGGCAGCTGGATGCTGGAATACATCGGGTAAAAGTGAAAAAAAGAGTTATTCCACCTTTCTGATTCCTGATCCTCCACGGACGGGTTGGTCGTTGGATCGCCAACTTGAAGAGGGAGGATTTGCCATCGAACTTCTGGCCAGAGAAAAAACCCGTAATATGTAGCCGACATTTGGAAGAAGAATGTTTTCAAGATGACTTGGATAATAGCGCGTTGTGACAAACACCAGATACAGCACTGGGACTTGATCAACAGCCGATACCGCACCGTGACAATGTCACTAACCAGTAGGTGGCAGTAGTGTTAGTAGTGTAGTATGTAATAACTTCATATTTAAAGAACTTTCAGAAGTTTGAATTCTGAATATGACCGACTTTTCCATTAAACTAATTTCCAATTCTCCCAACAAGATGAGATCCCAGTAAAAAGCAGGAGGAACGGAGAGCTGAGCGACGTTCACCTGAGCTTCAGGTAACCTCTGGATGATGGAGGAGAGCAGGACTCTGAGCCTCTGCTGCGTCTGCATGTTAAAGATCAGGTCTTTCCTAAAGCAGCCAATCAGAGAAGAGCTGAAGCTGCAGCTGGTTTTTCCCTATGAACCTAGATCAGGAGGCCCAAAGCTCCGCCTCCCGCTCCTCTGATTCTGGTTTACCTTTCATCTCTTCACCATTTTATGTTTCTTCATCTTTCTTTTATAACGACTTCAGAAAAAAGATTTAAGCAATAAAGTAATTCTAAATATCTCCTGTCAGCTTCACCAACAGCAAAGACGGTTCATTAAACCCTGGGAGCCGAGCATGTCGAGGCCTGTTGCCGTGGGTTACAGCTTCTAATATGCAAATTGTCATGCTGTGGGATCAGCCTGGGCTCTAATGCTTTATCTGTGGAAGTCAGAGCAGGCCGGGCTCCTCCCATAGCAGGCCTCGCTCCTCCCAGAGCAGGCCTCGCTCCTCCCAGAGCAGGCCTCGCTCCTCCCAGAGCAGGCCTCGCTCCTCCCATAGCAGGCCTCGCTCCTCCCAGAGCAGGCCTCGCTCCTCCCATAGCAGGCCGGGCTCCTCCCATAGCAGGCCTCGCTCCTCCCAGAGCAGGCCTCGCTCCTCCCAGAGCAGGCCTCGCTCCTCCCATAGCAGGCCGGGCTCCTCCCATAGCAGGCCTCGCTCCTCCCAGAGCAGGCCTCGCTCCTCCCATAGAAGGCCTCGCTCCTCCCAGAGCAGGCCTCGCTCCTCCCAGAGCAGGCCTCGCTCCTCCCAGAGCAGGCCTCGCTCCTCCCATAGCAGGCCTCGCTCCTCCCAGAGCAGGCCGGGCTCCTCCCAGAGCAGGCCTCGCTCCTCCCAGAGCAGGCCTCGCTCCTCCCAGAGCAGGCCGGGCTCCTCCCATAGCAGGCCTCGCTCCTCCCAGAGCAGGCCTCGCTCCTCCCATAGCAGGCCGGGCTCCTCCCAGAGCAGGCCTCGCTCCTCCCAGAGCAGGCCGGGCTCCTCCCAGAGCAGGCCTCGCTCCTCCCATAGCAGGCCTCGCTCCTCCCATAGCAGGCCGGGCTCCTCCCAGAGCAGGCCTCGCTCCTCCCAGAGCAGGCCTCGCTCCTCCCAGAGCAGGCCTCGCTCCTCCCAGAGCAGGCCTCGCTCCTCCCAGAGCAGGCCTCGCTCCTCCCAGAGCAGGCCGGGCTCCTCCCATAGCAGGCCTCGCTCCTCCCAGAGCAGGCCTCGCTCCTCCCATAGCAGGCCGGGCTCCTCCCAGAGCAGGCCTCGCTCCTCCCAGAGCAGGCCGGGCTCCTCCCAGAGCAGGCCTCGCTCCTCCCAGAGCAGGCCTCGCTCCTCCCAGAGCAGGCCTCGCTCCTCCCAGAGCAGGCCGGGCTCCTCCCATAGCAGGCCTCGCTCCTCCCAGAGCAGGCCTCGCTCCTCCCATAGCAGGCCGGGCTCCTCCCAGAGCAGGCCTCGCTCCTCCCAGAGCAGGCCGGGCTCCTCCCAGAGCAGGCCTCGCTCCTCCCATAGCAGGCCTCGCTCCTCCCATAGCAGGCCGGGCTCCTCCCAGAGCAGGCCTCGCTCCTCCCAGAGCAGGCCTCGCTCCTCCCATAGCAGGCCTCGCTCCTCCCATAGCAGGCCTCGCTCCTCCCAGAGCAGGCCTCGCTCCTCCCATAGCAGGCCTCGCTCCTCCCAGAGCAGGCCTCGCTCCTCCCAGAGCAGGCCGGGCTCCTCCCATAGCAGGCCTCGCTCCTCCCAGAGCAGGCCGGGCTCCTCCCATAGCAGGCCTCGCTCCTCCCAGAGCAGGCCTCGCTCCTCCCAGAGCAGGCCGGGCTCCTCCCATAGCAGGCCTCGCTCCTCCCAGAGCAGGCCTCGCTCCTCCCAGAGCAGGCCTCGCTCCTCCCAGAGCAGGCCGGGCTCCTCCCAGAGCAGGCCTCGCTCCTCCCAGAGCAGGCCTCGCTCCTCCCAGAGCAGGCCGGGCTCCTCCCATAGCAGGCCTCGCTCCTCCCAGAGCAGGCCTCGCTCCTCCCAGAGCAGGCCGGGCTCCTCCCATAGCAGGCCTCGCTCCTCCCAGAGCAGGCCTCGCTCCTCCCAGAGCAGGCCTCGCTCCTCCCATAGCAGGCCTCGCTCCTCCCCGAGCAGGCCTCGCTCCTCCCAGAGCAGGCCGGGCTCCTCCCATAGCAGGCCGGGCTCCTCCCATAGCAGGCCGGGCTCCTCCCAGAGCAGGCCTCGCTCCTCCCAGAGCAGGCCTCGCTCCTCCCAGAGCAGGCCGGGCTCCTCCCAGAGCAGGCCGGGCTCCTCCCAGAGCAGGCCTCGCTCCTCCCAGAGCAGGCCTCGCTCCTCCCAGAGCAGGCCGGGCTCCTCCCAGAGCAGGCCTCGCTCCTCCCAGAGCAGGCCTCGCTCCTCCCAGAGACATGGGGCCGAAGACTGCAGGTCGGATTCGAACCCGGGTTGCCGGCGTCGAGGACTAAGGCCTCCGTACACGGGTCTTGCACGCTAACTAGAAACATTTCAAAGAGCAATGGCGACGCAGCGCTTCAATAGTTCCACGGAGGTTAGCTACATATCCCATCATGCTCTCTGCTTCGACCTGACATGGGGTAATAATCATAAATCAAATGTTTGAGATGAATTAAAGAGTTTATGATGTCAGGTCAGTATTTACTGAACTCTCATCATGTTAGCAGATGATTTATTCATGTTGTTTTTCCTCTTGGTTGGTCACTATGGCTGACAGAACCAGTCACACTCAGAACCTGCTGGGAGGACGGGCCCTTGGCCTGGGGCCCCAAAAAATCGAAATCTGTCCCTGTTTGAGGCCCTGGGCTCCTCAGGGATCCTCCGGATGGAGGAGGTCTGCTGGACCAGCAGGGTTCTGGTGGACTGTAAATCTGAACCTCTCCCTGATCTCCACAGACTCCCGTCTCCTGTCTGGACCTGGACCTGGACCAGGACCTGGATCAGACCCACAGGAAGGTGCAGCTCAGTTTGTCTCAGCCTGAGCTGGACACCAGCGGGACGTTTGACATCCCGTCTCCTCCTCCTCCCTCCTCTAATCGATCCCAGGCGTCCTCCTCTGTCCCTATCGGATCGCCCTTCACTTCACAGAACGGCTCTGAATCAGAGGGAACGCCAAGAGCTCCCATCGCCTCCATCCCAGAGCTTCAGCTGGAGGACACTGCGTCTTCAGAAGAACCGGAGAACCTACCTGGTCCTGCTGATCAAATGCAGACCTCCTCAGATGTTCCCAGGCAGGCAGAACTGGTCCTCCAGAACTGCAGCCCCAACATTTCTCCGAGACCCTGGGAACATCATGGCGGTTCGGTTCCTTCCCACCCGCAGACCGTGGTTCTGACTCCAGCTGTCTGTGTGGAGCAGAGGCAGAACCATGCTGCTCCTCAGAGTGAAGCTCCAGAACCTCCTAACGAGCTTCTGATCCCTGAATCGGACCCCGGCTCCTCCGTCTGCAGCAGACGGACCTCAGCAGAGAGTTCAGTCTCCCTGACCTCAGCGGGCGCCTCTGAACCGCGCCGTCCTTCCAGCAGCCAGGATCCTGTGTTTGGACCTTTTTATGAGGTCACTTCCTCCCTGCTACAACCTGCAGCTCTGAGCCCAAACAGACTTCCTGCAGAACCGGTTCTGGAGCAGACCTCCTCTAAGCATCCCACCTGCCTAGACTCCCCTGCAGGTTATCCCGGTTCTGGTCAAAGCGGTCCGAGCTGTGCTCCCCGGGTCCAGGTCCGGGGGTGGTCCTCAGAACCGACCGCTTCCTGTTCCCACAGCAGAGGCCTTTTTCCGGACCCGGTGGCCTCTCCTGTTTCAGGAAGGTCTCTGGGGACGGGCTCTCGGGTTTCCTGCAGTAAGCGGCGGGTGGTTCTGGTCAGGCAGTCCTTCGCTGCCGACTCCTCGCCTGCGGAGCTCGGAATGAACTTCCAGGAAATGACCTCCCAGAGTTTCTGTGAGCCTCCTGGATGGACGGACGGTTCAGACAGAACTCTGAGTCCGGCCTACCTCAGCTTAGGATCAGACGAAGGCAGCGCCACCGAGGTTTACTTCAGCGCTCCAGAGGAGGAGGACGCACAGCAGCCTGGGGGGGGGCTGACTGCTGGGACGCTGAGGGGGGGGGCTGACACTTCTGAAGGAGGGGGGTCAGAAGGTCAGCTGCTGCTTCAGGGAAGCTCTGGGTTCATCCTGGGATCGACTCCTCAGATTGAGGGGAGAGAAGAAAGCGGCTGTGTTCAGGAGGGGGGACGCAGTGAGGAGGGGGGGAGGGAGGAGCTACTGGTCCCACCGGTTCTACGGGTAAACGAGCCGAAGGAATGTGACTCGGAGCCGCCCTCCTCTGATCCAGAGCAGGGAAACCGGGCCGCAGACGTGGAAACTGGAGCTCTCTGCAGGGGGGGGCAGAGCCTGCAGGGGAACCTTCTAGATCCTGACGTCAGGAGAACCCAGGAACCTGAGGAGCAGCTCCCAGTCCAGGCAGGAGAGGAAGAGGAGCGCGCCTTCCCCTTCAGCTCACGCAGCGTCTCTGCAGCAGCAGAACAGATACCTGACGCTGCTGCTGAGGGGGCGGGGACCATGACTCAGAGCCGCCACTCAAACGCTGCGACGCAGCAGCAGGAGTCAGACGAGCCGTCGGCAGCCCGACCAAACGGACCTCCTGCCCTGCATCCAGGTCACCGCCGCCTCAGGTGAGTTTATGTTTATCCATACATCCAGTCCAGACCGGTTCTGATCCACGGCAGCAGCAGCCCAGAACTGGATCTATAAAGTAGATCAACAGACTTAGAATGTAGCATCTAGAATGTATTACATGCATATCAATAAAGTGACTGTGTGGGGGGGGGGGTCGTCCATTTCTGGACCACTGCATGGTTCACAACATCACAGTGAGGAAGAGGAGTCTTAGCCGTGGTTCCATAGAACTCTGGCAGGACGTCAGCATTTATCTTCATTTGGATTCTCTAGTTCAGAAGATCCAGGAGGGTCTGATGGATCCAGGAGGGTCTGATGGATCCAGGAGGGTCTGATGGACCCAGGAGGGTCTGATGGATCCAGGAGGGTCTGATGGATCCAGGTGGATCTGATGGATCCAGGAGGGTCTGATGGATCCAGGTGGGTCTGATGGATCCAAGTGGATCTGATGGATCCAGGAGGGTCTGATGGATCCAGGTGGATCTGATGGATCCAGGAGGGTCTGATGGATCCAGGAGGGTCTGATGGATCCAGGAGGGTCTGATGGATCCAGGTGGATCTGATGGATACAGGAGGGTCTGATGGATCAAGGAGGGTCTGATGGACCCAGTAGGGGTCTGATGGATCCAGGTGGGTCCCATGGATCCAGGTGGATCTGATGGATCCAGGAGGGTCTGATGGATCCAGGTGGGTCTGATGGATCCAAGTGGATCTGATGGATCCAGGAGGGTCTGATGGATCCAGGTGGATCTGATGGATCCAGGAGGGTCTGATGGATCCAGGTGGGTCTGATCGATCAAGGAGGGTCTGATGGATCCAGGTGGGTCTGATGGATCAAGGAGGGTCTGATGGATCCAGGTATTTCTGATGGATCCAGGTATTTCTGATGGATCCAGGTGGATCTGATGGATCCAGGAGGGTCTGATGGATCCAGGTGGGTCTGATGGATCCAGGTGGATCTGATGGATCCAGGAGGGTCTGATGGATCTAGGTGGGTCTGATGGATCAAGGAGGGTCTGATGGATCAAGGAGGGTCTGATGGATCCAGGAGGGTCTGATGGATCCAGGTGGGTCCCATGGATCCAGGTGGATCTGATGGATCCAGGAGGGTCTGATGGATCCAGGTGGGTCTGATGGATCCAGGTGGATCTGATGGATCCAGGAGGGTCTGATGGATCCAGGTGGATCTGATGGATCCAGGAGGGTCTGATGGATCCAGGTGGGTCTGATCGATCAAGGAGGGTCTGATGGATCCAGGTGGGTCTGATGGATCAAGGAGGGTCTGATGGATCCAGGTATTTCTGATGGATCCAGGTATTTCTGATGGATCCAGGTGGATCTGATGGATCCAGGAGGGTCTGATGGATCCAGGTGGATCTGATGGATCCAGGTGGATCTGATGGATCCAGGAGGGTCTGATGGATCTAGGTGGGTCTGATGGATCAAGGAGGGTCTGATGGATCCAGGTGGGTCTGATGGATCCAGGAGGGTCTGATGGATCCAGGTGGGTCCGATGGATCCAGGAGGGTCTGATGGATCCAGGTGGGTCTGATGGATCCATCTGATCCATGAAACCAGGGAAGTGGATCAATCTGTTGTTTCCTGGTAACGTTTGAAATGTTTTATCTTTCTCTGGTTCCATTAAATCTGCATCTTAGTCCAGAAATAATCTTCATTCTTTCTCCTAACAAACGCTTCATGGTCCTCTTGGAGATGTGGTCCTGAAGGCAGCAGATGTTGCTCTAAAAGTTCTGCTGAATTTTTCTAAATCAGACATGATCTCAGCCCATACCATGATCCCACCGCCTGCAGACTCGTCCTCCTCTGAGGAGAACATCAGGCTTCTTCTGTGGTCAGCAAAGGCTGAAAGTCTAAACCTGGATGGTAGATCTTGGTGAAGGTTCTCCTACATCCGTGATGTTCCTGGATGGTTCCATGATGTTCTGCTCAGCAGTAGAGCATCCGGTTGCTCTAAAGCATCTTGATCCCAGCGATCTGCAGGAGGATGGAGATGAACATCAGGCTGCCTGGAATGGCGGTCTGATGGAAAGGTTTGGTTCTGACCCGCTGCGACCCGAGGAAACGCGTTCCTACATGCAGGAAGCTCCAGCTGCGCTGCAGCGTCTGGCTGACGTCTGGTGGAAGGAATGAGGCTCCAGGCGACGCTGAGCTGTCGCTGAACATGTGACACAGCGCTCCGTCTCTCCGCTCCAGAACCGGGTCCAAACCGCCGTGCTCAGCAGACGCTGGAGATCATCACACCTCCGGGGGAGGGGTGGGGGGGTGGGGGGTGCGGGTTGTGGGTTCAATTCTCAATTCTCCTAAATCAGGGCATCATTTTCTGGGTGTAGTTTGCTGTAGAGCCACTAGATGGCAGCAGCTGATCTCAGAGGAACAGAAGAGCTGCAGGTTTTTAGCTTCAGGCTGTTGCAGCCATAGAATGAATATATATATAAAATTGGAGGCCGGTGCCTATAGGGTGGCCATCTTGGGTCAGACCACAGTTCAAACAGCAAAGACGAGTCAGAGGTAATTTACAATAATCTCTGACATGTTAGAACATCTTAAAAGACCAAAACTAATTCTAAAATTACTTTTATGTTAGATTACAAAGATTTATTCAGATTTAAAAATATTTAAACGGAACTCAAACTGGATGCGATGAATGCAAAGTTATATATTTTGCAATTAAAAATAAAGATGAGGCGCCACTCATATCAGAGACCCAGAGTGTTAGAAGCTCTATGCTGTAACCGCTAACCCCCCCTCCCCTCCCCTCTCATATTTAATATAACTGATTAAAGAACAAATGTTCACATAAATAATGATTAAAGAAAATAGTTTGAAAAAGAGTTTTGGAAGAAGTTCAGATAAACTTCTAACGACAAACAGCCTTTAGTTAGACACAACATAAATGTACCATTCATTACGAAAAAAAAGGTCTTGATATTGACATAAATTAACATAAAATTAATTAAAAAAAATTAACTCTCTTTTGTAAATCTCTTTACAACAAATTTTCCTCATTAGATAATAATTGTAATCATCAAAGAGCAATCCTTTAAAATACTGAATAATAATAATATACTATATAAATGTATAATATGTGTTAAACATAATCTTATAATATATTAATAAAAAAATGTGTGTTTATCATATTAATCTTTTTTTGCAAAATATATAACTTTGCATGTATTTCATCCAGTTTAAATTCAGTTTAAATAGTTTAATCTGAATAAATCTGTGTAATCTAACATAATTTATTTATTTTAAGGAGTTGTGACATGTGAGAGATAATTGTGATATTCTATCATGTGATTAAACTGAGGTCTAAGGAGCCTCCTTTCATTCTGACAGCAGCTGTCTGACCCAAGATGGCCGCCCTGTGGGCACATTGCTCAGCGTCCAATGAGCTGCCATGTATATAACGTCTATGGTTGCAGTGAACTGGTCCTTCACCAGCTCAGGGCAGAAGTTTAATCCCTGAATCATTTCCTGGTCAGACTTTCATCTTTGTTCATTTTTAGCAAATGTTTCTAACGACTGCTTTAGATCCTGCAGGTCAGAACCTGATTTAGACTTAGACTCAGCTTTATTAATCCCTTAGGATTATTCCTTCAGGGAAACTCTGGTTCCAGTAGCTTCTATAGAGCACAAAGAGTTAAAGTTAGATGCCATTAAAGATAGAAATATAACAGACAATATAAAAAAAACGTATAAAGTACAAAAAAGCATAAAACAGAAAAAAAAGTTGTAATGTCCTGGAATGTTTCCTTAGATATAAAAATATCTGCAGAGTAGAGAGCTGAGGACAGACTGCACAGTAGCTGCCATGAGTTATTGCACAGAGAGAGAATATTGCACATGAGGGACATTAGCTAATGTTTAGCATCAGGTGTCCAAGGAGGGGGGGGGGGCCTCGTCCCTCTTCCTATCACCTCCTCCTTCCCCCCAGTGAGGAGTTGTACAGGTTGATGGCCTGAGGAGCAAAGGAGTTCAGCAGTCTATTGCTCCTGCATGTGGGGAGCAGCAATCTCCCACTGATCAGGCTCCTCTGAGTGCTGAAGACTGAGTGGTGCATTGTCCATAATGTCCAGCAGTGTCCTTGTCTCTGCCGCCGTCCCCAGAAGGTCCAGCTTCTAGCCAATCACAGAGCCGGATGGCCTCACCAGTAGGTCCGGTCTGGTTCTCTGGTTCTACCTTCAGGTCAGCAGACTTTGAGGGGAGAACCTGCCCTCCACTTCTCTCCTGGAGCTTCTGGCCTCCCTGAAGCAGCAGCAGGTGTTCAGAGAGCCGCACCTGTCTGCTTTCCAGTAGTCGCATCTTCTGATGGAGCTGGAACATCTTCAATGTCGCAATAAAGCTGCAGTGTTCCTCCTCTGACCTCCTCCATGCTGAGGGCACCATGGATCAAAGGGTAGAACAGGATCAGGGTTTATCTGATCAACATCATCTGTAGATGTTCCACAGAGAACCAGCTGGTTCCACATTCAGACCACATTTCAGCAAAAAGGTTCAGAGAAACAAAGGTTTTAGTCTAGGTTGGTCTCCAAGCAGAAGCACAGAACATGGACCTCAGGTAGAAACTCCTCCTTTAGCCATTAGGACCTCCTCCCTCAGCCATTAGAGCCTCCTCCCTCAGCCATTAGAACCTCCTCCCTCAGCCATTAGGACCTCCTCCCTCAGCCATTAGAGCCTCCTCCCTCAGCCATTACAGCCTCCTCCCTCGGCCATTAGAACCTCCTCTCTCAGCCATTAGAGCCTCCTCCCTCAGCCATTAGAACCTCCTCCCTCAGCCATTAGGACCTCCTCCCTCAGCCATTAGAGCCTCCTCCCTCAGCCATTAGAACCTCCTCCCTCGGCCATTAGAACCTCCTCTCTCAGCCGGCAGAACCTCCTCCCTCAGCCCGTAGAACCTCCTCCCTCAACCATTAGGACCTCCTCCCTCAGCCATTAGAGCCTCCTCCCTCAGACATTAGAACCTCCTCCCTCGGCCATTATAACCACCTCTCTCAGCCGGCAGAACCTCCTCCCTCAGCCCGTAGAACCTCCTCCCTCAGCCCGTAGAACCTCCTCCCTCAGCCATTAGAACCTCCTCCCTCAGCCGGCAGAACCTCCTCTCTCAGCCGGCAGAACCTCCTCTCTCAGCCGGCAGAACCTCCTCCCTCAGCCCGTAGAACCTCCTCCCTCAGCCATTAGAACCTCCTCCCTCGGCCATTAGAACCTCCTCTCTCAGCCGGCAGAACCTCCTCTCTCAGCCGGCAGAACCTCCTCCCTCAGCCATTAGAACCTCCTCCCTCAGCCCGTAGAACCTCCTCCCTCGGCCATTAGAACCTCCTCCCTCAGCCATTAGAACCTCCTCCCTCGGCCATTAGAACCTCCTCTCTCAGCTGGCAGAACCTCCTCCCTCAGCCATTAGAACCTCCTCCCTCAGCCCGTAGAACCTCCTCCCTCAGCCCATAGAACCTCCTCCCTCAGCCGGCAGAACCTCCTCCCTCAGGCATTAGAACCTCTTCCCTCAGGCATTAGAACCTCCTCCCTCAGCCATTAGAACCTCGACCCTCAGGCATTAGAACCTCCTCCCTCGGGCATTAGAACCTCCTCCCTCAGCCATTAGAACCTCCTCCCTCGGGCATTAGAACCTCCTCCCTCAGCCATTAGAGCCTCCTCCCTCAGCCCGGAGAACCTCCTCCCTCAGCCATTAGGACCTCCTCCCTCAGCCATTAGGACCTCCTCCCTCAGCCATTAGAACCTCCTCCCTCAGCCCGTAGAACCTCCTCCCTCAGGCCATAGAACCTCCTCCCTCAGGCATTAGAACCTCCTCCCTCAGGCATTAGAACCTCCTCCCTCAGGCTATAGAACCTCCTCCCTGAGGCATTAGAACCTCCTCTCTCAGCCGGCAGAACCTCCTCCCTCAGGCATTAGAACCTCCTCCCTCAGGCATTAGAACCTCCTCCCTCAGCAATTAGAACCTCCTCCCTCAGCCATTAGAACCTCCTCCCTCGGGCATTAGAACCTCCTCCGTCAGCCATTAGAGCCTCCTCTCTCAGCCGGCAGAACCTCCTCCCTCAGGCATTAGAACCTCCTCCCTCAGGCATTAGAACCTCCTCCCTCAGGCTATAGAACCTCCTCCCTGAGGCATTAGAACCTCCTCTCTCAGCCGGCAGAACCTCCTCCCTCAGGCATTAGAACCTCCTCCCTCAGGCATTAGAACCTCCTCCCTCAGCAATTAGAACCTCCTCCCTCAGCCATTAGAACCTCCTCCCTCGGCCATTAGAACCTCCTCCCTCGGCCATTAGAACCTCCTCTCTCAGCTGGCAGAACCTCCTCCCTCAGGCAGTAGAACCTCCTCCCTCAGGCATTAGAACCTCCTCCCTCAGGCAGTAGAACCTCCTCCCTCAGGCTATAGAACCTCCTCCCTGAGGCATTAGAACCTCCTCTCTCAGCCGGCAGAACCTCCTCCCTCAGGCATTAGAACCTCCTCCCTCAGCCATTAGAACCTCCTCCCTCAGCCCGTAGAACCTCCTCCCTCAGCCATTAGAACCTCCTCTCTCAGCCGGCAGAACCTCCTCCCTCAGCCATTAGAACCTCCTCCCTCAGCCCGTAGAACCTCCTCCCTCGGCCATTAGAACCTCCTCCCTCAGCCATTAGAACCTCCTCCCTCGGCCATTAGAACCTCCTCTCTCAGCTGGCAGAACCTCCTCCCTCAGCCATTAGAACCTCCTCCCTCAGCACGTAGAACCTCCTCCCTCAGCCCGTAGAACCTCCTCCCTCAGCCGGCAGAACCTCCTCCCTCAGGCATTAGAACCTCTTCCCTCAGGCATTAGAACCTCCTCCCTCAGGCATTAGAACCTCCTCCCTCAGCCATTAGAACCTCGACCCTCAGGCATTAGAACCTCCTCCCTCGGGCATTAGAACCTCCTCCCTCAGCCATTAGAACCTCCTCCCTCGGGCATTAGAACCTCCTCCGTCAGCCATTAGAGCCTCCTCTCTCAGCCGGCAGAACCTCCTCCCTCAGGCATTAGAACCTCCTCCCTCAGGCATTAGAACCTCCTCCCTCAGGCTATAGAACCTCCTCCCTGAGGCATTAGAACCTCCTCTCTCAGCCGGCAGAACCTCCTCCCTCAGGCATTAGAACCTCCTCCCTCAGGCATTAGAACCTCCTTCCTCAGCAATTAGAACCTCCTCCCTCAGCCATTAGAACCTCCTCCCTCGGCCATTAGAACCTCCTCCCTCGGCCATTAGAACCTCCTCTCTCAGCTGGCAGAACCTCCTCCCTCAGGCAGTAGAACCTCCTCCCTCAGGCATTAGAACCTCCTCCCTCAGGCAGTAGAACCTCCTCCCTCAGGCTATAGAACCTCCTCCCTGAGGCATTAGAACCTCCTCTCTCAGCCGGCAGAACCTCCTCCCTCAGGCATTAGAACCTCCTCCCTCAGCCGGCAGAACCTCCTCCCTCAGGCATTAGAACCTCCTCCCTCAGGCATTAGAACCTCCTCCCTCAGCCATTAGAACCTCCTCCCTCAGCCGGCAGAACCTCCTCCCTCAGCCATTAGAACCTCCTCCCTCAGCCATTAGAACCTCCTCCCTCAGCCATTAGAACCTCCTCCCTCAGCCGGCAGAGCCTCCTCCCTCAGGCATTAGAACCTCCTCCCTCGGCCATTAGAACCTCCTCTCTCAGCCATTAGAGCCTCCTCCCTCAGCCATTAGGACCTCCTCCCTCAGCCATTAGAGCCTCCTCCCTCAGCCATTAGAACCTCCTCCCTCGGCCATTAGAACCTCCTCTCTCAGCCATTAGAACCTCCTCCCTCAGCCATTAGAGCCTCCTCCCTCAGCCATTAGGACCTCCTCCCTCAGCCATTAGAGCCTCCTCCCTCAGCCATTAGAACCTCCTCCCTCGGCCATTAGAACCTCCTCTCTCAGCCGGCAGAACCTCCTCCCTCAGCCCGTAGAACCTCCTCCCTCAGCCCGTAGAACCTCCTCCCTCAGCCATTAGGACCTCCTCCCTCAGCCATTAGAGCCTCCTCCCTCAGCCATTAGAACCTCCTCCCTCGGCCATTAGAACCTCCTCTCTCAGCCGGCAGAACCTCCTCCCTCAGCCCGTAGAACCTCCTCCCTCAGCCCGTAGAACCTCCTCCCTCAGCCATTAGAACCTCCTCCCTCGGCCATTAGAACCTCCTCTCTCAGCCGGAAGAACCTCCTCCCTCAGCCATTAGAACCTCCTCCCTCAGCCCGTAGAACCTCCTCCCTCGGCCATTAGAACCTCCTCCCTCAGCCATTAGAACCTCTTCCCTCAGCCATTAGAACCTCCTCCCTCAGCCGGCAGAACCTCCTCCCTCAGGCATTAGAACCTCCTCCCTCAGGCATTAGAACCTCCTCCCTCAGCCATTAGAACCTCCTCCCTCAGCCGGCAGAACCTCCTCCCTCAGCCATTAGAACCTCCTCCCTCAGCCATTAGAACCTCCTCCCTTAGCCATTAGAACCTCCTCCCTCAGCCGGCAGAGCCTCCTCCCTCAGCCATTAGGACCTCCTCCCTCAGCCATTAGAGCCTCCTCCCTCAGCCATTAGAGCCTCCTCCCTCAGCCATTAGAACCTCCTCCCTCGGCCATTAGAACCTCCTCTCTCAGCCATTAGAACCTCCTCCCTCAGCCATTAGAGCCTCCTCCCTCAGCCATTAGGACCTCCTCCCTCAGCCATTAGAGCCTCCTCCCTCAGCCATTAGAACCTCCTCCCTCGGCCATTAGAACCTCCTCTCTCAGCCGGCAGAACCTCCTCCCTCAGCCCGTAGAACCTCCTCCCTCAGCCCGTAGAACCTCCTCCCTCAGCCATTAGGACCTCCTCCCTCAGCCATTAGAGCCTCCTCCCTCAGCCATTAGAACCTCCTCCCTCGGCCATTAGAACCTCCTCTCTCAGCCGGCAGAACCTCCTCCCTCAGCCCGTAGAACCTCCTCCCTCAGCCCGTAGAACCTCCTCCCTCAGCCATTAGAACCTCCTCTCTCAGCCGGCAGAACCTCCTCCCTCAGCCATTAGAACCTCCTCCCTCAGCCCGTAGAACCTCCTCCCTCGGCCATTAGAACCTCCTCCCTCAGCCATTAGAACCTCCTCCCTCGGCCATTAGAACCTCCTCTCTCAGCTGGCAGAACCTCCTCCCTCAGCCATTAGAACCTCCTCCCTCAGCCCGTAGAACCTCCTCCCTCAGCCCGTAGAACCTCCTCCCTCAGCCGGCAGAACCTCCTCCCTCAGGCATTAGAACCTCTTCCCTCAGGCATTAGAACCTCCTCCCTCAGGCATTAGAACCTCCTCCCTCAGCCATTAGAACCTCGACCCTCAGGCATTAGAACCTCCTCCCTCGGGCATTAGAACCTCCTCCCTCAGCCATTAGAACCTCCTCCCTCGGGCATTAGAACCTCCTCCGTCAGCCATTAGAGCCTCCTCTCTCAGCCGGCAGAACCTCCTCCCTCAGGCATTAGAACCTCCTCCCTCAGGCATTAGAACCTCCTCCCTCAGCAATTAGAACCTCCTCCCTCAGCCATTAGAACCTCCTCCCTCAGCCGGCAGAGCCTCCTCCCTCAGGCATTAGAACCTCCTCCCTCAGCCATTAGAACCTCCTCCCTCGGGCATTAGAACCTCCTCCCTCGGCCATTAGAACCTCGGCCATTAGAACCTCCTCCCTCGGGCATTAGAACCTCCTCCCTCGGCCATTAGAACCTCCTCCCTCAGGCATTAGAACCTCCTCCCTCGGGCATTAGAACCTCCTCCCTCGGGCATTAGAACCTCCTCCCTCAGCCATTAGAACCTCCTCCCTCAGGCATTAGAACCTCCTCCCTCGGGCATTAGAACCTCCTCCCTCGGGCATTAGAACCTCCTCCCTCGGGCATTAGAACCTCCTCACTCAGCCATTAGAACTTCCTCCCTCAGGCATTAGAACCTCCTCCTTCGGGCATTAGAACCTCCTCCCTCTGGCATTAGAACCTCCTCTGATCATGTGTCGCTGCCTCATCACCTTCTGTCTCTGTTGTATTGCAGCTTCCAGCCTCCAGCAGCAGAACCAGAACCGGACCACATGATGAGTTCGGGCCTCAGCAGCCTGAGCACCAAGCTGACCCTGAAGAACCCGTCTGCTCCCAGAGAGGAGGAACCCAAACCCCGCTTCCACAAAGTTTCTCTGGTGAACACAGAAACCATCTGCAGGTCCAGTTCTCCTGATCCAGAACCCGAGTACAGATGGAAGAACCGTTTTCAGGGAGTAACGCCGTTCAGGTCCAGCAGGACCTCCCTCCCTGACTCCTCCTCTCCTCTGCCTGAAGATGAGCCAGACTCTCATCTCAGCCCCTCCTCTGTGTATCTGAGCCCGTTGGGAGCAGAGGAAAGTGGGCGGGGCCTGCTAGAGGAGGAGGGGCCAGGTGCAGGTGGAGGGGAGGAACGGCTGAAAGGAGAGACAGAGTGGAGAATGTCTGAGCAGGAGCTGCAGCAGCTCCCTGCGTCCTCCTGCAGCCCAGAAGACGAAGACAGCAGCTTCAGCGGAGTCTTCACTGCCACACTGGTGGACCTGGTCTCTGATTCTGCACCCCCCCTCACCCCTCCATCCTCCCCCGACGTGGACTCCCCCTTAAACGACATGGACAGCCTGGTGGACACCCTGAAGAGCATGGGACCCTCTCAGAGGCCCAGGGGCCCCGGCCTACGACCTGCTCCTCCCGCCCTGGTGTCCTCCCTGCCCCCCATCAAGGAGGACGCGGTGAGCCCCCACCTCCCCGACCCGACCCCCTCCCCACTGAGGACAGAGCAGCACCAGAACCCGCAGTACACGCTGCCAGCTGAGCTGGGCCTGAAGAGGAACGCGGCCAGAGACAGACGGCCGCCGCTGGAGCTGATGAAGAAAAACCAGGTACCTGATCTGAGGAGCAGCAGCTCTGGTTCTGGATCTCTGAGGTTCCTGGTCTGGTCCACCATAGCTTCTGTTCTCTCTGACTCCTCCTTCTCTTCCTTCCTCAGGAGCAGAACTCCTCGCTGCCCAACGGAAGTGGAGCTCCCCCGTCTCCCACCACCAGCTCCCGCCTCGAGAGCAGCGTCCTCTTCGGAGCGTACCGCTCCACATCCTCGGATCAGAAGCTGGAAAACGGGAACGTCCATCGGCCCCTGTTCCGCACCAGTTCCCTGCCGGAGACGGGGTCCCCTGCTGTGAGAAGCAGGGACCCCGGTGACGCGGGGCCCAGTGGGAACCCACCAGGGTCCCGTCTGGAGCGTCTCTCCTTCCTGGTGAACTCGTCGGGTTCCCTGAACGGAGCCGGGGACTCTGGTTCCTCTAGGATCAGCCGGGGGCCCAGCCTAAGCCTCGGCTCCCCCACCTCCACCAGCCCCACTCGCCTGCTCAGCCCCACCACCTCCATCGACCTGCACCGGCCCCTCGCCATCTTGGAGCCCCTCCCGTTCAGCCAGGGGCCAGGGGTCCTGCAGAGGAGCCTCAGCTATGAGGGGCCGTCACAGACGCCTCCTTTCAACGGCCTACAGGGAGGGGCCCCGTTGGGTAGCATTCAGGGAGGGCCCCAGTTTAATGGCGTCCATAACGGCCCCCGCTTCAACAGCCTACTGGCGGGGCCCCAGATCCAGCAAGATGAACCAGACTGCAGCCTGATGTCCAAATACCGCGCCTTCCCAGACGCCTATGTGAGTACGCCAACATGGCGGGGGGCGGGGGGGCTCTGATGACGCCGCAGGTGAACCTGCTCATTTATCCTTTATGGAGGTTCAACAGAAATAAAAACTGGTTCCAAGATTCTGAATGTCTTGGATGTAATTAGGCAGCAGAAGGTGTGTCTGCATGTGGCTCCACGTCTGCACATGTTCGCCTTCGGGCCCCGGGGCCCCGCAGCCACTGATCCGTCCAAAATGATTTTATTCAGCAGGGTGATGAGGCGCGTTCCGAAGCAACGGCACTAATGATCACCTGTTCTGACTGATGGTTCAGCCTGTGGGGAATTGAACCGGACCAGAGAGCAGACTGGATCCACTGAGCAGAAACGGTTCTCTGGTCTCAAGAAGCTCTGCTTCTTCTCTGATGATCCGTCCATTAAGACAAATTAGAACCCTGAAGGAACCGACGGCGTGTTGAACCCTGAGCCTCCTGGTTCCGTGATGACATCATCAGGAGCAGATTTCATCGCTTATCTGAATAAGCGATTAAATCAGCTGAAAGGGTTTAGGTTCCATCAGTCGCATGTCGGTTCCTCTGCAGGGAAGCTTCTTGTAAAACACATCTGAAATTAGAACCTCTGTGGAGCACAGAGCTGTGAGGCCTACAGGGATCAATCGGCCGGGTCGGGTCGGGCCGGGTCGGGTCAAGTCGGGCCGCTGCAGGAGCCAGCTTGGTGCAGATGGTTCTAGTTTTAGAAGAACATCAGATGTTTGTGCTTCAGTGTTTTTACCTCCATCTGTGGAAACTACACAGAGGAAATGAGAAGAGTTCCTGCAGAAACCATCAGATTAACTGGAGGAACTTTCCTCTAATCTGCTGGTTCTGCAGTGAAATAAAGACTCGGATCCAGAGAAGCAGGAAGTGGTGTTATGTGTGAGGCAGCAGGTTCTGGCAGGAGGCCCGGATCAGAATGTGAAGCAGCTGTTGGATTAATGCAGAACGTCTTTGGTAAATATTGTCAGAAATGTCCACACCCTCAGCAGCTATCTGTCTGTTCCTGCTGCAGCCGCACCCCCCCCCCCCCCCTCCTGCCTCTTCCCGGTTCATCTCCCATCAGCTCCAATGGGCAGAAGGCCGGGTGATGCCCTGACGATCTGCTGGCAGCGTTTCTGGCTGCAGGGAGGAAGGTGGGGACAATCCGACCGTGATCTCCGACCGACCTGTCCCTCCTGGAGACCAGCTTCTTCATCTCTCTGCTGGAAAGCAGCACCAGCTGCAGAAATGCAGCAGAACCAGTCCAGCTTTGGTTCTGTGGGCCGCGGTCTGCCTTGGGTTGTTGTGACTGACGCGTTCTCCCATGAAACGCAGGAATGTGACTAACTCCTCTATTGTTGTCAGTCATCAGCTCCATTCAGGCTTTTCTACCTGAAGGCCAAATCAGGATGGATTCTGATGGACGGCCCGGTTCTGCTGCACGCAGAGACAGCAGGAGCCCAGAGGCGCCTGCAGGAGGAGGAAGCAGGGGCTGCAGCTCCTTCCTGTGGTCAGTAGGTGGCGTGGCACCTGTAGGCCAGCTGAGGTCAGAGCAGCGAGAGTCGATACGTGACGCGCCGTGGTCCGAAACATGATCCGACTCAGAGTCAGAGGATACCGGAGACTCTGACCAGAACAAATCTGACCCCATGTTGTTCTCAGTTCCTCTCTGATGATGATGATGATGATGATGATGATGATGTTTCTCTGTCTGCAGCTGACCAAAGAGAAGGAACACGGGAAGCTGAACCCTCGTCCAGGAAAGGTGAGATTCATCTAAACGCCATAAGATCCAGGTGTTCCATCATCTATTAGAACCCAGCAGAGTTCTACTGGTTCCATCTTCAGGAGGACATTCTCTGAAGACAAAACCGCTGCTCGTATCGGGTTCTGCTCCGCTGCAGATGTTCTGGTTCTAAGCATTCAGATCCAGTAGAACTGGAATCAGACAGCAGAACAGAACTTGGTTACATGGTTCCACCTCTGGTTCTCTAGGGTTCAGCAGGTTTCAGAAACTCCTGAGGTTCTGAAGAACCTCTGGTTTGTTCTTTATCCTGCTGGGCAGAACCAGTGTGGGGGGAGGTTCTCCTTCTAGTCTCCTACTAGCCTCCTTCTAGCCTCCTTCTAGCCTCCTTCAAATCTCCTACTAGCCTCCTTCTACTCTCTTTCTAGCCTCCTTCAAGCCTCCTTCTAGCCTCCTTCAAGCCTCCTTCTAGTCTCCAAATAGCCTCCTTCTAGTCTCCTACTAGCCTCCTTCTAGTCTCTTTCTAGCCTCCTTCTAGCCTCCTACTAGCCTCCTTCTAGCCTCCTTCTAGTCTCCTACTAGCCTCCTTCTAGTCTCCTACTAGCCTCCTTCTAGTCTCCTTCTAGCCTCCTTCTAGTCTCCCAATAGCCTCCTTCTAGTCTCCCACTAGCCTCCTTCTAGTCTCCTTCTAGCCTCCTACTAGCCTACTTCTAGTCTCCTAATAGTCTCCTTCTACCCTCCTTCTAGCCTCCCACTAGCCTCCTTCTAGCCTCCTTCTAGTCTCCTACTAGCCTCCTTCTAGTCTCCTACTAGTCTCCTTCTAGCCTCCTTCTAGTCTCCCAATAGCCTCCTTCTAGTCTCCCACTAGCGTCCTTCTAGTCTCCTTCTAGCCTCCTACTAGCCTACTTCTAGCCTCCTTTAGCCTCCTTTTAGCCTCCTTCTAGCCTCCTTCTAGTCTCCCACTAGCGTCCTTCTAGTCTCCTTCTAGCCTCCTACTAGCCTACTTCTAGCCTCCTTTTAGCCTCCCACTAGCCTCCTTCTAGCCTCCTTCTAGTCTCCTACTAGCCTCCTTCTAGTCTCCTACTAGTCTCCTTCTAGCCTCCTCCTAGTCTCCCAGTGGCCTCCTTCTAGTCTCCCACTAGCGTCCTTCTAGTCTCCTTCTAGCCTCCTACTAGCCTACTTCTAGCCTCCTTTTAGCCTCCTTTTAGCCTCCTTCTAGCCTCCTTCTAGTCTCCTACTACTATCCTCCTTATAGTCTCCTACTAGTCTCCTTCTAGCCTCCTTCTAGTCTCCTAATAGTCTGCTTCTAGCCTCCTTCTAGTCTCCCACTAGCCTCCTTTTAGCCTCCTTTTAGCCTCCTTCTAGTCTCCTACTAGCCTCCTTCTAGTCTCCTACTACCCTCCTTCTAGTCTCCTTCTAGCCTCCTTCTAGTCTCCATCTAGCCTCCTACTAGTCTCATTCTAGTCTCCTAATAGTCTCCTTCTAGCCTCCTTCTAGTCTCCCACTAGCCTCCTTTTAGTCTCCTTCTAGCCTCCTTTTAGCCTCCTTCTAGTCTCCTTCTAGCCTCCTTCTAGTCTCCTACTAGCCTCCTTCTAGTCTCCTACTAGTCTCCTTCTAGCCTCCTTCTAGTCTCCCACTAGCCTCCTTCTAGCCTCCTTTTAGCCTCCTTCTAGTCTCCTACTAGCCTCCTTCTAGTCTCCTACTAGCCTCCTTCTAGTCTCCTACTAGTCTCATTCTAGTCTCCTACTAGTCTCCTACTAGTCTCATTGTAGTCTCTTACTAGTCTCCTACTAGTCTCATTCTAGTCTGCTTCTAGTCTCCTACTAGTCTTATTCTAGTCTCCTACTAGTGTCCTACTTGTCTCCTTCTAGTCTCCTTCTAGTCCCCTACTAGCCTCCTTCTAGTCTCCTACTAGTCTCATTCTAGTCTCCTACTAGCCTTATTCTAGTCTCCTACTAGTCTCATTCTAGTCTCCTACTAGTCTCATTCTAGTCTCCTACTAGTCTCATTCTAGTCTCCTAGTAGTCTCATTCTAGCCTCTTACTAGTCTCCTACTAGTCTCCTTCTAGTCTCCTACTAGCCTCCTTCTAGTTTCCAAGCATCCTTCTAGCCTCCTTCTAGTCTCCTACTAGTCTCCTACTAGCCTCCTTCTAGTCTCCAAGCATCCTTCTATCCTCCTTCAAGTCTCCTCCTAGCCTCCTTCTAGTCTCCAAGCATCCTTCTACCTTCCTTCTAGTCTCCTACTAGTCTCCTTCTAGCCTCCTTCTAGCCTACTTCTAGTCTCCTTCTAGCCTCCTTCTAGCCTCATACTAGTCTCCTTCTAGCCTCCTACTAGCCTCCTTCAAGTCTCCTACTAATCTCCTACTAGTGTCCTTCTAATCTCCTACTAGTCTCCTATTAGCTTCCTTCTAGTCTCCTTCTAGTCTCCTACTAGTCTTCTTCTAGTCTCCTTCTAGTCTTCTTCTAGCCTCCTTCTAGTCTCCTACTAGTCTCCTTCTAGCCTCCTTCAAGTCTCCTACCAATCTTCTACTAGTCTCCTACTAATCTCCTACTAATCTCCTTCTAGTCTCCTACTAGTCTCCTACTAGCCTCCTTCTAGTCTCCTACTAGTCTCATCCTAGTCTGCTTCTGGTCTCCTACTAGTCTTATTCTAGTCTCCTACTAGTGTCCTACTAGTCTCCTTCTAGTCTCCTTCTAGTCTCCTACTAGCCTCCTACTAGTCTCCTACTAGTCTCATTCTAGTCTCCTACTAGTCTCCTACTAGTCTCATTCTTGTCTCCTACTAGTCTCCTACTAGTCTCATTCTAGTCTGCTTCTGGTCTCCTACTAGTCTTATTCTAGTCTCCTACTAGTGTCCTACTAGTGTCCTACTAGTCTCATTCTAGTCTCCTACTAGTCTCATTGTAGTCTCTTACTAGTCTCCTTATAGTCTCCTACTAGCCTCCTTCTAGTCTCCAAGCATCCTTCTAGTCTCCTACTAGTCTCCTACTAATCTCCTACTAGTCTCCTTCTAGTATCCTACTAGCCTCCTTCTAGTATCCTACTAGCCTCCTTCTAGTCTCCTACTATCCTCCTTCTGGTCTCCTACTAGTCTTATTCTAGTCTCCTACTAGTGTCCTACTAGTCTCCTTCTAGTCTCCTTCTAGTCTCCTACTAGCCTCCTTCTAGTCTCCTACTAGTCTCATTCTAGTCTCCTACTAGTCTCCTACTAGTCTCATTCTAGTCTCCTACTAGTCTCCTACTAGTCTCATTCTAGTCTGCTTCTAGTCTCCTATTAGTCTTTTTCTAGTCTCCTACTAGTGTCCCACTAGTCTCCTACTAGTCTCATTCTAGTCTCCTACTAGTCTCATTGTAGTCTCTTACTAGTCTCCTTCTAGTCTCCTACTAGCCTCCTTCTAGTCTCCAAGCATCCTTCTAGTCTCCTACTAGTCTCCTACTAATCTCCTACTAATCTCCTTCTAGTCTCCAAGCATCCTTCTAGTCTCCTACTAGTCTCCTTCTAGTCTCCTTCTAGTCTCCTACTAGCCTCCTTCTAGTCTCCTACTAGTCTCATTCTAGTCTCCTACTAGTCTCCTACTAGTCTCATTCTAGTCTCCTACTAGTCTCCTACTAGTCTCATTCTAGTCTGCTTCTAGTCTCCTACTAGTCTTTTTCTAGTCTCCTACTAGTGTCCCACTAGTCTCCTACTACTCTCATTCTAGTCTCCTACTAGTCTCATTGTAGTCTCTTACTAGTCTCCTTCTAGTCTCCTACTAGCCTCCTTCTAGTCTCCAAGCATCCTTCTAGTCTCCTACTAGTCTCCTACTAATCTCCTACTAATCTCCTTCTAGTCTCCAAGCATCCTTCTAGTCTCCTACTAGTCTTCTTCTAGTCTCCTTCTAGTCTTCTTCTAGCCTCCTTCAAGTCTCCTACTAATCTCCTACTAATCTCCTTCTAGTCTCCTACTAGTCTCCTACTAGCCTCCTTCTAGTCTCCTACTAGTCTCATCCTAGTCTGCTTCTGGTCTCCTACTAGTCTTATTCTAGTCTCCTACTAGTGTCCTACTAGTCTCCTTCTAGTCTCCTTCTAGTCTCCTACTAGCCTCCTACTAGTCTCCTACTAGTCTCATTCTAGTCTCCTACTAGTCTCCTACTAGTCTCATTCTAGTCTCCTACTAGTCTCCTACTAGTCTCATTCTAGTCTGCTTCTGGTCTCCTACTAGTCTTATTCTAGTCTCCTACTAGTGTCCTACTAGTGTCCTACTAGTCTCATTCTAGTCTCCTACTAGTCTCATTGTAGTCTCTTACTAGTCTCCTTATAGTCTCCTACTAGCCTCCTTCTAGTCTCCAAGCATCCTTATAGTCTCCTACTAGTCTCCTACTAATCTCCTACTAGTCTCCTTCTAGTATCCTACTAGCCTCCTTCTAGTATCCTACTAGCCTCCTTCTAGTCTCCTACTATCCTCCTTCTGGTCTCCTACTAGTCTTATTCTAGTCTCCTACTAGTGTCCTACTAGTGTCCTACTAGTCTCCTTCTAGTCTCCTTCTAGTCTCCTACTAGCCTCCTTCTAGTCTCCTACTAGTCTCATTCTAGTCTCCTACTAGTCTCCTACTAGTCTCATTCTAGTCTCCTACTAGTCTCCTACTAGTCTCATTCTAGTCTGCTTCTAGTCTCCTACTAGTCTTTTTCTAGTCTCCTACTAGTGTCCCACTAGTCTCCTACTAGTCTCATTCTAGTCTCCTACTAGTCTCATTGTAGTCTCTTACTAGTCTCCTTCTAGTCTCCTACTAGCCTCCTTCTAGTCTCCAAGCATCCTTCTATTCTCCTACTAGTCTCCTACTAATCTCCTACTAATCTCCTTCTAGTCTCCAAGCATCCTTCTAGTCTCCTACTAGTCTCCTACTAATCTCCTACTAGTCTCCTTCTAGTCTCCTACTAGCCTCCTTCTAGTCTCCTACTAGCCTCCTTCTGGTCTCCTACTAGTCTTATTCTAGTCTCCTACTAGTGTCCTACTAGTCTCCTTCTAGTCTCCTACTAGCCTCCTTCTAGTCTCCTACTAGTCTCATTCTAGTCTCCTACTAGTCTCCTACTAGTCTCATTCTAGTCTCCTACTAGTCTCCTACTAGTCTCATTCTAGTCTGCTTCTAGTCTCCTACTAGTCTTATTCTAGTATCCTACTAGTGTCCTACTAGTCTCCTACTAGTCTCATTCTAGTCTCCTACTAGTCTCATTGTAGTCTCTTTCTATTCTCCTTCTAGTCTCCTACTAGCCTCCTACTAATCTCCTACTAATCTCCTTCTAGTCTCCAAGCATCCTTCTAGTCTCTTACTAGTCTCCTACTAATCTCCTACTAATCTCATTCTAGTCTCCAAGCATCCTTCTAGTCTCCTACTAGTCTCCTACTAGTCTCCTACTAATCTCCTACTAGCCTCCTTCTAGTCTCCAAGCATCCTTCTAGTCTCTTTCTATTCTCCTTCTAGTCTCCTACTAGCCTCCTACTAATCTCCTACTAATCTCCTTCTAGTCTCCAAGCATCCTTCTAGTCTCTTACTAGTCTCCTACTAATCTCCTACTAATCTCATTCTAGTCTCCAAGCATCCTTCTAGTCTCCTACTAGTCTCCTACTAGTCTCCTACTAGCCTCCTTCTAGTCTCCTACTAGCCTCCTTCTAGTCTCCCACTAGTCTCCTTCTAGTCTCCTACTGGCCACCTTCTAGTCTCCTTCTAGTCACCTTTGTTCGTTTCTCAGTAAAGCAAATATCCAGTTAATGGCAGAATCAGAACTTAGGGGCAGAACATCAGGTTCTGATCTGATTCCAAACCAAAACATTCCCATGGGGGGGGGGGGTCTAATTAATTTTAATAAAGAAGTGATTGAACAAAACCTCTTCAACAGAAAACCACAGAGCCACCAACTGCTCTGTTCCTGCTGCGGAAATATCAGACCTGCTGGAGCATGCAGCCATTCTGCTGCTGCAGACGTTCTGCTGCTGCTGCAGATGTTCTGCTGCTGCTGCAGACGTTCTGCTGCTGCTGCTGCAGACGTTCTGCTGCTGCTGCAGGCGTTCTGCTGCTATTGCAAACGTTCTGCTGCTGCTGCAGATGTTCTGCTGCTGCTGCAGACGTTCTGCTATTGCAGATGTTTTGCTGCTGCTGCAGACGTTCTGCTGCTGCTGCAGACGTTCTGCTGCTGCAGATGTTCTGCTGCTGCTGCAGACGTTCTGCTGCTGCAGATGTTTTGCTGCTATTGCAGATGTTCTGCTGCTGCTGCAGACGTTCTGCTGCTGCTGCAGACGTTCTGCTGCTGCAGATGTTCTGCTGCTGCTGCAGACGTTCTGCTGCTGCTATTGCAGATGTTTTGCTGCTGCTGCAGCTGTTCTGCTCCTGCAGATGTTTTGCTGCTATTGCAGATGTTTTGCTGCTGCTGCAGCTGTTCTGCTCCTGCAGATGTTTTGCTGCTATTGCAGATGTTCTGCTGCTGCTGCAGCTGTTCTGCTCCTGCAGATGTTTTGCTGCTATTGCAGATGTTTTGCTGCTGCTGCAGCTGTTCTGCTCCTGCAGATGTTTTGCTGCTATTGCAGATGTTTTGCTGCTGCTGCAGCTGTTCTGCTCCTGCAGATGTTTTGCTGCTATTGCAGATGTTTTGCTGCTGCTGCAGCTGTTCTGCTCCTGCAGATGTTTTGCTGCTATTGCAGATGTTCTGCTGCTGCTGCAGCTGTTCTGCTCCTGCAGATGTTTTGCTGCTATTGCAGATGTTTTGCTGCTGCTGCAGCTGTTCTGCTCCTGCAGATGTTTTGCTGCTATTTAAGATGTTTTGCTGCTGCTGCAGCTGTTCTGCTCCTGCAGATGTTTTGCTGCTATTGCAGATGTTTTGCTGCTGCTGCAGCTGTTCTGCTCCTGCAGATGTTTTGCTGCTATTGCAGATGTTCTGCTGCTGCTATTGCAGATGTTCTGCTGCTGCTGCAGACGTTCTGCTGCTGCTATTGCAGATGTTCTGCTGCTATTGCAGATGTTTTGCTGCTGCTGCAGCTGTTCTGCTGCTGCAGATGTTCTGCTGCTGCAGCCGCAGACATTCTGCTAGATGTTCTACTAGATGTTGTCCTGTTTGTTTTGCTCCGTTGTCTGCATTTCCGCTAATATTCTTTATCTAAATAGTTAATTTTTGCTGAATGTTCTGGAGGTTGACCTAGATTGTTCTTGAAGGAACCCAGAGAACCATCATGGCTGAAGGTTCTCCAGGTAACCTGTGCTCCTCTGAACAGATGTACATCTTCGATCGGCCTGGGATGTGCGGCCAGCGGATGGAGATCCGAGGCGACGTTGTGGACGCCACGCCCTGGGAGCTGCAGGACACCATCTCAATCAGGGTCGTCAGAGGAGGGTGAGGTTCTCCTGGGAGCCGGGGGCAGTGAAAGGGGGAGGTTCTGGGTTGTGTAGGCGTGGTACCAGGAGTTCTCCAAGGACAGCTTCTGGTACCAGATGTCAACAGGATCAGTGATCTGATTCCCACATTTACCAGCTTAAAGTTTGTTTTTTTTTTCTCCTTAAACCGTTTTGCTTCAGCTCGGGCAAAAAGCGTCAGGTTCCGGTTCTAATGGGCCACAGAGGGTTTGGTCAAAAGTTAAAAACAATCCGCTGGACTTTGTTTCCAAGTTTGAAGACGTTTCTCTTCCATCCAGGAAGATTTTTCAAATTCCAAATGTCAGAAATAGCGTTTAGTTCCAGGTTTTATCCAGCAGCCCAACAAAGCCTGGTTTTAGTTTATATTTGCATGTTTTCTATGCTGTAAGAAGCGAAACGTCTTCAAACTTGCAAACAAAGTCCAGTGGATTGTTTATAACTTTTTGGAACGACTGTGACCTGGATGACCTGGATGACCTGGATGACTGAGAATCTTCACCAGCACAGAGGTTTGGTTCTGGGTGCAGAGGCTGTGATCACTAATCTTCATCACGCTGCAGCTCTTCCTCTTCCTCGCCTCTCTTTTGGCTCCTGATCCATATTCTCGCTGACTGACGGCGCCACACCTGGTTTCCGTAGAACCTTTGAGGCGTGGGGAGGATTTTCCTGTCAGTCAGGAAGCTGCTCAGGTGTAGAACCAGCTGCAGCATGCCTCTGATGAGGATGCAGAGCGATGGACCCGACCCAACCTGTAACGCTTCATTTTTACTCTGCCTGCTCAGAGCTCCTCCTCTGATCCGGTTAAAGGCTGTGACACATTGACCTTTGACCTCCAGAACTAAAACCTCATCTTTCCTCATAAACGAGGTTCTAGGAACCTTTAGGGACCCCAGAGTGTTCCCTGTTTCATTGTCAGACCTGCTCCCAGGTTCTTGGAAACAGCGGCAGTCTGAACATGCAGGGTGTTCTAACATCTGCTCCTCCTGCTCCCCTCCAGGTGGGTTCTCTATGAGAAGCCCAACTTTAAGGGGGAGAAGATCGCCCTGGATGAGGGAGACACGGAGCTCACCTGTCCCTTCGGCTCAGCTGAGGAGAACGGAGGAACCACAGAGGAGCAGACGGAGAAGGAGCCGACCAGGAAGTTCCTCATCGGATCCGTTCGCAGAGCAGTCAGGGTGAGAGGGCTTCACTTTTCCTCTGCTTCTGCACAGACAGGGAGGGATGATGCTGAGGGCGAGGAGAGGCTGCAGCGCCATCTGCTGGGCGGGTTAGAGGAGGTCAAGCAGAGTAGCAGATCTTCCTGGAGCTCCACAGGTTCTCTGTGGCTGTTAGGTGTTCATCAGCGGAACATGCTGAGGAGCTCAGACGGAGGGATTGTCAGAACCAGAACCAGAACCTGACCCAGAACCCTCCTGTAGCTAGAGACAGAATCTCTCCTGGACTTCATCCAGAGGTTTCAGTCCTAAGGAGCAGAACTTCAATTCAATTCAATTTTCAATTCAGTTTATTTATATAGCGCCAAATTCACAACACATGTCATCTCAAGGCACTTTACAGTTCAACCAGATCATACAGTCAGATTGATACAAAGTTTTCTATCTAAGGAAAACCAGTTGATTGCATCGACTCATTGACTCAAATACAATCCCTCACACTAAGCATGCTTGTAGCGACAGTGGAGAGGAAAAACTCCCTTTTAACAGGAAGAAACCTCCAGCAGAACCAGGCTCAGTGTGAGCGGCCATCTGCTGAGGCCCACTGGGGTTCAAGGAGACAGAAGCAGAGATACAAAAAGCAGCTGTAAAAGGCGGCCCCGTCCAACTTCAGCCCAGTTCAAGGCCTGGTTCTGTTTAGTTCCCACCCTGGTCTCGGTAGCACCACCTGGTGGCGCTGTTCTTTCAGCATGACCCAGTGAAAGGCTCCGGGTTCCGCCTGGTTCTGCTTGAAGCAGAACTTTACGTTCATTAAGGACAAAATACAAGATCCTGTTTTCATCAACAGAACATCTCTGTTCTCTCACATCTCTCACACGGTCCAATCAGAACCTTGGTTCCTCCACACGGTCCAATCAGAACCTTGGTTCCTCCACACGGTCCAATCAGAACCAGGCAGATGGCTTGAAGCCGTTAGAACCGGGTCAGGTTCAAATTGAAAACAGTCAAATTGAAACTTTGTATCAATCTGACTGTATGATCTGGTTGAACTGGAAAGTGCCTTGAGATGACATGTGTTGTGAATTTGGCGCTATATAAATAAACTGAATTGAATTGAATTATTTTCTCCGGTCTCTGTTCTCCGGCGTTCCTCAGGACTACAGCGTTCCAGAGATCAGTCTGTTCCCGGAGGAGAACGCCGAGGGAAAGAAGGTGGTGTTCCGGGACACGTCTGAGGACGCGCGGATCTTCGGGTTCCCCGTCAAAGCCAACTCCATCATCGTGAACTCTGGGCTGTGAGTCTCCCTGAGGACATGGAGGTCCGCCTGCAGCCTGTTCAGGATGTTCATCATGTTCTTCTGCTCTACAGCTGGCTGGTCTTCACGCAGCCCTTCTTCCAGGGCGCCCCTCGGATCCTGGAGGTGGGGGGGTACTCCACCCCTGCAGCCTGGGGGGGGGAGCCTCCCTACGTGGCGTCGCTGCATCCTCTCAAAGTGGTGAGTTTCCCTGAAGATCAAACCTTCTGGCTGAAGGAGCCTTTAAGCTGAGTGTGGTTCTGTGACAGGGAGAACCTCGGGTGGAGAACATGAGGGAGCCCAAGGTGAGAACCCGCAGCACCGCCTGCTCTCATGCTGCAGGCGTCCAACAGACCAACGTCTCCCGTTTGTCCTCAGATGGTGATCTACGAGAAGCCGTACTTCACTGGGAAATCCAGGACCATCACCTCCAACACGAGGGACTTCATGAGCCGGACGGACCACCAGCAGAGCGTCTTCATGGGCAGTCTGGGCTCCCTGAAGGTCCTGGGGGGGATGTGAGTGCCGGCGTCTCAAAAAGTTCTGGAAGCTGCTCCTCAGGTCTGATGGTTGGTTCCTCTGCTGTTCCAGCTGGGTGGGCTACGAGAAGGAGAGCTTCCGGGGACACCAGTACCTGCTGGAGGAGGGGGACTATCACGACTGGAGAGTGTGGGGGGGCTGCGATTCGGAGCTGCGCTCCGTCAGGATCATCCAGGCGGTAGGTGGAGATGCTGCTGCACTGAAGGTCTGAGAGCTTCGCCTTTAGCTCCACCTACAGCATGGTGGAGCATCGACCCGTTCGTCCCCGTCTGGACTCTTAATCCACTTCCTGTCCCTTTCCCAGGACCTGACGGATCCAGTGATGGTGATGATTGAGCACTCTGAGGAAGACGGGGGTGGGATGGAGGAGGAGAAGGCCTTTGAGGTAACGGAGGCCATCCCTGACGTGGAGCTGTTCGACTATAAGACCTCCACCCGCTCCATCCACGTCCTCAGCGG
The DNA here is from genome assembly GCA_030533445.1 of Cyprinodon diabolis. Classification (NCBI taxonomy): domain Eukaryota; kingdom Metazoa; phylum Chordata; class Actinopteri; order Cyprinodontiformes; family Cyprinodontidae; genus Cyprinodon; species Cyprinodon diabolis. The sequence goes on along the minus strand of CM060074.1, from coordinate 43,708,235 downwards.
AGCGTGAGTCCTTCTGCTGTGATCCAACTATAATATATTTATGCCCCCCCCCCCCACTAGGGAGCATTATTTAATAAGATCATATTCACATTGTCATATTGTTAATGAACTTCTGCCCCCTGCTGGCTGTGAGTTGGAACAACAGATAAAAATGTGAATGAAGCGCAAATTATAATTCTGCACAAATTTGGAATAAATTCATTGAAACTTCCATCAAAATAAGATTTTATTAACAAAAATCATTCAGTTCCAAGTCAAACAGATTCCAGTTCAAAACTCTCGACTAAAAACCAGTCAAACTAAACTATTATGAACGAAGAAGGAAATCAGTGAAAACCAATAAATTGATAAATCAATAAATTTAATAAAACATTATTTGTAAAAATAATGGGGGGGGGGGGGGGGGGGGGGGGGGGGGGCTACGGAGGCTTCGCCCTCCAGTCAGCATCTAAACCTTCTGAAACTACAAGAAAAATGGTCTGTTTGGTTCTGGAATGTCGACCAGAACCACTTGGCCTCGGTCCGTCTGAGCTCTGGGACTTTCTGGGTTTCCATCATGGCTTCCTCCTCCATCAGCTTCACAGAAAGAAAGAGAGGAAGAAGAGACGGCTGCATGATGAGGCCTTCATCCATCATCGCATAGAGTCACCTTTTCTACAGCATTATGCTGCATATCAATAAATTACTGAGCTGTGCCAAAGAATCTGCTGCTGGTCGCATTTATAGAACAATTTTCAGGGACTAAAAGACGCTTCTGTAGCTGAATAGGAATAAAATATTAAAGAAAAGTCAAAGTATTGGTTCCCAGTGTTTGCATTTATCCAATGCATTGTTCAAACAGCGGCCACTGAGTCTAGAATGCCTCAAAGCAGAATATGTGGACTTTAAATAAAATGCATAACATGCATAATTTTTTATTCAAAGGAAAACTTCAGTCAGCAGGAATAATCAATAATCGCAGTGATTTAACGAATTTAGCGTTAATCAGTAAATAAATGAAAACAATAATTTTCATTGCGATCACTGAGTCTGGGAGCGGCCATTTTTGCCCAAATATAGTAGCCCCTCCCTCCTGCCATCTTCCAGCAGTGACGTCACGGTGCGGTAAGCCTAGCGCCATTCTCCCCGCTTTACAAGCTAAATCAATGGGAACTACTAGACACATCTGCAATCAACAACAATTATTGAAGATTTCCAGAGGACTTCACCATTGAAATTCACCAGAGCTATAGTGAAACTGACAATGCCCACGTGCATGGCAGCTGGATGCTGGAATACATCGGGTAAAAGTGAAAAAAAGAGTTATTCCACCTTTCTGATTCCTGATCCTCCACGGACGGGTTGGTCGTTGGATCGCCAACTTGAAGAGGGAGGATTTGCCATCGAACTTCTGGCCAGAGAAAAAACCCGTAATATGTAGCCAACATTTGGAAGAAGAATGTTTTCAAGATGACTTGGATAATAGCGCGTTGTGACAAACACCAGATACAGCACTGGGACTTGATCAACAGCCGATACCGCACCGTGACAATGTCACTAACCAGTAGGTGGCAGTAGTGTTCTTTGACAAACATGGATGCCTCCAGTAAAGCACATTCACATGAAAATGACTCTGAATTAAAAACACTGATCATTTATTGAACAGGATGGAATCATTTCAGATTTAAAGAACTTTCAGACGTTTGGATTCTGAATATGAGCGACTTTTCCTTTGAAGCAGGAAAAGACATTGTTTAAAAAAACACATTAAACTGCTCAAAAAGTCTTGCTTTTTAAAGATCTTCAGTGTCAGTGTTGTGCAGACCTGTTGTGTTTAAGGTCGTCCTTTTAGCTGTGGACGAGTCACTGAACATGTCTACAGTCTGGTCCACATTGCAGTTCCGCAGCAGTTATTTTATCATCCTCGACTGCTTGTGTCCAAATCGCATCGATAACGTCTGCAGAAGCCATGAAATGAGTCTCAACTAGTTTTCATTATAAATTCACGATATTTTGTCCATTCAGAGTTAATCTTTGTTTACTTTTCTAACCAATGAAAAGCAGATATGGGAGTGGTGGCCTAGTGTTTAGTGCATAGAGCTTGAAATCCCGAGGTTCTGAGTTCGAGTCCCACTCTCAGAGACTGCCACTCTGGGTCTCTGAGCAAGACCATTAATTCAGTTTATTTCTATAGCTCCAATTCACATCATATCATCTCAGGTCACTTTATAGATCCAGATCAACCAGATCATCCAGTCAGATTGATTCAAAGTTTTCTATCCAAGGAAAACCAGCTGATTGCATCGACTCATTGACTCTTCAGCAATCCCTCACACTAAGCATGCTTGTAGCGACAGTGGAGAGGAAAAACTCCCTTTGAACAGGAAGAAACCTCCAGCAGAACCAGGCTCAGTGTGAGCGGCCATCTGCTGAGGCCCACTGGGGTTCAAGGAGACAGAAGCAGACATAGAAAAAGAAGCATAGATACAAAAGGCAACCAGCTCCACAGCGTCCAGGAAACACACAGCCAGGCAGACGAGCTCCGAGCCAGCTCCCATGTCAGAGGATGAAGAGAGCACATCCAGTTAGTCACAGTCAGAGAAACAGGACTACACTGGAAAACCGGCCAAGCTCCAACATCTAGAAACAAAGGTGTTGATGGCAGCAGCACAGCTGATGTTTCTCTCCAGGATGGAGTCACAGCCAAACAGGAACAGACCAGATGAAGCTACTATGAGAAAAAGCAGAGAGAGCAGAACGTTAGAGATTGAACTAACAGATTCTGCAGAGTGGGAGAATAGAGATAGAATGAAGCAGAATGATGAAAAAGGGGTCCCTATGTCCTCCAACAGTCTAAGCCTATAGCAGCAGAACTAGAGAAATAGCTCAGAGTTAATTTTGTTGCTCTGTACTTGTGACAGTGGAATGACAATAAAAAATTCTGAAAGAAAAATAATATATATATAATAATATATATATTTATCTGACACCATTTTTTTACTGTCTGATTGGAGATGGTGCTGCAGGCCAGCAAATATGGAGATAAATCTGCTCTTCAAGCTTTGTTTCTCATAAAGGAGAAGAAAAAGGTTTCCGGCTGGTGGAGTCTGCTCCCCCTCCTTCTCAAACTCTCACTCCGTCACAGGTGGATCGCCTACTCCCACGTGGACTTCTCAGGGAACCAGTACATCCTGGAGAAAGGAGTCTACAATAACTGTGCTGATTGGGGCTCCCAGGACAGCCGGGTCTGCTCGGTCCAGCCCATCCTTCCGGTGAGGTCCAATCAGATGTTCTGGAGAGCAGCCAGATGGAGCTCAGCTGCTTTGACTCATATGTTGTTGTGTTTCAGGCTCTAGCAGATGCTTCCTCCCCCAAAGATGAGGTGAGTTTGGATCAGAACCTGGATTATCGTACTCAGAGAGACTCAGGAAGTTCCCTCTCTGGTTCTGGTGATGTTCTACTGGTTCTCCTTTCCACCAGATCATCCTCTACTCTGAAGCAGACTTCCAGGGAGAGCGTCTGGTGGTCCATCACAGCCAGGGGGCGCTGGCAGAGAGGTTTCTCACCAGGTCGTGTCGGGTGGTGAGAGGAAGGTGAGCAGCAGGCTGGGACTTTCTGCCCAAGGAAAACCAGTAGAAACCAGTATTGACCTCCAGGCCAGAAGGTTCTGTTCCATCTGGACCTGGATGGGAAACTTTAAACATCTTGAACAGAAGTGATGCAAACGGAGAGAGAAGCTTTTCAGCTCAGTGGTTCTGGTTCTGATCAGCAGAATATTCCCTTCCAGAGACGACCAATCAGACGCTGCTTCAGGACAGGTAACTCTGACCTCCTCAGGTAAACCAGAACCAGCCCAGTTAGTCCCTGCAGTCATGACGGCTGTGCTGAGTGACGGTACTATGGTACCATTGGATCACCTCAACAAGCTGCTTTGGTTCCATTTAACAGAAAAAGATCAAAGGTTTCTGAACCAAAGGCTCAGATTATAAACATCCCCCCAGTTACCATGGTAACGGCCTAGCCGCCATGTTGGCTGGCCGCTGCCTCCAGGCCTGAAGGTGTGCTCCAACTGAGGTCATCAGTGGAACCTGGATGGAAACGGTTCTGGGAGGCGTCTTCATCACTTCGTTAGTGGAGCGATGGTGAGGAGGAGGAGGATGAAGGACGGCGTTAAGGCGTGTCTCTGTCTTCCAGCTGGGTCCTCTGTGAGAACAAGCAGTTCTCTGGGAATATGTTCGTTCTATCGGAGGAAGACTACCCCAGTCCTGCCAGCATGGGCTGCTCCTCCAGCTGCTCCGTCTTCTCCATCAAACTGGTTCCGATGGTGAGGAACCTGAAGCTCTGCAGGTTTGGTTCTGAATGCTGAGTGGCTGTCTGTCCTAATGTCCCTCTGTTTGGACAGACGCTGTCGGTTCCGTCCATCTCTCTGTTTGGACTTGAGGGGCTGGAGGGCAGGGAGATCACCGCCGAGTCCGAGATCGTCAGTCTGGTCCAGGAAGGCTACAGCAACCACATCCTATCTGTCCGAGTCAAAAGCGGCTGGTCAGTTGGGTTCCTAGTCTCTGTCCCGGTCTCTGTCCCGGTCTGTCTCAGTCTGTCCCAGTTTGTGTCCCAGTTTGTACCAGTTTGTCTGTCAGCTGACTCTAACTTGATCTCTCTCTGTTGTGAAGTTGGGTGTTATGTGAACATACCAACTACAGGGGGCGCCAGTTCCTCCTGGAGCCAATAGAAATCCCAAACTGGCCCAAGTTCAGCTCGCTGCACTCGATTGGCTCCCTGTACCCCGTCAGACAGGTAGGTTAACCAATCCGCTCTAGTACTGTTCCAATTCACTAGAACAGCAAGTCCCTGGATATTGTTCTGGCCCCTCCCTCTTTACCCAGCATGCACCGCGGCAGCAACAGCTTCCAGTATAAAGTTAAAAGTTCTCTTTTCTGTTGCTGTTGTTTTATAAAAGTACATTTTAAGATCATTTAAGGCCAGAAAATTATACTTTAAGCTTCACTATATTATATATAATTAACTGATTTAGTGCTTAATTAAAAAGTTGTGATGTTGAGAGAACCGCGCCAACCAGCTGAGCTCCGAGGCTAACCGCAGCCAGCGCTAACGTTAGCCCGTCTGTAGCAGCCAGGTTAGAGAGAAGCTCAGTGAAGGAACATCTGACTGATTCCACGTCCTCCTCCTGCAGAAGCAGCACCTTTTCCGGGTGAAGAACCAGGAGAGCGGTCACTTCCTGTCGGTGCAGGGAGGAGTGGAGGAAATGAAGTCTGGTCGGGTGGTGGCGACGGCGGAGGTGGAGCCTCCGAGCGACATCTGGTTCTACCAAGATGGACTGATTAAAAACAAGGTGAAAACACATGCTGGAACCCTAAACTCGTTCCTAAGGTTACACATAGATCTAGACTGCATAGATTGAAACTGAGCTTCCTCTGTTCTGCCACAGCTGTCCCCCACCATGTGTCTGCAAGTCATGGGTAGCGTGGAACCTGCAGCCAAGGTGGTTCTGTGGAACGAGACTCGCCAGCCGATCCAGACCTGGTCGGCCAAGATGGACGGCCTGATCAGCAGCCTGACCTTCCCTGGAATGGTTCTAGATGTTAAAGGTCAGTCTGTGGATCCGATGCCATGATGGAGACCCTGCTTGGTCCTCCTGGGTTTGACCCCACCCTAGGCCCCACCCTAGGCCCCCCTCTGACCTCCCTCTGACCCTCCGCTGACCCCTCTCTGACCCCACTTTGGTCCCACTCTGGCTCCCCTCTGATTCCCCTCTGGCCCCCCTCTGACTCCCCTCTGGCCCCCCTCTGACCCCACTATGACTCCCCTCTGACTCCCCTCTGACCCCCGTTTGACTCCCCTCTGACTCCCCTCTGGCCCCTCTGAACCCCCTCTGACTCACTTTTGACCCCACTCTGACTCCCCTCTGGCCCCTCTGAACCCCCTCTGACTCCCCTCTGTCTCCCCTCTGGCCCCCCTCTGACTCCCCTCTGGCCCCTCTGGCCCCCCTCTGACTCCCCTCTGGCCCCACTCTGACTCCCCTCTGGCCCCCCTCTGACTACCCTCTGACCCCCGTTTGACCCCACTCTGACTCCCCTCTGGCCCCCCTCTGACTCCCCTCTGACCCCCCTCTGACCCCCTTCTGGCCCCTCTGACCCCCCTCTGACCCCCTTCTGGCCCCTCTGACTCCCCTCTGACCCCCCTCTGACCCCCTTCTGGCCCCTCTGACCCCCCTCTGGCCCCACACTGACTCCCCTCTGACCCCCCTCTGACTCCCCTCTGGCCCCTCTGGCCCCCCTCTGTCTCCCCTCTGTCTCCCCTCTGGCCCCCTTCTGACTCCCCTCTGGCCCCTCTCTGGCCCCCCTCTGGCCCCCCTCTGACTCCCCTCTGGCCCCCCTCTGACTACCCTCTGGCCCCCCTCTGACCCCACTATGACTCCCCTCTGACTACCCTCTGGCCCCCCTCTGACTCCCCTCTGTCTCCCCTCTGGCCCCCCTCTGACTCCCCTCTGGCCCCCCTCTGTCTCCCCTCTGACCCCCGTTTGACCCCACTCTGACTCCCCTCTGGCCCCCCTCTGACTCCCCTCTGACCCCCCTCTGGCCCCACTCTGACTCCCCTCTGACCCCCCTCTGACTCCCCTCTGACCCCCCTCTGACTCCCCTCTGGCCCCCCTCTGGCCCCTCTGGCCCCCCTCTGACTCCCTCTGGCCCCACTCTGACTCCCCTCTGGCCCCCCTCTGACTCCCCTCTGGCCCCCCTCTGACCCCACTATGACTCCCCTCTGACTCCCCTCTGACCCCCGTTTGACTCCCCTCTGACTCCCCTCTGGCCCCCCTCTGACTCACCTTTGACCCCCCTCTGACTCCCCTCTGGCCCCTCTGAACCCCCTCTGAACCCCTCTGACTCCCCTCTGGCCCCCCTCTGACTACCCTCTGGCCCCCCTCTGACTCCCCTCTGGCCCCCCTCTGACTACCCTCTGACCCCCGTTTGACCCCACTCTGACTCCCCTCTGGCCCCCCTCTGTCCCCCTCTGGCCCCCCTCTGACTCCCCTCTGACCCCCCTCTGGCCCCACTCTGACTCCCCTCTGACCCCCCTCTGACTCCCCTCTGGCCCCTCTGGCCCCCCTCTGACTCCCTTTGTCTCCCCTCTGGCCCCCCTCTGACTCCCCTCTGGCCCCCCTCTGACCCCCCTCTGACTCCCCTCTGGCCCCACTCTGACCCCACTCTGACCCCCCTCTGACTCCCCTCTGGCCCCCCTCTGACCCCCCTCTGACTCCCCTCTGGCCCCCCTCTGACTCCCCTCTGTCTCCCCTCTGGCCCCCTTCTGACTCCCCTCTGGCCCCCCTCTGACCCCACTATGACTCCCCTCTGACTCCCCTCTGACCCCCGTTTGACTCCCCTCTGACTCCCCTCTGGCCCCCCTCTGACTCACCTTTGACCCCCCTCTGACTCCCCTCTGGCCCCTCTGAACCCCCTCTGAACCCCCTCTGTCTCCCCTCTGGCCCCCCTCTGTCTCCCCTCTGGCCCCCCTCTGACTCCCCTCTGGCCCCCCTCTGACTACCCTCTGGCCCCCCTCTGACTCCCCTCTGGCCCCCCTCTGACTACCCTCTGACCCCCGTTTGACCCCACTCTGACTCCCCTCTGGCCCCCCTCTGACTCCCCTCTGTCCCCCCTCTGACTCCCCTCTGACCCCCCTCTGGCCCCACTCTGACTCCCCTCTGGCCCCCCTCTGTCCCCCCTCTGGCCCCCCTCTGACTCCCCTCTGACCCCCCTCTGGCCCCACTCTGACTCCCCTCTGACCCCCCTCTGACTCCCCTCTGGCCCCTCTGGCCCCCCTCTGACTCCCCTTTGTCTCCCCTCTGGCCCCCCTCTGACTCCCCTCTGGCCCCCCTCTGACCCCCCTCTGACTCCCCTCTGGCCCCACTCTGACCCCACTCTGACCCCCCTCTGACTCCCCTCTGGCCCCCCTCTGACCCCCCTCTGACTCCCCTCTGGCCCCCCTCTGACTCCCCTCTGTCTCCCCTCTGGCCCCCCTCTGACTCCCCTCTGGCCCCCCTCTGACCCCACTATGACTCCCCTCTGACTCCCCTCTGACCCCCGTTTGACTCCCCTCTGACTCACCTTTGACCCCCCTCTGACTCCCCTCTGGCCCCTCTGAACCCCCTCTGAACCCCCTCTGTCTCCCCTCTGGCCCCCCTCTGACTCCCCTCTGGCCCCCCTCTGACTCCCCTCTGGCCCCCCTCTGTCTCCCCTCTGGCCCCCCTCTGACTCCCCTCTGGCCCCCCTCTGACTACCCTCTGACCCCCGTTTGACCCCACTCTGACTCCCCTCTGGCCCCCCTCTGACTCCCCTCTGTCCCCCCTCTGACTCCCCTCTGACCCCCCTCTGGCCCCACTCTGACTCCCCTCTGACCCCCCTCTGACTCCCCTCTGGCCCCTCTGGCCCCCCTCTGACTCCCCTCTGGCCCCACTCTGACCCCACTCTGACCCCCCTCTGACTCCCCTCTGGCCCCCCTCTGACTCCCCTCTGTCTCCCCTCTGACCCCCCTCTGACCCCCCTCTGACCCCCCTCTGACTCCCCTCTGTCTCCCCTCTGGCCCCCCTCTGACTCCCCTCTGGCCCCCCTCTGACTCCCCTCTGGCCCCCCTCTGACTACCCTCTGGCCCCCCTCTGGCCCCCCTCTGACTACCCTCTGACCCCTGTTTGACCCCACTCTGACTCCCCTCTGGCCCCCCTCTGACTCCCCTCTGTCCCCCCTCTGGCCCCCCTCTGACTCCCCTCTGACCCCCCTCTGGCCCCACTCTGACTCCCCTCTGACCCCCCTCTGACCCCCCTCTGACTCCCCTCTGGCCCATCTGGCCCCCCTCTGACTCCCCTCTGTCTCCCCTCTGGCCCCCCTCTGACTCCCCTCTGGCCCCACTCTGACCCCCCTCTGACTCCCCTCTGGCACCACTCTGACCCCACTCTGACCCCCCTCTGACTCCCCTCTGGCCCCCCTCTGACTCCCCTCTGTCTCCCCTCTGACCCCCCTCTGACTCCCCTCTGACCCCCCTCTGACTCCCCTCTGGCCCATCTGGCCCCCCTCTGACTCCCCTCTGTCTCCCCTCTGGCCCCCCTCTGACTCCCCTCTGGCCCCACTCTGACCCCCCTCTGACTCCCCTCTGGCCCCACTCTGACCCCACTCTGACCCCCCTCTGACTCCCCTCTGGCCCCCCTCTGACTCCCCTCTGTCTCCCCTCTGACTCCCCTCTGGCCCCCCTCTGACTCCCCTCTGACCCCCCTCTGACCCCTCTGACCCCCCTCTGGCCCCACTCTGACTCCCCTCTGGCCCCTCTGGCCCCCCTCTGTCTCCCCTCTGTCTCCCCTCTGGCCCCCCTCTGACTCCCCTCTGGCCCCTCTCTGGCCCCCCTCTGGCCCCCCTCTGACTCCCCTCTGGCCCCCCCTCTGACTACCCTCTGGCCCCCCTCTGACCCCACTATGACTACCCACTGACTACCCTCTGGCCACTCTGACCCCCTCTGACTCCCCTCTGGCCCCACTCTGACCCCCCTCTGACTCCCCTCTGGCCCCCCTCTGACTCCCCTCTGTATCACCTTTGACCCCCCTCTGACTCCCCTCTGGCCCCCCTCTGTCTCCCCTCTGACCCCCGTTTGACCCCACTCTGACTCCCCTCTGGCCCCCCTCTGACTCCCCTCTGACCCCCCTCTGGCCCCACTCTGACTCCCCTCTGACCCCCCTCTGACTCCCCTCTGGCCCCTCTGGCCCCCCTCTGACTCCCCTCGGTCTCCCCTCTGGCCCCCCTCTGACTCCCCTCTGGCCCCACTCTGACCCCCCTCTGACTCCCCTCTGGCCCCACTCTGACCCCACTCTGACCCCCCTCTGACTCCCCTCTGGCCCCCCTCTGACTCCCCTCTGTCTCCCCTCTGACCCCCCTCTGACTCCCCTCTGGCCCCCCTCTGACTCCCCTCTCACCTCCCTCTGACCCCCCTCTGACCCCCCTCTAAACTGGTAGAGGTTCTGCAGAGGAACAGTCCAACTGTGAATAGACTCATCCTAGTTATAAAGTCCAGTCCCAGCATCTATCCACATCTTCTGTCCTTCTTCTTTTCTCCAGGAGGCAAAACCTACGATAAGGAACATGTGGTGGTGATGCCGGAGAACGACGAGAGGGCGAGTCAGCGATGGGAGATCCAGCTGCTGTAGCCGCCGGCTGAGAAATGAACCTCCTGACTCTGGAGCTGCACGTTCTCCTGAACTCTGAGACCTTTACCATGGAGGCGGGGGGGGGGCTGCGAAGGTGCAGCAGAAGGATGTTCCGACCGCCGTCAGACCGGACCGGATCTCCACCAATCACATGGTTCTGCTGCAGCAGGCAGTAGGACATGGTGGAAGACGTGCTCTCAGGATGTTCATGTGTAAATGTGTGTTTGTCCCGTGGAGCATCACTGCAGCCATGATGTTCCTGATGGAACAATTTTAAAATCTCATTATTGCTTCGTGAACATGCTTCTCCTTAATATTTAGTATAAACTCCACGATGATGATGATGATGATGATGATGATGATGTGTATGAGGGAAGGGTTTAAAACTGTTTAATAAAGTGATAGTAAGATGAACTTTCCTTTGCCAGCTGGTTCTGAAAATGAGCTCTAATGTCCGACATCTGAAGAGCCTCGTTCATTCAGGCCTCGTTTTCTGAAAACACATTCCACCTGTTAGGCCCCCCCCCGTGACCCCGTCAGGGGATATTGATGTATGTCTGAAATGAAATAATAGATTTAGCATGAAACCAATGACCAAACATGGTGACTCTGTGTTTGGTCCACTGCTGCTCTCCTTTCCATCCTTCCATCACCTGAAACATCCAGAGCTGCTGAGAGGAGCAGAGATCAGAAATATAAAACCAGTATTGACTGGAAAAGAATGTCTGTTTAAAAATATTCATTAAGGCCCAATAATTCTTAAGATCCAAATATTTTAATTAAAAATTCCTAAGTTTTACTGTATTTCATATAATCACTTCCTGCTACACTACGGGGGCGGACTGGCAGAGCAGAGATGTTCAGCTGTTCTGTCGCACTGGTTAGCTCGCACGTATGGAGGCCTTAATCCTCTATGTGGGTGACCTGGGTTCGAATCCGGGTTCCTTTGCTACATGTCTCTCATGCCCCATTAAAAACCTACAGCCTTCCTCTCCGTGCTCAGTGGGAGCCCTCTGCAGAGGCTCTTTGGTTCTCAGGTGAAAAAAAAACTAATTTTCACTCGTCTCTCCAAAAGAAAAGTTTTATTATGTATTTATATGTAAGCTATGTAGGTAGTACAGTATAGTAATTAGTATTATACAAATTTTTAGTGCATTTAAAAATGATTAACATACTTATCTTTTATTTAGTTTGTTTTTAAATAGATTGCATTCATTTATTTAATTTTATTATGGAGAAGAAGACTTTGAACTAATTTTCCAGTATTTGATTTCTAATAATCTTTAAATCTGTTAGCAATCTGTTTTTTTTATTTTGTTTTTTAAATTTAATTTAAACTGCGCCGACAAAAGATTCATCTCACCGTCTCTAAAAAGAAAAGGTTTGTTTTGATCCTCCTGCTGACCTCCTGGATGCCAGAAGTCGACCTCCCTTAACCTTCTAACGGGGCGTTGAGGCTGGAAGTCTGCTTCCTTCCTCCAGGTGGTTCCCGACACTTCTGACAATCGCTGCCCTCAGAAAAAATCAATTGTTGGACAATCCTGCCGTGAAAACGCCAATTTTAGTGGGGAAAATTATTCATCTTTTCACCCCAATCAAATAAATGGAGATCGATGGATTTCACTCAGTCGGTATTTTATTTTTATATCACTGCAAAGAGAGAACAGTCCTCCTCATGGTAATCTGCCCTGTTCTGCCTGAGCAGCGTTCGTTCCTCCTTACTGACAACAATGGAAAGCAGTCAGAGTCTAAACTAATTACAGACACTTTGGTTAAACTGTAACATGAATAAACCTGAGAAAGAATCTGGTTTGTTATGGAAGAAGCTCTGTCTGCTCTACAAACACCATCCTGCAGAGAATGATGAGGCCTTCAAGGTGAAACAGGCTGAGTGAAAACTTTTATAGTGAGTAAATAGGATAAATTCATATATAATAGAAGAGAAATCAACATTTTTTGGACCGCAGTCCCTGAGGAGCAGAAAGGCCTGGAGAATAACCTAGATGTTGATGGAGAGTTCTAGGTTCTAAGTTCTAGGTGGTTGTTAGGAAATGATCCTGTTAGATAATGACGTGTTTTCTTCTGTTCTGCTGAACAATAGAGATTAGATCTTTCTAACGTGTTTTGGTTGAAGGAGCGGTGAGGCTGCAGCAGCAGCGCTGTGTTTGCAGGAACCACACAGGAGTCAGGTTTCTCTGCAGGAGCAGCAGCAGCAGGTTTCTGGTGTGATCAGGGCAGCATGTTGGTCCCCAGAATGATCTGCTCTCAGTCTGACCTGCTCCTCACCTGCTCAGACATGATCTGGATGCTTCTTATTGGATTCCTCTGGTTATCCTAAAATCGGGAGCATCACTTCCTGTCAGAGCGGCCATTGGCTCAGAGTCATATTTCACCGGAACGAAACGAACTAACCTGCCTGTCAGGATTCCTGTTTATCCAGGAAACAATCATTTCCAGGTGGGTTGTAGGATCCTTCCCACTGACCAATGTGCTGACAGAGTTTAGAGGATGCTGAGCTCTGATTGGTCGGGAGCTGTGCTGCAGCAGGTGGGTGTTCCTGCAGCAGCTGAGTCTGGTCAAGACCAGAGGAGCAGAAGGAGCCCAGAGTTCTGGTTCAGGTAAGTCTAGAGGGTCCGTCTCTCCAACTGATCGAACTTTGGTTCCTTGTTCAGAACTTCAGGGTTCTGGTTCTGTTTGCAGGACTTTGTTGATGGTTGAAGAGACTCTGAGCTGAAGTCGTTCATCTGGGTCATGGATCCTGATTTCTCCTCTTCTGTAAGTACCACCTGAACAGGTCTTGGACCTGAACGGGTTCTAGACCTAAACAGGTCCTGGACCTAAACGGGTTCTGGACTTGACGGGTTCTGGACCTGAACGGGTTCTGGTTCTAACATGAAGGGAACCTTATCTGCATGTCCCTGTCCCCTGCGGTTGCCAGGACATGTGGTGGGGGACTCTCGGTACCGTCCGGCCGTTCTCCAACTTCCATCCTGAGAGAGATGTGCAGGAGATCCAGGCGGCGCTGGAGAGGAAAGGTACGGGCCGGGTTCACACAGCGACCCGCTCAGAACAGACGGTCTAATCTTTGTGGACTTTGTTCAGACGCGGTGACGCTGGTGAGGATTCTGACCAATCGCAGCAACGCCCAGAGACAAGTCATCGCCCAGAGCTTTGAGGAGCAAACAAAGCAGGTGAGGAAGGAGCCTCCCTGTGACTCTGCTGCACTTTGATCCTCTGAACTTTGTTTGCTCTCCAAACATTGGGGAGAACACACCTTAGTGTTTAGAAGGAGAAGCTCTGGAGCTCCTCGGATGTCTGCCTGCGTCCTGCCGCATTCCTTCATCCTAACATCTGATCTTCTCTCTCGTCACGTTCTGGCTCCTCCCTGCAGGGATCAGAGGGCAGGCTGACAAGCTGAGGACAGATCTAAGATGGGGGCGGGTCCAGGATCAGGCCTGACGCCATCCTCAGGTCTGCCCCCCCATCCAGCAGCTTGGAGAACCCGCTTTAGAACCTCCTTTATTTCTAGGTTTCCACTCAAACTGCAGAGCAGCTGCTGCAGAGTGAGCTTAGTTTCCCCTCAGTGCTTCCATTAGGAAACAAAGTGGAGGAGGAGGCTCCTGATGGAGAACCTTCCTTTCACCGTTAGGGAGCTCCAGGTGTGGGACTGGGATCATCTCCAGATGTTTGATCCATCGCTCTGCTCTGTGTTGAAGGACCTGAGTGCAGCTCTGAAGAAGGCTCTATCTGGAGACCTGGAGGACCTTCTGCTGCAGCTGATGATGCTCCCGGACCAGCTGGAGGCCCACCGGCTGAAGGATGCCATGGCGGTGAGCCTCTGGCTCTGTTTGGGTTTGTTCCTGGGGGGGGTTAGGACCCGCTTCTGATGCCTCCAGGTGTCTGCAGGGTTTGGGCACCGATGAGGAAACACTGCTGGAGATTCTGTGCACCCGCTCTGGAAGGAGGCTGCAGGAGGTCAGCGCCGTCTACAAACGCCGTGAGTCTCTGGAGCCGCCTGCTGTCAGTGAGACGGTTCCTTCCCGACTGCCGGCTCTCATGTTGGATTCTCTCTGTTTTTTCAGTTTATAAGAAGGATCTGGAGAAGGAGCTGAAAGCAGAGACCAGCGGAGACTTTGCTAAACTGGTTGTGGCGTTGCTGAATGTAAAGCAACTTCTTCTTCCTCCTTTAAGTTGATAAAAAATGCAGATAAAAAGCAGGAAGTTCTTCAAGTTGTTGATTTGTGGACAAATTAGAACCAAAACTCTTCTAAACCTTCCAGATAAACCTTTCCAAAAAAGTTTAAAAAAAACAATCCACTGGACTTTGTTTCCAAGTTTGAAGACGTTTCTCTTCCATCCAGGAAGATTTTTAATTCTAATTGCTCCAAAAGTACAAAAAGCTTCGTGAAAAAGGAAAGTAAAAAGTCTTCCAACATTGTCCAGTGGTTGTTTTTGAACTTTTTTGGAATGACCTGGATGACTGAGAATCTTCACCAGCTTCCTGGTTAACATTCTCCAGAACTTAAAGCCAAACCTGGAACCTCCAACCTGAACATGTGTCCATTTAACTGTGGTCCTGACTTCAGAAAATTAGATCCTTTTCCTGTTTTGTCCCAACAGAAGGGTGTTTCTACAGGAGGCGTTCAGAGAGATGTTCAGGTATTCAGCCTCTTCCTGCTCTTCACACAGTCAGCATCATGTCTAACCTCTGAGTGAGGCAGAACCGGGCGACCAGCAGCCAGCTGGACCCGCCTGACCTCAGAGGAAAACATGCTTCCTGCTTCCTAGAAGAAAAGCAGCCTCTATTTGGCACAAACTGACCTCAGATCTGCTCTGGTTGGGTGTTTCAAGGCTCTCGCTGCATCTCTGAGTGGGAAAAAAGCTGAAGCAGGTCCTTGGATCAACATCCTGACATCCAGAGACTCTGGTCACCTGAAGAAAGGTGAGTCTGTGACACGCTGAGGTCTGAAGGTGGGTGACTGTGCTGACTGTGAGCGTCTGGCAGTGCTGATGGAGCTGGAACTGGAGACCGGCCAGATGGTGGATCAGACGGTGGAGAAACGATTCTCGGGGGACTTTAGACTCGGTCTGCGGGTTCTGGGTGAGAACGGATCCAGGTTCAGTGTTTGTGGCTTTGGAGCAGCTCCTCATGGTTCTGTTTGTGTTGGAACAGTTCAGTGCATCCAGAACCCGGAGGTCTACCTCGCCCAGAGGCTGGTCACCATGAAGGTGAGACCAGTTGACCTCCATGTTGGAAAGCCTTTGGTTCCAGGTGCAGCACATTGATGGGGAATTATTTGATTTTTTGGGAGCTGCTGCTTCTAGAGCCGCCACCAGAGGGCAGCACTGACCTGCAGTAGATATTCTAGCTCCTCTCAGATCCAGACATGAATCTTCCCTTCTGGGAGTTTTTAACCTGCAGGAGTTCTGCTGCAGAAAGGAAAATATCTGTTAAATGTGTTGACATAAGCAGAGTGGACCTCTAGGGGGCGCCTTTATATGACTATACTTCTGCCCACCATGCCTGAGGTGAAGATGCTCTGCAGGGAGCAGGTTTCCTGGCTGTAGATCTGAGATAATCGGCCCAACAGCTAAAATATTTTCACTTTCACTCCTGATTTATTCTTCAGATGTTTTAAGGTTTGTTCCAATCAATAAATGTAGAAATACTTTGATTAGAAGCAATAAACACGGTGAGAACACGCTTGGAGCTGATCTGTTTCTCCTGAGATGATGGTCAGGGCTGTGCAGGTGATGACGTGTTGATGAATGGTGCCTCTCTGCAGACCTCATTGGTTCACGGCATCATGGTGTCCCACAGTGAGGAGGACCTGCTGGCCATCCGAGCCGCCTTCCTCAGACTCAGCGGATCTTCTCTGTTCTCTGCTCTGCAGGTCAGACTCATTTTCTCATTCTGGTCCTGCTGACCTCATGCTTCAGTTACTGACATGTTTGTCCTTTGATTGTCTCTCAGAACCATTTTAAAGGACAGCATCTACAGGCTCTGCAGGCCGTCTGTCGGTCTGAAGACTGATCTGAATCTGCTGGAACCAGGAACCAGTTTATTCACATTTTACAGCCAGTTTCTGACTCTTATCTGTAACTTCTACGTTTAGTTTCTGCTGCGTAACACCAGGATCCCACATGAAACCGGATCACATTCACACCTGATATCATTCAGTCTGATCATCTTTAACAAAAACAGTCTAACAAACCTGTTAAAGAACCGAGTCCAGATTCGTCTGGTTCTTTAACGAGTCCGCTTCTGTCTCCTTGAACCCCAGTGGGCCTCAGCAGATGGCCGCTCACACTGAGCCTGGTTCTGCTGGAGGTTTCTTCCTGTTCAAAGGGAGTTTTTCCTCTCCACTGTCGCTACAAGCATGCTTAGTGTGAGGGATTGCTGAAGAGTCAATGAGTCGATGCAATCAGCTGGTTTTCCTTAGATAGAAAACTTTGAATCAATCTGACTGGATGATCTGGATCTATAAAGTGACCTGAGGTGACATGATGTGAATTGGAGCTATAGAAATAAACTGAATAGAATTGAATTGAATAGAATTGAGTCCTGAGGGTCTGTCAGGGAGCACCGATGAGGAAACACTGCTGCAGATTCTGAGCTTAGATCAATTACATCAATAAAACTTTTGATCCTAATTTGTATCTTCATCATTCATTTAATTTGTTTGTTAAAATTTACTCTATCTGGTTTTTAACTACCTGATCTATTAACATCATCATGGGCTCAACTGTGGACCTGAGGGAGGAGCAGATGAGGAAGGAGAACAGAGGAGCAGAGGGAGGAGAACAGAGCAGCTGAGGGAGGAGAACAGAGGAGCAGAGGGAGGAGAACAGAGCAGCTGAGGGAGGAGAACAGAGGAGCAGAGGGAGGAGAACAGAGGAGCTGAGGGAGGAGAACAGAGCAGCTGAGGGAGGAGAACAGAGGAGCAGAGGGAGGAGAACAGAGCAGCTGAGGAAGGAGAACAGAGGAGCTGAGGGAGGAGAGGATTTTATTTCTGTTTTCAGTAAAAACAACTTTACATAAGTGGGGGCGGGGCCCCCCAGGCGTGGATGGTTTTTATATCATTGCATTATAACACATATCACAAAAGACCGAAAGGTAAATGCAAAATAAAGAAAATAAATGCATCAATAAAAGATGTGAAGTCTATTTATTCTATGAACACGTTTCACCGTTCAATTGTAAATTGCTCTGAAGGTCTCCACTGCTTCAGCAACTGTTCATCCAGGTTAAATAAACGGAGATCCATGGATTTCGCCACATTTATTAATAATGTTTGCAAAGAGAGAACAGTCATCATGCAGCCTTCATGGCAGCAATCTGCCCCCCCCCCCCCCCCCCCCCTACTGACAACAATGGAAAGCAGTCAGAGTCTAAACTAATTACAGACACTTTGGTTAAACTGTAACATGAATAAACCTGAGAAAGAATCTGGTTGGTTATGGAAGAAGCTCTGCTGGTCTACAGAGACCATCCTGCAGAGGGGGGGGGGGGGGGGGGGGGGCAGACTGAGTGAAAACTGTGAGTAAATATGAATATTAATATATAATTACAGAAAGATATACATTTTCCGACAACAAGCAACAATTTATTTTACTGAGGGAGAATTCAAGAAAAATCTTACAATTCTAGAAATTTAAAAATTTTCCTTAAATTGACTAAAACCTTTAATGTGGGCATTCTCTGTGAATATGGACCTAAACCTTTTTAAATTTAATGAAAACATCATCATAGATCAAAGGATAAATCCCATCCCTGCTTCTCCTCCTGCTTCTCCTTCTCCTCATGTTCTCCTTCTCCTCCTGCTTCTCCTTCTCCTCATGTTCTCCTTCTCCTCCTGCTTCTCCTTCTCCTCCTGCTTCTCCTTCTCCTCATGTTCTCCTTCTCCTCCTGCTTCTCCTTCTCCTCATGTTCTCCTTCTCCTCCTGCTTCTCCTTCTCCTCATGTTCTCCTTCTCCTCCTGCTTCTCCTTCTCCTCATGTTCTCCTTCTCCTCCTGCTTCTCCTTCTCATGTTCTCCTTCTCCTCCTGCTTCTCCTTCTCCTCATGTTCTCCTTCTCCTCCTGCTTCTCCTTCTCCTCATGTTCTCCTCCTCCTCCTGCTTCTCCTTCTCCTCATGTTCTCCTTCTCCTCCTGCTTCTCCTTCTCCTCATGTTCTCCTTCTCCTCCTGCTTCTCCTTCTCCTCATGTTCTCCTTCTCCTCCTGCTTCTCCTTCTCCTCATGTTCTCCTTCTCCTCCTGCTTCTCCTTCTCCTCCTGTTCTCCTTCTCCTCCTGCTTCTCCTTCTCCTCATGTTCTCCTTCTCCTCCTGCTTCTCCTTCTCCTCATGTTCTCCTTCTCCTCCTGCTTCTCCTTCTCCTCATGTTCTCCTTCTCCTCCTGCTTCTCCTTCTCCTCCTGCTTCTCCTTCTCCTCATGTTCTCCTTCTCCTCCTGCTTCTCCTTCTCCTCATGTTCTCCTTCTCCTCCTGCTTCTCCTTCTCATGTTCTCCTTCTCCTCCTGCTTCTCCTTCTCATGTTCTCCTTCTCCTCCTGCTTCTCCTTCTCCTCATGTTCTCCTTCTCCTCCTGCTTCTCCTTCTTCTCCTGCTTCTCCTTCTCCTCATGTTCTCCTTCTCCTCCTGCTTCTCCTTCTCCTCATGTTCTCCTTCTCCTCCTGCTTCTCCTTCTCCTCATGTTCTCCTTCTCCTCCTGCTTCTCCTTCTCCTCATGTTCTCCTTCTCCTCCTGCTTCTCCTTCTCCTCATGTTCTCCTTCTCCTCCTGCTTCTCCTTCTCCTCATGTTCTCCTCCTCCTGCTTCTCCTTCTCCTCATGTTCTCCTTCTGCTCATGTTCTCCTTCTCCTCCTGCTTCTCCTTCTCCTCATGTTCTCCTTCTCCTCCTGCTTCTCCTTCTCCTCATGTTCTCCTTCTCCTCCTGCTTCTCCTTCTCCTCCTGCTTCTCCTTCTCCTCATGTTCTCCTTCTCCTCCTGCTTCTCTTTCTCCTCATGTTCTCCTTCTCCTCCTGCTTCTCCTTCTCCTCATGTTCTCCTTCTCCTCCTGCTTCTCCTTCTCCTCATGTTCTCCTTCTCCTCCTGCTTCTCCTTCTCCTCATGTTCTCCTTCTCCTCCTGCTTCTCCTTCTCATGTTCTCCTTCTCCTCCTGCTTCTCCTTCTCCTCATGTTCTCCTTCTCCTCCTGCTTCTCCTTCTCCTCATGTTCTCCTCCTCCTCCTGCTTCTCCTTCTCCTCATGTTCTCCTTCTCCTCCTGCTTCTCCTTCTCCTCATGTTCTCCTTCTCCTCCTGCTTCTCCTTCTCCTCATGTTCTCCTTCTCCTCCTGCTTCTCCTTCTCCTCCTGTTCTCCTTCTCCTCCTGCTTCTCCTTCTCCTCCTGTTCTCCTTCTCCTCCTGCTTCTCCTTCTCCTCATGTTCTCCTTCTCCTCCTGCTTCTCCTTCTCCTCATGTTCTCCTTCTCCTCCTGCTTCTCCTTCTCCTCATGTTCTCCTTCTCCTCCTGCTTCTCCTTCTCCTCCTGCTTCTCCTTCTCCTCATGTTCTCCTTCTCCTCCTGCTTCTCCTTCTCCTCATGTTCTCCTTCTCCTCCTGCTTCTCCTTCTCCTCATGTTCTCCTTCTCCTCCTGCTTCTCCTTCTCATGTTCTCCTTCTCCTCCTGCTTCTCCTTCTCATGTTCTCCTTCTCCTCCTGCTTCTCCTTCTCCTCATGTTCTCCTTCTCCTCCTGCTTCTCCTTCTTCTCCTGCTTCTCCTTCTCCTCATGTTCTCCTTCTCCTCCTGCTTCTCCTTCTCCTCATGTTCTCCTTCTCCTCCTGCTTCTCCTTCTCCTCATGTTCTCCTTCTCCTCCTGCTTCTCCTTCTCCTCATGTTCTCCTTCTCCTCCTGCTTCTCCTTCTCCTCATGTTCTCCTTCTCCTCCTGCTTCTCCTTCTCCTCATGTTCTCCTTCTCCTCCTGCTTCTCCTTCTCCTCATGTTCTCCTCCTCCTGCTTCTCCTTCTCCTCATGTTCTCCTTCTGCTCATGTTCTCCTTCTCCTCCTGCTTCTCCTTCTCCTCATGTTCTCCTTCTCCTCCTGCTTCTCCTTCTCCTCATGTTCTCCTTCTCCTCCTGCTTCTCCTTCTCCTCCTGCTTCTCCTTCTCCTCATGTTCTCCTCCTCCTGCTTCTCTTTCTCCTCATGTTCTCCTTCTCCTCCTGCTTCTCCTTCTCCTCATGTTCTCCTTCTCCTCCTGCTTCTCCTTCTCCTCATGTTCTCCTTCTCCTCCTGCTTCTCCTTCTCCTCATGTTCTCCTTCTCCTCCTGCTTCTCCTTCTCCTGCTTCTCCTTCTCCTCATGTTCTCCTTCTCCTCCTGCTTCTCCTTCTCCTCATGTTCTCCTTCTCCTCCTGCTTCTCCTTCTCCTCATGTTCTCCTTCTCCTCCTGCTTCTCCTTCTCCTCATGTTCTCCTTCTCCTCCTGCTTCTCCTTCTCCTCATGTTCTCCTTCTCCTCCTGCTTCTCCTTCTTCTCCTGCTTCTCCTTCTCCCCATGTTCTCCTTCTCCTCCTGCTTCTCCTTCTCCTCATGTTCTCCTTCTCCTCCTGCTTCTCCTTCTCCTCATGTTCTCCTTCTCCTCCTGCTTCTCCTTCTCCTCCTGCTTCTCCTTCTCCTCATGTTCTCCTCCTCCTGCTTCTCCTTCTCCTCATGTTCTCCTTCTCCTCATGTTCTCCTTCTCCTCCTGCTTCTCCTTCTCCTCATGTTCTCCTTCTCCTCATGTTCTCCTTCTCCTCCTGCTTCTCCTTCTCCTCATGTTCTCCTTCTCCTCCTGCTTCTCCTTCTCCTCATGTTCTCCTTCTCCTCCTGCTTCTCCTTCTCCTCCTGCTTCTCCTTCTCCTCCTGCTTCTCCTTCTCCTCATGTTCTCCTTCTCCTCCTGCTTCTCCTTCTCCTCATGTTCTCCTTCTCCTCCTGCTTCTCCTTCTTCTCCTGCTTCTCCTTCTCCTCATGTTCTCCTTCTCCTCATGTTGTCCTTCTCCTCCTGCTTCTCCTTCTCCTCATGTTCTCCTTCTCCTCCTGCTTCTCCTTCTCCTCATGTTCTCCTTCTCCTCCTGCTTCTCCTTCTCCTCCTGCTTCTCCTTCTCCTCATGTTCTCCTTCTCCTCCTGCTTCTCCTTCTCCTCTTGTTCTCCTTCTCCTCCTGCTTCTCCTTCTCCTCATGTTCTCCTTCTCCTCCTGCTTCTCCTTCTCCTCCTGCTTCTCCTTCTCCTCATGTTCTCCTTCTCCTCCTGCTTCTCCTTCTCCTCATGTTCTCCTTCTCCTCCTGCTTCTCCTTCTCCTCATGTTCTCCTTCTCCTCCTGCTTCTCCTTCTCCTCATGTTCTCCTTCTCCTCCTGCTTCTCCTTCTCCTCTTGCTTCTCCTTCTCCTCATGTTCTCCTTCTCCTCCTGCTTCTCCTTCTCCTCTTGTTCTCCTTCTCCTCCTGCTTCTCCTTCTCCTCATGTTCTCCTCCTCCTGCTTCTCCTTCTCCTCATGTTCTCCTTCTGCTCATGTTCTCCTTCTCCTCCTGCTTCTCCTTCTCCTCATGTTCTCCTTCTCCTCATGTTCTCCTTCTCCTCATGTTCTCCTTCTCCTCCTGCTTCTCCTTCTCCTCCTGCTTCTCCTTCTCCTCATGTTCTCCTTCTCCTCCTGCTTCTCCTTCTCCTCATGTTCTCCTTCTCCTCCTGCTTCTCCTTCTCCTCATGTTCTCCTTCTCCTCCTGCTTCTCCTTCTCCTCATGTTCTCCTTCTCCTCCTGCTTCTCCTTCTCCTCATGTTCTCCTTCTCCTCCTGCTTCTCCTTCTCCTCATGTTCTCCTTCTCCTCCTGCTTCTCCTTCTCCTCCTGCTTCTCCTTCTCCTCATGTTCTCCTTCTCCTCCTGCTTCTCCTTCTCCTCATGTTCTCCTTCTCCTCCTGCTTCTCCTTCTCCTCATGTTCTCCTTCTCCTCATGTTCTCCTTCTCCTCCTGCTTCTCCTTCTTCTCCTGCTTCTCCTTCTCCCCATGTTCTCCTTCTCCTCCTGCTTCTCCTTCTCCTCATGTTCTCCTTCTCCTCCTGCTTCTCCTTCTCCTCATGTTCTCCTTCTCCTCCTGCTTCTCCTTCTCCTCCTGCTTCTCCTTCTCCTCATGTTCTCCTCCTCCTGCTTCTCCTTCTCCTCATGTTCTCCTTCTCCTCATGTTCTCCTTCTCCTCCTGCTTCTCCTTCTCCTCATGTTCTCCTTCTCCTCATGTTCTCCTTCTCCTCCTGCTTCTCCTTCTCCTCATGTTCTCCTTCTCCTCCTGCTTCTCCTTCTCCTCATGTTCTCCTTCTCCTCCTGCTTCTCCTTCTCCTCATGTTCTCCTTCTCCTCCTGCTTCTCCTTCTTCTCCTGCTTCTCCTTCTCCTCATGTTCTCCTTCTCCTCATGTTCTCCTTCTCCTCCTGCTTCTCCTTCTCCTCATGTTCTCCTTCTCCTCCTGCTTCTCCTTCTCCTCATGTTCTCCTTCTCCTCCTGCTTCTCCTTCTCCTCCTGCTTCTCCTTCTCCTCATGTTCTCCTTCTCCTCCTGCTTCTCCTTCTCCTCATGTTCTCCTTCTCCTCCTGCTTCTCCTTCTCCTCATGTTCTCCTTCTCCTCCTGCTTCTCCTTCTCCTCCTGCTTCTCCTTCTCCTCATGTTCTCCTTCTCCTCCTGCTTCTCCTTCTCCTCATGTTCTCCTTCTCCTCCTGCTTCTCCTTCTCCTCATGTTCTCCTTCTCCTCCTGCTTCTCCTTCTCCTCATGTTCTCCTTCTCCTCCTGCTTCTCCTTCTCCTCTTGCTTCTCCTTCTCCTCATGTTCTCCTTCTCCTCCTGCTTCTCCTTCTCCTCTTGTTCTCCTTCTCCTCCTGCTTCTCCTTCTCCTCATGTTCTCCTTCTCCTGCTTCTCCTTCTCCTCCTGCTTCTCCTTCTCCTCATGTTCTCCTTGTCCTCCTGCTTCTCCTTCTCCTCATGTTCTCCTTCTCCTCCTGCTTCTCCTTCTCCTCATGTTCTCCTTCTCCTCCTGCTTCTCCTTCTCCTCATGTTCTCCTTCTCCTCCTGCTTCTCCTTCTCCTCATGCTTCTCCTTCTCCTCATGCTTCTCCTTCTCCTCATGTTCTCCTTCTCCTCCTGCTTCTCCTTCTCCTCATGTTCTCCTTCTCCTCCTGCTTCTCCTTCTCCTCATGTTCTCCTTCTCCTCCTGCTTCTCCTTCTCCTCCTGCTTCTCCTTCTCCTCATGTTCTCCTTCTCCTCCTGCTTCTCCTTCTCCTCATGTTCTCCTTCTCCTCCTGCTTCTCCTTCTCCTCATGTTCTCCTTCTCCTCCTCCTTCTCCTTCTCCTCATGTTCTCCTTCTCCTCCTGCTTCTCCTTCTCCTCATGTTCTCCTTCTCCTCATGTTCTCCTTCTCCTCCTGCTTCTCCTTCTCCTCATGTTCTCCTTCTCCTCCTGCTTCTCCTTCTCCTCATGTTCTCCTTCTCCTCCTGCTTCTCCTTCTCCTCATGTTCTCCTTCTCCTCCTGCTTCTCCTTCTCCTCCTGCTTCTCCTTCTCCTCATGTTCTCCTTCTCCTCCTGCTTCTCCTTCTCCTCATGTTCTCCTTCTCCTCCTGCTTCTCCTTCTCCTCTTGCTTCTCCTTCTCCTCTTGCTTCTCCTTCTCCTCATGTTCTCCTTCTCCTCCTGCTTCTCCTTCTCCTCATGTTCTCCTTCTCCTCCTGCTTCTCCTTCTCCTCATGTTCTCCTTCTCCTCCTGCTTCTCCTTCTTCTCCTGCTTCTCCTCCTCCTGCTTCTCCTTCTCCTCCTGCTTCTCCTTCTCCTCATGTTCTCCTTCTCCTCCTGCTTCTCCTTCTCCTCATGTTCTCCTTCTCCTCCTGCTTCTCCTTCTCCTCTGCTTCTCCTTCTCCTCATGTTCTCCTCCTCCTGCTTCTCCTTCTCCTCATGTTCTCCTTCTCCTCATGTTCTCCTTCTCCTCCTGCTTCTCCTTCTCCTCATGTTCTCCTTCTCCTCCTGCTTCTCCTTCTCCTCCTGCTTCTCCTTCTCCTCATGTTCTCCTTCTCCTCCTGCTTCTCCTTCTCCTCATGTCCTCCTTCTCCTCCTGCTTCTCCTTCTTCTCCTGCTTCTCCTTCTCCTCATGTTCTCCTTCTCCTCCTGCTTCTCCTTCTCCTCATGTTCTCCTTCTCCTCCTGCTTCTCCTTCTCCTCATGTTCTCCTTCTCCTCCTGCTTCTCCTTCTCCTCATGTTCTCCTTCTCCTCATGTTCTCCTTCTCCTCCTGCTTCTCCTTCTCCTCATGTTCTCCTTCTCCTCCTGCTTCTCCTTCTCCTCCTGCTTCTCCTTCTCCTCATGTTCTCCTTCTCCTCCTGCTTCTCCTTCTCCTCATGTTCTCCTTCTCCTCCTGCTTCTCCTTCTCCTCATGTTCTCCTTCTCCTCATGTTCTCCTTCTCCTCCTGCTTCTCCTTCTCCTCATGTTCTCCTTCTCCTCCTGCTTCTCCTTCTCCTCATGTTCTCCTTCTCCTCCTGCTTCTCCTTCTCCTCCTGCTTCTCCTTCTCCTCATGTTCTCCTTCTCCTCCTGCTTCTCCTTCTCCTCATGTTCTCCTTCTCCTCCTGCTTCTCCTTCTCCTCATGTTCTCCTTCTCCTCCTGCTTCTCCTTCTCCTCATGTTCTCCTTCTCCTCCTGCTTCTCCTCCTGCTTCTCCTTCTCCTCATGTTCTCCTTCTCCTCCTGCTTCTCCTTCTCCTCATGTTCTCCTTCTCCTCCTGCTTCTCCTTCTCCTCATGTTCTCCTTCTCCTCCTGCTTCTCCTTCTCCTCATGTTCTCCTTCTCCTCCTGCTTCTCCTTCTCCTCTTGCTTCTCCTTCTCCTCATGTTCTCCTTCTCCTCCTGCTTCTCCTTCTCCTCTTGTTCTCCTTCTCCTCCTGCTTCTCCTTCTCCTCATGTTCTCCTTCTCCTGCTTCTCCTTCTCCTCCTGCTTCTCCTTCTCCTCATGTTCTCCTTCTCCTCATGTTCTCCTTCTCCTCCTGCTTCTCCTTCTCCTCATGTTCTCCTTCTCCTCCTGCTTCTCCTCCTGCTTCTCCTTCTCCTCCTGCTTCTCCTTCTCCTCCTGCTTCTCCTTCTCCTCATGTTCTCCTTCTCCTCCTGCTTCTCCTTCTTCTCCTGCTTCTCCTTCTCCTCATGTTCTCCTTCTCCTCATGTTGTCCTTCTCCTCCTGCTTCTCCTTCTCCTCATGTTCTCCTTCTCCTCCTGCTTCTCCTTCTCCTCATGTTCTCCTTCTCCTCCTGCTTCTCCTTCTCCTCCTGCTTCTCCTTCTCCTCATGTTCTCCTTCTCCTCCTGCTTCTCCTTCTCCTCATGTTCTCCTTCTCCTCCTGCTTCTCCTTCTCCTCATGTTCTCCTTCTCCTCCTGCTTCTCCTTCTCCTCCTGCTTCTCCTTCTCCTCATGTTCTCCTTCTCCTCCTGCTTCTCCTTCTCCTCATGTTCTCCTTCTCCTCCTGCTTCTCCTTCTCCTCATGTTCTCCTTCTCCTCCTGCTTCTCCTTCTCCTCATGTTCTCCTTCTCCTCCTGCTTCTCCTTCTCCTCTTGCTTCTCCTTCTCCTCATGTTCTCCTTCTCCTCCTGCTTCTCCTTCTCCTCTTGTTCTCCTTCTCCTCCTGCTTCTCCTTCTCCTCATGTTCTCCTCCTCCTGCTTCTCCTTCTTCTCCTGCTTCTCCTTCTCCTCATGTTCTCCTTCTCCTCCTGCTTCTCCTTCTCCTCATGTTCTCCTTCTCCTCCTGCTTCTCCTTCTCCTCATGTTCTCCTTCTCCTCCAGCTTCTCCTTCTCCTCATGTTCTCCTTCTCCTCCTGCTTCTCCTTCTCCTCATGTTCTCCTTCTCCTCCTGCTTCTCCTTCTCCTCCTGCTTCTCCTTCTCCTCATGTTCTCCTTCTCCTCCTGCTTCTCCTTCTCCTCATGTTCTCCTTCTCCTCCTGCTTCTCCTTCTCCTCATGTTCTCCTTCTCCTCATGTTCTCCTTCTCCTCCTGCTTCTCCTTCTCCTCATGTTCTCCTTCTCCTCCTGCTTCTCCTTCTCCTCATGTTCTCCTTCTCCTCCTGCTTCTCCTTCTCCTCCTGCTTCTCCTTCTCCTCATGTTCTCCTTCTCCTCCTGCTTCTCCTTCTCCTCATGTTCTCCTTCTCCTCCTGCTTCTCCTTCTCCTCATGTTCTCCTTCTCCTCCTGCTTCTCCTTCTCCTCATGTTCTCCTTCTCCTCCTGCTTCTCCTCCTGCTTCTCCTTCTCCTCATGTTCTCCTTCTCCTCCTGCTTCTCCTCTCTCTCTCCTCATGTTCTCCTTCTCCTCCTGCTTCTCCTTCTCCTCCTCTCTCCTTCTCCTCATGTTCTCCTTCTCCTCCTGCTTCTCCTTCTCCTCATGTTCTCCTTCTCCTCCTGCTTCTCCTTCTCCTCTTGCTTCTCCTTCTCCTCATGTTCTCCTTCTCCTCCTGCTTCTCCTTCTCCTCTTGTTCTCCTTCTCCTCCTGCTTCTCCTTCTCCTCATGTTCTCCTTCTCCTGCTTCTCCTTCTCCTCCTGCTTCTCCTTCTCCTCATGTTCTCCTTCTCCTCATGTTCTCCTTCTCCTCCTGCTTCTCCTTCTCCTCATGTTCTCCTTCTCCTCCTGCTTCTCCTCCTGCTTCTCCTTCTCCTCCTGCTTCTCCTTCTCCTCCTGCTTCTCCTTCTCCTCATGTTCTCCTTCTCCTCCTGCTTCTCCTTCTCCTCATGCTTCTCCTTCTCCTCCTGTTCTCCTTCTCCTCATGTTCTCCTTCTCCTCCTGCTTCTCCTTCTCCTCATGTTCTCCTTCTCCTCCTGCTTCTCCTTCTCCTCATGTTCTCCTTCTCCTCCTGCTTCTCCTTCTCCTCCTGCTTCTCCTTCTCCTCATGTTCTCCTTCTCCTCCTGCTTCTCCTTCTCCTCATGTTCTCCTTCTCCTCCTGCTTCTCCTTCTCCTCATGTTCTCCTTCTCCTCCTGCTTCTCCTTCTCCTCCTGCTTCTCCTTCTCCTCATGTTCTCCTTCTCCTCCTGCTTCTCCTTCTCCTCATGTTCTCCTTCTCCTCCTGCTTCTCCTTCTCCTCATGTTCTCCTTCTCCTCCTGCTTCTCCTTCTCCTCATGTTCTCCTTCTCCTCCTGCTTCTCCTTCTCCTCTGCTTCTCCTTCTCCTCATGTTCTCCTTCTCCTCCTGCTTCTCCTTCTCCTCATGTTCTCCTTCTCCTCCTGCTTCTCCTTCTCCTCATGTTCTCCTTCTCCTCCTGCTTCTCCTTCTCCTCATGTTCTCCTTCTCCTCATGTTCTCCTTCTCCTCCTGCTTCTCCTTCTCCTCATGTTCTCCTTCTCCTCCTGCTTCTCCTTCTCCTCATGTTCTCCTTCTCCTCCTGCTTCTCCTTCTCCTCCTGCTTCTCCTTCTCCTCATGCTTCTCCTTCTCCTCCTGCTTCTCCTTCTCCTCATGTTCTCCTTCTCCTCCTGCTTCTCCTTCTCCTCATGTTCTCCTTCTCCTCCTGCTTCTCCTTCTCCTCATGTTCTCCTTCTCCTCCTGCTTCTCCTTCTCCTCATGTTCTCCTTCTCCTCCTGCTTCTCCTTCTCCTCCTGCTTCTCCTTCTCCTCATGTTCTCCTTCTCCTCCTGCTTCTCCTTCTCCTCATGTTCTCCTTCTCCTCCTGCTTCTCCTTCTCCTCATGTTCTCCTTCTCCTCCTGCTTCTCCTTCTCCTCATGTTCTCCTTCTCCTCCTGCTTCTCCTTCTCCTCATGTTCTCCTTCTCCTCCTGCTTCTCCTTCTCCTCATGTTCTCCTTCTCCTCCTGCTTCTCCTTCTCCTCATGTTCTCCTTCTCCTCCTGCTTCTCCTTCTCCTCATGTTCTCCTTCTCCTCCTGCTTCTCCTTCTCCTCATGTTCTCCTTCTCCTCATGTTCTCCTTCTCCTCCTGCTTCTCCTTCTCCTCATGTTCTCCTTCTCCTCCTGCTTCTCCTTCTCTGCTTCTCCTTCTCCTCCTGCTTCTCCTTCTCCTCCTGCTTCTCCTTCTCCTCTGCTTCTCCTTCTCCTCCTGCTTCTCCTTCTCCTCTGCTTCTCCTTCTCCTCCTGCTTCTCCTTCTCCTCATGTTCTCCTTCTCCTCCTGCTTCTCCTTCTCCTCATGTTCTCCTTCTCCTCCTGCTTCTCCTTCTCCTCATGTTCTCCTTCTCCTCATGTTCTCCTTCTCCTCCTGCTTCTCCTTCTCCTCATGTTCTCCTTCTCCTCCTGCTTCTCCTTCTCCTCATGTTCTCCTTCTCCTCCTGCTTCTCCTTCTCCTCCTGCTTCTCCTTCTCCTCATGTTCTCCTTCTCCTCCTGCTTCTCCTTCTCCTCATGTTCTCCTTCTCCTCCTGCTTCTCCTTCTCCTCATGTTCTCCTTCTCCTCCTGCTTCTCCTTCTCCTCATGTTCTCCTTCTCCTCCTGCTTCTCCTTCTCCTCCTGCTTCTCCTTCTCCTCATGTTCTCCTTCTCCTCCTGCTTCTCCTTCTCCTCATGTTCTCCTTCTCCTCCTGCTTCTCCTTCTCCTCATGTTCTCCTTCTCCTCCTGCTTCTCCTTCTCCTCATGTTCTCCTTCTCCTCCTGCTTCTCCTTCTCCTCCTGCTTCTCCTTCTCCTCATGTTCTCCTTCTCCTCCTGCTTCTCCTTCTCCTCATGTTCTCCTTCTCCTCCTGCTTCTCCTTCTCCTCATGTTCTCCTTCTCCTCCTGCTTCTCCTTCTCCTCCTGCTTCTCCTTCTCCTCATGCTTCTCCTTCTCCTCATGCTTCTCCTTCTCCTCCTGCTTCTCCTTCTCCTCATGTTCTCCTTCTCCTCCTGCTTCTCTTCCTCATGTTCTCCTTCTCCTCCTGCTTCTCCTTCTCCTCATGTCTCCTTCTCCTCCTGCTTCTCCTTCTCCTCATGTTCTCCTTCTCCTCCTGCTTCTCCTTCTCCTCCTGCTTCTCCTTCTCCTCCTGCTTCTCCTTCTCCTCATGTTCTCCTTCTCCTCCTGCTTCTCCTTCTCCTCCTGCTTCTCCTTCTCCTCATGTTCTCCTTCTCCTCATGTTCTCCTTCTCCTCCTGCTTCTCCTTCTCCTCATGTTCTCCTTCTCCTCCTGCTTCTCCTTCTCCTCATGTTCTCCTTCTCCTCCTGCTTCTCCTTCTCCTCCTGCTTCTCCTTCTCCTCATGTTCTCCTTCTCCTCCTGCTTCTCCTTCTCCTCATGTTCTCCTTCTCCTCCTGCTTCTCCTTCTCCTCATGTTCTCCTTCTCCTCCTGCTTCTCCTTCTCCTCCTGCTTCTCCTTCTCCTCATGTTCTCCTTCTCCTCCTGCTTCTCCTTCTCCTCATGTTCTCCTTCTCCTCCTGCTTCTCCTTCTCCTCATGTTCTCCTTCTCCTCCTGCTTCTCCTTCTCCTCATGTTCTCCTTCTCCTCCTGCTTCTCCTTCTCCTCTTGCTTCTCCTTCTCCTCATGTTCTCCTTCTCCTCCTGCTTCTCCTTCTCCTCTTGTTCTCCTTCTCCTCCTGCTTCTCCTTCTCCTCATGTTCTCCTTCCTCCTGCTTCTCCTTCTCCTCATGTTCTCCTTCTCCTCATGTTCTCCTTCTCCTCCTGCTTCTCCTTCTCCTCATGTTCTCCTTCTCCTCCTGCTTCTCCTTCTCCTCATGTTCTCCTTCTCCTCCTGCTTCTCCTTCTCCTCCTGCTTCTCCTTCTCCTCATGTTCTCCTTCTCCTCCTGCTTCTCCTTCTCCTCATGTTCTCCTTCTCCTCCTGCTTCTCCTTCTCCTCATGTTCTCCTTCTCCTCCTGCTTCTCCTTCTCCTCATGTTCTCCTTCTCCTCCTGCTTCTCCTTCTCCTCATGTTCTCCTTCTCCTCCTGCTTCTCCTTCTCCTCCTGCTTCTCCTTCTCCTCATGTTCTCCTTCTCCTCCTGCTTCTCCTTCTCCTCATGTTCTCCTTCTCCTCCTGCTTCTCCTTCTCCTCATGTTCTCCTTCTCCTCCTGCTTCTCCTTCTCCTCATGTTCTCCTTCTCCTCCTGCTTCTCCTTCTCCTCATGTTCTCCTTCTCCTCCTGCTTCTCCTTCTCTCCTGCTTCTCCTTCTCCTCATGTTCTCCTTCTCCTCCTGCTTCTCCTTCTCCTCATGTTCTCCTTCTCCTCCTGCTTCTCCTTCTCCTCATGTTCTCCTTCTCCTCCTGCTTCTCCTTCTCCTCCTGCTTCTCCTTCTCCTCATGTTCTCCTCTCTCCTGCTTCTCCTTCTCCTCATGTTCTCCTTCTCCTCATGTTCTCCTTCTCCTCCTGCTTCTCCTTCTCCTCATGTTCTCCTTCTCCTCATGTTCTCCTTCTCCTCCTGCTTCTCCTTCTCCTCATGTTCTCCTTCTCCTCCTGCTTCTCCTTCTCCTCATGTTCTCCTTCTCCTCCTGCTTCTCCTTCTCCTCATGTTCTCCTTCTCCTCCTGCTTCTCCTTCTCTCCTGCTTCTCCTTCTCCTCATGTTCTCCTTCTCCTCATGTTCTCCTTCTCCTCCTGCTTCTCCTTCTCCTCATGTTCTCCTTCTCCTCCTGCTTCTCCTTCTCCTCATGTTCTCCTTCTCCTCCTGCTTCTCCTTCTCCTCCTGCTTCTCCTTCTCCTCATGTTCTCCTTCTCCTCCTGCTTCTCCTTCTCCTCATGTTCTCCTTCTCCTCCTGCTTCTCCTTCTCCTCCTGCTTCTCCTTCTCCTCATGTTCTCCTTCTCCTCCTGCTTCTCCTTCTCCTCATGTTCTCCTTCTCCTCCTGCTTCTCCTTCTCCTCATGTTCTCCTTCTCCTCCTGCTTCTCCTTCTCCTCCTGCTTCTCCTTCTCCTCATGTTCTCCTTCTCCTCATGTTCTCCTTCTCCTCCTGCTTCTCCTTCTCCTCATGTTCTCCTTCTCCTCCTGCTTCTCCTTCTCCTCATGTTCTCCTTCTCCTCCTGCTTCTCCTTCTCCTCCTGCTTCTCCTTCTCCTCATGTTCTCCTTCTCCTCCTGCTTCTCCTTCTCCTCATGTTCTCCTTCTCCTCCTGCTTCTCCTTCTCCTCATGTTCTCCTTCTCCTCCTGCTTCTCCTTCTCCTCCTGCTTCTCCTTCTCCTCATGTTCTCCTTCTCCTCCTGCTTCTCCTTCTCCTCATGTTCTCCTTCTCCTCCTGCTTCTCCTTCTCCTCATGCTTCTCCTTCTCCTCCTGCTTCTCCTTCTCCTCATGTTCTCCTTCTCCTCCTGCTTCTCCTTCTCCTCATGCTTCTCCTTCTCCTCATGTTCTCCTTCTCCTCCTGCTTCTCCTTCTCCTCATGTTCTCCTTCTCCTCCTGCTTCTCCTTCTCCTCATGTTCTCCTTCTCCTGCTTCTCCTTCTCCTCCTGCTTCTCCTTCTCCTCATGTTCTCCTTCTCCTCCTGCTTCTCCTTCTCCTCATGTTCTCCTTCTCTCCTCCTGCTTCTCCTTCTCCTCATGTTCTCCTTCTCCTCCTGCTTCTCCTTCTCCTCATGCTTCTCCTTCTCCTCATGTTCTCCTTCTCCTCCTGCTTCTCCTTCTCCTCATGTTCTCCTTCTCCTCCTGCTTCTCCTTCTCCTCATGTTCTCCTTCTCCTCCTGCTTCTCCTTCTCCTCCTGCTTCTCCTTCTCCTCATGTTCTCCTTCTCCTCCTGCTTCTCCTTCTCCTCATGTTCTCCTTCTCCTCCTGCTTCTCCTTCTCCTCATGTTCTCCTTCTCCTCCTGCTTCTCCTTCTCCTCATGTTCTCCTTCTCCTCCTGCTTCTCCTTCTCCTCCTGCTTCTCCTTCTCCTCATGTTCTCCTTCTCCTCCTGCTTCTCCTTCTCCTCATGTTCTCCTTCTCCTCCTGCTTCTCCTTCTCCTCATGTTCTCCTTCTCCTCCTGCTTCTCCTTCTCCTCCTGCTTCTCCTTCTCCTCATGTTCTCCTTCTCCTCCTGCTTCTCCTTCTCCTCCTGCTTCTCCTTCTCCTCATGTTCTCCTTCTCCTCCTGCTTCTCCTTCTCCTCTTGCTTCTCCTTCTCCTCTTGCTTCTCCTTCTCCTCATGTTCTCCTTCTCCTCCTGCTTCTCCTTCTCCTCATGTTCTCCTTCTCCTCCTGCTTCTCCTTCTCCTCATGTTCTCCTTCTCCTCCTGCTTCTCCTTCTCTCCTGCTTCTCCTCCTCCTGCTTCTCCTTCTCCTCCTGCTTCTCCTTCTCCTCATGTTCTCCTTCTCCTCCTTCTTCTCCTTCTCCTCCTGCTTCTCCTTCTCCTCATGTTCTCCTCCTCCTGCTTCTCCTTCTCCTCATGTTCTCCTTCTCCTCATGTTCTCCTTCTCCTCCTGCTTCTCCTTCTCCTCATGTTCTCCTTCTCCTCATGTTCTCCTTCTCCTCCTGCTTCTCCTTCTCCTCATGTTCTCCTTCTCCTCCTGCTTCTCCTTCTCCTCCTGCTTCTCCTTCTCCTCATGTTCTCCTTCTCCTCCTGCTTCTCCTTCTCCTCATGTTCTCCTTCTCCTCCTGCTTCTCCTTCTTCTCCTGCTTCTCCTTCTCCTCATGTTCTCCTTCTCCTCCTGCTTCTCCTTCTCCTCATGTTCTCCTTCTCCTCCTGCTTCTCCTTCTCCTCATGTTCTCCTTCTCCTCCTGCTTCTCCTTCTCCTCATGTTCTCCTTCTCCTCATGTTCTCCTTCTCCTCCTGCTTCTCCTTCTCCTCATGTTCTCCTTCTCCTCCTGCTTCTCCTTCTCCTCCTGCTTCTCCTTCTCCTCATGTTCTCCTTCTCCTCCTGCTTCTCCTTCTCCTCATGTTCTCCTTCTCCTCCTGCTTCTCCTTCTCCTCATGTTCTCCTTCTCCTCATGTTCTCCTTCTCCTCCTGCTTCTCCTTCTCCTCATGTTCTCCTTCTCCTCCTGCTTCTCCTTCTCCTCCTTCTTCTCCTTCTCCTCATGTTCTCCTTCTCCTCCTGCTTCTCCTTCTCCTCATGTTCTCCTTCTCCTCCTGCTTCTCCTTCTCCTCCTGCTTCTCCTTCTCCTCATGTTCTCCTTCTCCTCCTGCTTCTCCTTCTCCTCATGTTCTCCTTCTCCTCCTGCTTCTCCTTCTCCTCATGTTCTCCTTCTCCTCCTGCTTCTCCTTCTCCTCATGTTCTCCTTCTCCTCCTGCTTCTCCTTCTCCTCCTGCTTCTCCTTCTCCTCATGTTCTCCTTCTCCTCCTGCTTCTCCTTCTCCTCATGTTCTCCTTCTCCTCCTGCTTCTCCTTCTCCTCATGTTCTCCTTCTCCTCCTGCTTCTCCTTCTCCTCTTGTTCTCCTTCTCCTCCTGCTTCTCCTTCTCCTCATGTTCTCCTTCTCCTGCTTCTCCTTCTCCTCCTGCTTCTCCTTCTCCTCATGTTCTCCTCCTCCTGCTTCTCCTTCTCCTCATGTTCTCCTTCTCCTCATGTTCTCCTTCTCCTCCTGCTTCTCCTTCTCCTCATGTTCTCCTTCTCCTCATGTTCTCCTTCTCCTCCTGCTTCTCCTTCTCCTCATGTTCTCCTTCTCCTCCTGCTTCTCCTTCTCCTCATGTTCTCCTTCTCCTCCTGCTTCTCCTTCTCCTCATGTTCTCCTTCTCCTCCTGCTTCTCCTTCTTCTCCTGCTTCTCCTTCTCCTCATGTTCTCCTTCTCCTCATGTTCTCCTTCTCCTCCTGCTTCTCCTTCTCCTCATGTTCTCCTTCTCCTCCTGCTTCTCCTTCTCCTCATGTTCTCCTTCTCCTCCTGCTTCTCCTTCTCCTCCTGCTTCTCCTTCTCCTCCTGCTTCTCCTTCTCCTCATGTTCTCCTTCTCCTCCTGCTTCTCCTTCTCCTCATGTTCTCCTTCTCCTCCTGCTTCTCCTTCTCCTCATGTTCTCCTTCTCCTCCTCCTTCTCCTTCTCCTCATGTTCTCCTTCTCCTCCTGCTTCTCCTTCTCCTCTTGCTTCTCCTTCTCCTCATGTTCTCCTTCTCCTCCTGCTTCTCCTTCTCCTCATGTTCTCCTTCTCCTCCTGCTTCTCCTTCTCCTCATGTTCTCCTTCTCCTCCTGCTTCTCCTTCTCCTCCTGCTTCTCCTTCTCCTCATGTTCTCCTTCTCCTCCTGCTTCTCCTTCTCCTCCTGCTTCTCCTTCTCCTCATGTTCTCCTTCTCCTCCTGCTTCTCCTTCTCCTCTTGCTTCTCCTTCTCCTCTTGCTTCTCCTTCTCCTCATGTTCTCCTTCTCCTCCTGCTTCTCCTTCTCCTCATGTTCTCCTTCTCCTCCTGCTTCTCCTTCTCCTCATGTTCTCCTTCTCCTCCTGCTTCTCCTTCTTCTCCTGCTTCTCCTCCTCCTGCTTCTCCTTCTCCTCCTGCTTCTCCTTCTCCTCATGTTCTCCTTCTCCTCCTTCTTCTCCTTCTCCTCCTGCTTCTCCTTCTCCTCATGTTCTCCTCCTCCTGCTTCTCCTTCTCCTCATGTTCTCCTTCTCCTCATGTTCTCCTTCTCCTCCTGCTTCTCCTTCTCCTCATGTTCTCCTTCTCCTCATGTTCTCCTTCTCCTCCTGCTTCTCCTTCTCCTCATGTTCTCCTTCTCCTCCTGCTTCTCCTTCTCCTCCTGCTTCTCCTTCTCCTCATGTTCTCCTTCTCCTCCTGCTTCTCCTTCTCCTCATGTTCTCCTTCTCCTCCTGCTTCTCCTTCTTCTCCTGCTTCTCCTTCTCCTCATGTTCTCCTTCTCCTCCTGCTTCTCCTTCTCCTCATGTTCTCCTTCTCCTCCTGCTTCTCCTTCTCCTCATGTTCTCCTTCTCCTCCTGCTTCTCCTTCTCCTCATGTTCTCCTTCTCCTCATGTTCTCCTTCTCCTCCTGCTTCTCCTTCTCCTCATGTTCTCCTTCTCCTCCTGCTTCTCCTTCTCCTCCTGCTTCTCCTTCTCCTCATGTTCTCCTTCTCCTCCTGCTTCTCCTTCTCCTCATGTTCTCCTTCTCCTCCTGCTTCTCCTTCTCCTCATGTTCTCCTTCTCCTCATGTTCTCCTTCTCCTCCTGCTTCTCCTTCTCCTCATGTTCTCCTTCTCCTCCTGCTTCTCCTTCTCCTCATGTTCTCCTTCTCCTCCTGCTTCTCCTTCTCCTCCTGCTTCTCCTTCTCCTCATGTTCTCCTTCTCCTCCTGCTTCTCCTTCTCCTCATGTTCTCCTTCTCCTCCTGCTTCTCCTTCTCCTCATGTTCTCCTTCTCCTCCTGCTTCTCCTTCTCCTCATGTTCTCCTTCTCCTCCTGCTTCTCCTTCTCCTCCTGCTTCTCCTTCTCCTCATGTTCTCCTTCTCCTCCTGCTTCTCCTTCTCCTCATGTTCTCCTTCTCCTCCTGCTTCTCCTTCTCCTCATGTTCTCCTTCTCCTCCTGCTTCTCCTTCTCCTCATGTTCTCCTTCTCCTCCTGCTTCTCCTTCTCCTCTTGCTTCTCCTTCTCCTCATGTTCTCCTTCTCCTCCTGCTTCTCCTTCTCCTCTTGTTCTCCTTCTCCTCCTGCTTCTCCTTCTCCTCATGTTCTCCTTCTCCTGCTTCTCCTTCTCCTCCTGCTTCTCCTTCTCCTCATGTTCTCCTTCTCCTCCTGCTTCTCCTTCTCCTCATGTTCTCCTTCTCCTCCTGCTTCTCCTTCTCCTCATGTTCTCCTTCTCCTCCTGCTTCTCCTTCTCCTCATGTTCTCCTTCTCCTCCT
The DNA here is from genome assembly GCA_030533445.1 of Cyprinodon diabolis. NCBI lineage: Eukaryota > Metazoa > Chordata > Actinopteri > Cyprinodontiformes > Cyprinodontidae > Cyprinodon > Cyprinodon diabolis. The sequence continues at coordinate 43,672,473 of CM060074.1, read as the reverse complement.
GCTTCTCCTTCTCCTCATGTTCTCCTTCTCCTCCTGCTTCTCCTTCTCCTCATGTTCTCCTTCTCCTCCTGCTTCTCCTTCTCCTCCTGCTTCTCCTTCTCCTCATGTTCTCCTTCTCCTCCTGCTTCTCCTTCTCCTCATGTTCTCCTTCTCCTCCTGCTTCTCCTTCTCCTCATGTTCTCCTTCTCCTCCTCCTTCTCCTTCTCCTCATGTTCTCCTTCTCCTCCTGCTTCTCCTTCTCCTCTTGCTTCTCCTTCTCCTCATGTTCTCCTTCTCCTCCTGCTTCTCCTTCTCCTCATGTTCTCCTTCTCCTCCTGCTTCTCCTTCTCCTCATGTTCTCCTTCTCCTCCTGCTTCTCCTTCTCCTCCTGCTTCTCCTTCTCCTCATGTTCTCCTTCTCCTCCTGCTTCTCCTTCTCCTCATGTTCTCCTTCTCCTCCTGCTTCTCCTTCTCCTCATGTTCTCCTTCTCCTCCTGCTTCTCCTTCTCCTCTTGCTTCTCCTTCTCCTCATGTTCTCCTCCTCCTGCTTCTTCTTCTCCTCATGTTCTCCTTCTCCTCCTGCTTCTCCTTCTCCTCATGTTCTCCTTCTCCTCCTGCTTCTCCTTCTCCTCCTGCTTCTCCTTCTCCTCATGTTCTCCTCCAGCGTTCAGTCGATGCAGGAAATGATTCCTTTGGCCGTAAAATTGCTCAGTTTAAGGTTTGAGGCTCAGAGGATGGAGAGGTGGAGCAGAAGAGGAGCTCTGAAGGCACCACGTACACACAGGGCGTTGCTGCTGCTGTTGCTGCTGCCGTTGCTGCTGCTGCTGGTGTTTGCAGTTGTTAAGTCCGTGGGTGGTGCAACTGTCGACTCAGGCGGTGCAGGTGTCGAGTTGGTGGTTGTTGCAACTGTTGACTCGTTTGTGATTGCTGATGTGAGGTCGGTGGTGATTGCTGATGTGAGGTCGGTGGTGATTGCTGATGTGAGGTCGGTGGTGATTGCTGATGTGAGGTCGGTGGTGATTGCTGATGTGGTTTCAGTTGATGCTGCTGCAGATGTTGGGTTCACAGAAACCTGGGTGAAAAATTGAAAAGAAATAGAATAAATGGTCACTGAGTTTAACGGGATGTCAGTAAACGTTACATGTTTGTATGTTTGGCTGGAAGGATAGATTTAGCAACAATAAAGGCTATAAATATAGTTATAAATAGCTGGTGAAGATTCTCAGTCATCCAGAGTCATTCCAAAAAAGTTAAAATCAATCCACTGGACATTGTTTCCAACTTTGAAGACGTTTCGCTTCTCATCCAGGAAGCTTTTTCAGTTCAAAATGAATCTCTCTTTAATCAGGCCAACAATTCCCCCTAGCGACCCTGCTTTCAGAGACATAGACCATATCGGCCATTGCAGGCCAATAACAGCCCTAATGACTCCCCATTACTAAAGGCTGCACCAGTTCTTCCAGTTCAATCCTGTTGGATAAAACATTCTTAGACGCTCCATAAGCAGCACTAAAGCCATCCAGGTCTGGGCTGAAAGGTAAAGCTCCCGCCACACCTTGATGATTTAGCCAGCGTCTGCCTGAAGTACGGCAAAACTTGGAAAAACGCCGGCGTACGCTGGATAAGTTATGAGCATGTTGAAGTATGCAGTAACGCAGTGAAACACGTCATTGGTGTTTTCCAGCGTCCGCCGCCCGTGGTCCATCAGGTCCAGGTCAGTTATCTGATGGCTGACAGCCGTTCAGTGTCAGTTCCTCATCAGTCGTGGCGTCTAGCTGATCCTAAACCTCTCAGTAACTTCTGGGTAACTTATCCAGAACTTCTCTCCAAGTCTATGCCCCTAGGTTATTTTTATGAACCCTGACTGGCGTCTTGGTTGTGGGGGCGTGGCCTTCAGGAGGGCGGGGCAGGGAAAGCTCGTCCGGAGGAGGAGCCTAATAAGGAGATTTTTTATAGTCTCTCAGCCTAATTTGAGAGAAATTTTCCATCACAAAGAGCAAAAACCTGCGTGGGCCTCGTCAATGTAACATAATATGGCAGCTTTAAATAAGCCGGCGCCTCCTAATGGGGGCAGAAGCTAAAAGCTGGGATCCAACATGGAGGCATATTAGCTGCATCTGAATCCAGCTGTGCATGAACTAAACATCTGTTCCAGCTGTCAGCCGGTTTCTCCCTCAGTCACTGAGACGCGCCAATGTCCTCTGAACAGCAGACGGTTTTTGATAAAAACCATTTTATGAGAGCACCCTTAAAATGATTACATTAATTATTAATGTTCTGTTCTACAGAAAACTCTAGAAAATGTCATTAAAACTTCAAGGGCCGCAGTTAGGCTGTAGAAATGAATGGAACTCATGGAAAGTCCCCACAAGGATAGAGAAAGTTTTTTGTATTTTGAAAGATGTAACAATAAGTTTTATGAAACATCTCTGCGGCGCCCTTATTGTAGAAAAGTAAAGTAGATAAAAGGTTAGACACCAGTGATATAGACTGTTGTATATAGATTGGAATGCATTGCAGCTTCCCTCCCCAATCATAGCTCTATGTTTCATTTTTATACATTACTGTTAGTTTATCTCTATCCACTTTGATTTTTTAACTACTTAGAGTTACATTTTTATTCTATTTATACAATATTTAGTTCTATATATTATTGGCCAAAGAACCAAATGATATTAGACTTCATGTTTTAACACGAGTAAAACGACATAAAGTTATTGAAAGCTTCCAGTCAGGCCTGCTGGATCAGCTGAGCTTCTACAAGAAAACTAGCAGCAACTTTTCCAGACATGATTGATGCTGAACTCTATAAACCCCCCCGACACACACGCACACTTCCTCACTCTAGATCTTTGAACAATTAATCATTGTAAGCTATATATCTATATCTATATATCTATATAAATGACGAGGAGATACCTGCAGCAGGCAGAAGATGATCAGAGCTGAAATCTTCATGTTGTAAAGAACCAGAAGAGGAAGATTTTCCCCTAAAAGCCACGATGGGACCTCAGCTGAATGAAAATCTACCAAACATTCATCCTGCTTCTTATATATATGATTGGGGGGGGGGGGGGGGGGCAGATGTATGGGACCAGGAAGTCGCGCATGAAAAATGCCATGAAAAACTTCCCTATCTCTGTTGATGATTAAAATATTTACATGACTGCATGAATGATTACAGCTGCATCCAGGCCCTTAAGGCGTCAACTGCATGTTTTAATCCAACCTTTACTTAGTTTCAAGTCCCTGAAGGTGAAGCAGGTGAATTATTCCTTCAGGTTTATTCTTGACCCAGTGGAAACTATTCCTCTTTGGGAAAGAGCTGGAATATTTCATTAGATATAATCTATGGCTGCAGGACTGAGGAAGTTCTGGTCCTGTTCAGGTCTGAAGCTGCAGAAGTTAGAACCAGCTTCAGAGAACATCTCCACTGAATCAGCTGGGGTTCAACTCAAACCTTCCTTCTGGGACACGTTCGCCTGATCTCTGCAGACTTTCCAGAACCTAAACATGTATCACAGATCATTTCAACATGGGAAAGGCCACACAGACGGTATTGTTCAGCCATTTTTCTGAAACAGGACTGGTTCTGATGAACAGCAGGGTGGAGGCAGCAGGACCAACGGATCAAAACAAACCCAGTAAATCTACTGCCCCCTGAGGGTAAAGCTAAATCGGTGACCCGTCATATATGGTGACCCAAGGAGGCGCATGGATGTGGTGATGATGTCAGGGTCAGTAGGTAGCAGAGGGATGAGGAGACTCAGCCACAGATTTAATGGTGGAACTGGATTTAACTGGGCGAGCTTCTGGGCTTTATTTATCATGAAAAGCTGAACTATGGCACCAGTCCCTCTGGGTCCGCCAGATATGCTCCCAGTTTGGGGAGTCAAGGAGCTACAGCTGGATCAGCTGCTTCTGACCAGGACCCAAATCTGTTGACTGTTGAAGCTACTGGGACAACAGAGCTGGGGAGAGGCTGCTGTGGGCGGAACCGGCTGTGGAGCTAAAGAAGGAGGCGAATGATGAGCGCTGATTTATAGGGATGGTTTGACCTCAAGCCTGGTATTGAAAAGTAACAAGGTGCAACTGACGGGCTGTCAGTTACGATGAATGACACCCCCCCTCCATGCCTCCCCAGCCCTAACATGACATGGACGGCTGGGAGAATCAGTGCTGACATCAGGAGACTGAAGCGGCCCCTATTTCAACCAATGCCTGCCTGGTTGGAGGTCTGAACAATGGCCTCTTTGGGGGACCCCTGTAATGCACAGGAACAGAACGCTGCAGTGATTCTGATGCAGATTTGCTGCAGGAAATCGGCTGCAGGATCTTTAGCAGTTGCTGCATTTGTAGCGAGCAGACGGGGAAATGAAAGCTGGATTGTCTCGGACCTGTTTGAGCAGCTTATCTAGAACGATGCTGACTCTACCGTTTAAATCGGGGGGGTTTATTCCAGCCTTTTATTGTCGTAACGCTGTCACAAGTACAGAGCAATGAAATGACCTTGGGGAGCAGGGGGCTGCCATTGTGGGGAGCAGTGTGGGGTGAATGGTCTTGCTCAGGGACCCAGTCATCATCCCTTCTAATATTATTTATGGGTGCTGATTTTTATGTACCTAATTTGAAACGTATTTGCTCACGACGTTTGTTTCTCTGTTGCATGGATTAATAAATGCTGCTTTAATGACACCAGATCTCAGTTTCTTCTTAAATAAGATTTTTTTTTCAGTTGTCGTAACGAACAGGATGATCAGAAATGATGGATGATTGATCAACCTGGGATCCTGGGCACAGCCCAAAAGGAATCAGCAGGATTCCAAACTGAATTTATTTCATTCATTTTTTATTTGAGAGGGTTGTAAATCATTTCTGAAACGTTTTTAGGTTTAATATTTTATATTTTCATATCCTCCATAAAGTCGTCCAGCTCTGGGAGCATATCAGCCCCTCCTGCATCGATCAAAACCTGAAGCAAACATTCTAATTAACATCAATCACTTTCAAAATGAATCCCAGTTCATTGTTTACTCTCCTCAGACTGAGCAACGCAACTTTGAAGCATTTACTGATTTTTTATATTTTTCTCTCTTTAAAATTAATCTGGTTTTTTTTGATCATGTGACTGACTGACATAAAATGAAAGTCAAAACCTTAAAGTAGACTCTGCAGGTGATGGTATTTATTCAAATTTTATACATTTCATATGTTTAGGAATGTTAAAAATGAATAAAATAATCATTTCATTTAATTTTCCATTATAAGAAAATGAATAAGTTTTTTATTTGTCCAAAGTTAAGCAAAGCTGCATGACATCAGTCCTTCCATAGTGAGGTCACATCCGCAGTAACTCCTTTCTGACCTGTGGGGGGCGCCAAGCTGGTGGCCTTTGGCATAAAAGCAGAAAGAGAAGGTAAAGGAGCAGAGCGGTGAGTTCAGGCGCTGCAGGAACTGACGGTTAACGATGTTTGGGTTGAGAAACAGTTTCCTGTTTTTATCTCATAACCTTACTGCCATTAAACTATTGAATACATGCTATAAACATAGAAATCACACATTACAAAGCATTTATAATCATTTTGATTAGTTATCTGAGGATTTAACATCATCATCTCATTAGAAACTAAAACAAACACCAAAGTGTTTAAGGCTCTAGTTCTAAGCTCTAAGCATCCTGAGTTCTAAACGACTTTAATCAAAGTAACGAGTCAGACTGCAGAAGAAAACGAGGCTGATGATGATGGAGGTTCCTGCTGCTGCTGCCCCCGCTGCTGCCCCCGGTGGTGCTGCCCCCGCTGCTGCTGCTGCTGAGGAACCTTCAGCCTAACAGGACCAGAGCAAAGATGGAGCAGAGCAGCAGGCGGGTGGAGCAGAAGCTGCTTCCTCCACAAGCTGAGTTTCCCATTGGTGGTTGGGTCGTGGTGCTGCCCCCACTGCTGCTGCTGCCCCCGCTGCTGCTGCTGCCCCCGCTGCTGCCCCCGGTGGTGCTGCCCCCGATGCTGCTGCTGCCCCCACTGCTGCCCCCGCTGCTGCCCCCACTGCTGCTGCCCCCGCTGCCCCCACTGCTGCTGCCCCCGGTGGTGCTGCCCCCGCCGCTGCTGCTGGTGGTGCTATCGGTGGTGTTGGTGGTGGTGCTGTCAGGTTGTTTGGTGGCAGCATTGCCTGGTTTGTTGTCGCTCTCCCTGGTCTGCCTGGCGGATGCGACGCCGTGGTCAGAGGAAGTGAGGGAACTTTTGGAGGTCCAGGCTGAAGCAGTGTCCTCCCCCTCGGTCACAGGTGTAGGATCTGTGGACTGATGGAGGACAGAAAGAGGTTTAGGACACCCTGATGCTCCACCATGCGTTTCCTCGCAGACCTTATTGACCATTCTGGTTCTGTGGAAGGAACCTGACTGGATCAGGACTCTGGTCCAAATCAGACCGTTTTTAAGTGAAGGGAGCAGAACAGGTAGCTTCAGCACACCTGTTCTCATGTTCCCACGGTAACAGGGTTTTCAGTTAAAATGATGCTCCTCCCGTCCAATCAGCTCTCTTAGAAATCCTTTCTAACCCTGAAACTTGAATCCTTCCAGATGAGCATTTACAAAAACAACCAAGATGTTCCCATTGAACTCTGACTGGTTGGACTGGTTTTAGCACCACAGCTTAATCCGGCTGAAATTATTGTAACTCAGGATAGCCTCTAAAATCTATTGATAATTTGCATTAATCTGAAAAACTAAAATAATAAACCGCTTTCTGCTCACAATCAAACCATTCCAGTGTTGCAGGTAACTGAGATGAATTCTTGGAGGAATCAGAGAAAGATCGGGTCTTTACCTGAGCTAAGCCCTCCCAGCAGATACTGGTTCCCAGCAGAAGCAGAGAAATCAGCTCCCAGGCTTCGACCTTCATGCTGGATGTTTGCTCAGCTCCTCTCCGTCTCCGTGTGATTCCAGCTGTTTGTGTTTCTCACTGAAATTTTCCAGAAGCCAGATTTTTAATGCGTCCGTGTTTCCCCTGCTACCTGCTCCCTTTCAGGGAGGAGCGCGTCTCCTCCCTCCAGGAGCCGCAGATGCAAAATGTCCCTCAGGACCAAATCACGTCCATCCATGCTGACACACCTGCCGGGCTCACCTGGACCTACCTTCTCTCTGCTGGATGAGGCCCCGGGGCCCCCTCCCCACTGTTCCCCTAAAATATAAAAAGGTTTTCACTCTTTTCAACATTTCTACATTTCATGACATCAGAACCTGAAAATCTGATGAGATTTATATGACAGAGGAGATGGTTTGATACTTTAGCTTTGCAGCAATCTGGGTGCTTCTTTTCTATTCTATTCTATTTTATTCTATTATGTTCCATTCTGTGACGACGTGAATTGATGGATTCTATAAATGAAGCGGGTTCTGGATCAGAACCGGTAGAACCACCTCTGGCTTCAGGTGCAGCTCGGTTGGGTTGGATGGAAAACATCTGGAAACATCAGTTTCTTTCCATAGTTTGGATTCAGGTCTGTACTTTGACTAGGCCATTCTGTCCCCTGAGTCTGATATAAACCATCCGTTCTGCCTCTACGCTGGATTTCCTGCTAGAAGGTGAATCTCCACTCGAGTCTCACCACAGCATGATGCTGCCACCACCATGGCATTAATGTCATTGATGTTGTTTTGGGTTCAGGTCAATCTGCAGTTCTGCCTCCTCTGATCTGACCTCCTGCTCCTGTCTCCTGCTTCTGCTAACAGGACTTCTGGCTGAGAAGGATCAGACCAGGCAGGAGCAGAATTAGAACTAAGGATCATTCTGCCAAACACCAGGACTGGCCTCAGTCTGCCGCCATTCAGCAGCTCCAGCAGAATATTACCGCTTATCTGGAACCATGAGACTCATGTTAGATCTATGGGATCTAGAAGGTGGATCCACCTCATGGGTCCAGCAGGTTGATGGTTCTGGTTCCAGTAAAATTAAATGTCTTTTGTTTTCTGTTAAACGTTTCTTTCTGACAGGTTTTCATACATTTATTTATTAAACGAATGAACTTTTTCTCAGCCATGTTTGCTGAGATTCCCATTCAGGCTGAAATGTGTTTGACCTCCATCAGTTCAGGAGGTTGCTGGATCCTCAGCTCCATCCTTGGTCCATGATCTGTAGAGGATTGCTGCTTCAGAGCACAAAGAACAACAGCCTGATTTGCATGTGTTTAAATAAAAGCTGTTTTCCTTTTAAAAGCAGGATGTAAATCAGGAGAGCAGAGACTTAGTTTTCCATCAGCTGCAGCGAAGCAGAGCTGCTGCTTTGACTCTACAGTGCAAACAAACTTTCTGCGCAGTAAAAACACAACCAGAACAGCCTGTTAACTTTTTATTGGTCATAAAAACACCAACTTCCATCATTTCAGGTCATTTCTGAGGGAAAACTTTATCATTCAGATTCCACCAGTGGAGAGCTCAGTGCATCAGAGCACTTCACCACTGATCAGGAGCTTCTCTCCAACACTGGAGCCTCCTGGGGGATTTAACCTTTACTGATGGAGGGAGGTAGCGGGTTCAGGCGTGTCTACGCTGCATCAGGATGCAGGAAGCAGCCAGCAGCAGCAGGGTCACCCTGCAGCCTCCAGACACACAAGCAGAACCTCCGGTGGTCGGGCTGGGGGCCGGGGGGGTAGCAGCGCTGCTCTGGGTGGTAGCTGTGGAGGTCTGAGTCACCGCAGAGGAGGGGGCGTCCGAGTGAGAGGAGACGGTGATGGACGGATGGTTGGAGGAGGCAGGAGGAGGACTGATGGAGCTCAGAGAGCTGCTGCTGCTGGAGGTGGTGTTTGATGGAGCGGAGGACGGGTTACCCTGCGGGGGGGTTGCTGTCGACTGGCTGCTTCCATTAGCTTCAGCGCTGGTCAGGTTCATGGTCGACAGCGTCACTGAGGAGGATGTGCTCTGCCCCTGCAGAAGAGAGGAGAGGATGATGATGATGATGAAGGCCAACATTAGAATGAAGGAGATGATCCCACTTTACTTCCTGGATTCCCTTCAAAGACAGTTTCCTCCATCTGATATCAGAGATCTGATTGTTCCTGATGTTCCTAACAGAGCACTTCGCTCTCAATCTGCAGGTTTACTAGTGGTTCCTAGAACTTCTAAAAGTAGAATGGGAGGCAGATCTTTTAGTTCTCAGGCTCCTCTCCTGTGGAACCAACTACCAGTTTTAGTCCGTGAGGCAGACACCCTGTCTCCTTGAACCCCAGTGGGCCTCAGCAGATGGCCGCTCACACTGAGCCTGCTTCTGCTGGAGGTTTCTTCCTGTTCAAAGGGAGTTTTTCCTCTCTACTGTCGCTACATGCATGCTTGGTGTGAGGGATTGCTGAAGAGTCTCTGACGGATCATCCAGGAGGAGAGAATCCTGTAAAGTCAATGACTAGAGGATCTGATTGATCTGGATCTATAAATTGACTCGATGTATAATTGGACATAGAAAGAAACTAAACAGAAGTTGTTTCTTCTGCTGTGAATATCTTTCAGTCCCAAAGGCAAATGAGGAGCAGCAGCTGTTCAGCAGATATGAACACATATGGAGGACTTTGCATGCGGCTCAGAGTTTCCTGCAGACGTCATCGTGTATCATGTTAAATCTGCATCAGAATCTTTTTGATTTCCCCTTTAGTTGTTCTCATGTTCTCCTGCAGGGCTGTCTCAGATAGTTACCCATAGAGGGGCCCCCAGGGGCCTGCAGGTTGTAAGGTCCCGCCCCCCAACCCTCACCCTCCACAGACCTTCAACACTGGTCTGGTCCCAGCAGCTCTACATGGAAATACTTTAGAGTAAATTTCTCAACTGTGAGATAAATAGAGTCAATAAATCAATAAATAATGTAAAATCTAAAACGCTTTATTGTCCAACCCTCTGCATTTAACCCCCCCCCCCCCCCCAGCCCTGGGGAGCAGTGTGGGGTTAAAGGTCCAGAGTGCAGTCAGACCCTTGCTCAGGGACCCAGAGTGCAGTCTGTGGGGATCGAACCGGGAACTTGAAACTTTCTCAGAGCGCTCTGCTCTAACCACTCAGCCAACACTCCCCCTTCTTGTTTATTTTAATCCCAGACTTCCCTCCAAACCTGCAGCCTAATGGTTTCCTCATGCATTCATGATCTGATCTGTAATCTGTTAACAGCTTCCCTCTAATCTGAACAGCTTCAGTTCCCAGCTTGAAGCAGAACCTTCAGGTTTCATCCATCAGAGGAGCCGTTTGCCCCCCGAACCTGGAGGTCAGCTTCCTCTGTTCCTCTGCCCCCTCTGACAGGTCCGGACTGGACCGACCGGACAGGACCGACCGGACCGGACTGGACCGGACCGGACAGGACTGGACCGGACCGACCGGACAGGACTGGACCGACCGGACAGGACCGACCGGACCGGACCGGACTGGACCGGATCGGACTGGACCGACCGGACAGGACTGGACCGACCGGACAGGACTGGACCGGACCGGTCCGGACTGGACCGACCGGACAGGACCAACCGGACCGGACCGGACTGGACCGGACCGGACAGGACTAGACCGGACCGGTCCGGACTGGACCGACCGGACAGGACCGACCGGACCGGACCGGACTGGACCGGACCGGACAGGATTGGACCGGACCGGACCGGACTGGACCGACCGGACTGGACCGGACTGGACCGACCGGACCGGACTGGACCGGACCGGACTGGACCGACCGGACAGGACTGGACCGGACTGGACCGACCGGACAGGACTGGACCTGACTGGACCGACCGGACCGGACTGGACCGGACTGGACCGGACTGGACCGACCGGACAGGACCGGACTGGACCGACCGGACAGGACTGGAACGGACCGACCGGACAGGACTGGACCGACCGGACCGGACCGGACTGGACCGGACCGGACTGGACCGACCGGACAGGACTGGACCGACCGGACAGGACTGGACCGGACCGGACTGGACCGACCGGACAGGACTGGACCGACCGGACAGGACTGGACCGGACCGGACAGGACTAGACCGGACCGGTCCGGACTGGACCGACCGGACTGGACCGACCGGACAGGACCGACCGGACCGGACCGGACCGGACTGGACCGGACCGGACAGGACTAGACCGGACCGGACCGGACTGGACCGACCGGACTGGACCGGACTGGACCGACCGGACCGGACTGGACCGACCGGACCGGACAGGACTGGACCGGACCGGACTGGACCGACCGGACAGGACTGGACCGGACTGGACTGGACTGGACCGACCGGACAGGACTGGACTGGACTGGACCTGACTGGACCGACCGGACCGGACTGGACCGACCGGACAGGACTGGACCGGACAGGACCGGACTGGACCGACCGGACAGGACTGGACCGTACTGGACCGACCGGACCGGACCTGTAGAACCTGAGCTGAGAACTAAGGTTTTTTTCTGTCTAACCCAGTAAAACCCCAGACTCTAGAAGGTTAACGAACAGATAATCAGTGAGAACTAAAAGCCATAGAAGCTGAAAGCTCAGAGTGCTGAAGCGGCTCTGGTTCTGCCCTCAGACCATGTAAATCTCTCCTATCACTCAATTTGAATGTTCTGATACTTAAGCTTCAAAACAAATTAGATCTGCTTTGTTTTTTCAGCCTCCTGTTCTGGACTCAAACATCAGGTTCTTACCTGTGTGGCGCTCAGAAACATGACGAACAGAAGCAGCACCTGGAGTCCCTCCATCCTTCTTTGGAAGGTCCACCCCTCAGTTCTCACCTTTATACCTGTGCAGAGCGGCCACGCTGATAACACCTGATAAAACCTTCAGCGTCCTCTTTACGCGACGCCAATTCCTCCTTCAGCTGAATATGAATCATGTTCCAGGAAGCTGACCCTTAGAAACCAGAAGCGTTCATGATCCCCGCCGCCTCACTGGGAGAGGAACAGTCGTCTCTATTCTCTTCCTCATTTCCTTTGCTGTTGGATGTTTGCTGCCCTGTTTCAGATCATCCAACAGAAATATGCCTGTTGGATGATTTTATTTCTAAGAGAGAGAGAAAAAATCCCAGCGTTCTGTCAGACCAGCATACCCAGAGTCAATACCTTCAGTTTAACCTTTAATGTTTTAAGTAAAATTGACTTTAAACCACCTCAACGGGCAAGTTTCCTTTAGTCATGTATAAAAACTATTTAATCAGTTCGTTTGGCGATCTGACCTTAAATAGTTTTTTGTACACTACTAAAGGGAAACTCGCTCGCTGAGGTGGTTTAAAGTTTATTGGTGCTACAAAACTAAAGGGATAAACGGGTATTAACTATAGGTATGCTGGTCTGACCAGGTATGCTGGTCTGACCGGGTATGCTGGTCTGACCAGGTATGCTGGTCTGACCGGGTATGCTGGTCTGACGGGGTATGCTGGTCTGACCAGGTATGCTGGTCTGACGGAGTATGCTGGTCTGACGGAGTATGCTGGTCTGACCAGGTATGCTGGTCTGACAGAGTATGCTGGTCTGACGGAGTATGCTGATCTGACGGAGTATGCTGGTCTGACCAGGTATGCTGGTCTGACGGGGTATGCTGGTCTGACCAGGTATGCTGGTCTGACGGGGTATGCTGATCTGACCAGGTATGCTGATCTGATGGAGTATGCTGGTCTGACCAGGTATGCTGATCTGATGGAGTATGCTGGTCTGACCAGGTATTCTGGTCTGACAGAGTATGCTGGTCTGACCAGGTATGCTGATCTGACGGAGTATGCTGGTCTGAACAGGTATGCTGGTCTGACGGGGTATGCTGGTCTGACCGGGTATGCTGGTCTGACGGGGTATGCTGGTCTGACGATTATGCTGGTCTGACGGCGTATGCTGGTCTGAGGAGGTATGCTGGTCTGATGGGGTATGCTGATCTGACGGAGTATGCTGGTCTGACCAGGTATGCTGGTCTGACGGGGTATGCTGATCTGACCGGGTATGCTGGTCTGAGGAGGTATGCTGGTCTGACGGGGTATGCTGGTCTGACAGGGTATGCTGGTCTGAGGAGGTATGCTGGTCAGATAATAAAGTAAAAAATCTTGGTGTTATTTTTGATCAGGACCTGTCATTTAAATCCCAGATCAAAGAGGTTTCTAGAATTTCCTTCTTTCATCTGAGGAACATTGCAAAAATTAGAAATCTCCTGTCCAGGGGTGATGCTGAGAAACTAGTCCATGCATTTGTTACTTCAAGGCTGGACTATTGTAATTCTTTACTATCAGGAAGTCCACAAACTGTAGTTAAAAGCCTTCAGCTGATCCAAAATGCTGCAGCCAGAGTTCTGATGAAAATGAAAAAGAGAGATCATATCTCTCCTATCCTGGCTTCTCTTCATTGGCTTCCTGTTAAATCAAGAATAGAATTTAAAATCCTCCTTCTCACATATAAAGCCTTAAATGGCCAAGCTCCATCTGATATCAGAGATCTGATTGTTCCTTATGTTCCTAACAGAGCACTTCGCTCTCAATCTGCAGGTTTACTAGTGGTTCCTAGAATTTCTAAAAGTAGAATGGGAGGCAGATCTTTTAGTTATCAGGCTCCTCTCTTGTGGAACCAACTACCAGTTTTAGTCCGTGAGGCAGACACCCTGTCTACTTTTAAGGCTAGGCTTAAAACTTTCCTTTTTGATAAAGCTTATAGTTAGGGTGGCTCATGTTATCCTCAGCTGTCTTTAAAGTTATGCTGCTATAGGCTTAGACTGCTGGAGGACATAGGGACCCCCATTTCATCATTCTGCTTCATTCTATCTCTATTCTCCCACTCTGCAGAATCTGTTAGTTCAATCTCTAACGTTCTGCTCTCTCTGCTTTTCCTCAGAGTAGCTTTGCCTCGTCTGTTCCTGTTTGGCTGTGACGTCATCCAGGAAAGAAACATCAGCTGTGCTGCTTCCATCAACACCCTTGTTTGTAGATGTTGGAGATCGGGCTGTTTTCCAGTGTGGTCCTGTTTCTCTGGCCGTGGCTGGGTGGATGTGCTCTCTTCATCCTCTGGCATGGGAGCTGCCTTGGAGCTCGTCTGCCTGGCTGTGTGTTTCCTGGACGGGGCCGCCTTTTACAGCTGCTTTTTCTATCTCTGCTTCTGTCTCCTTGAACCCCAGTGGGCCTCAGCAGATGGCCGCTCACACTGAGCCTGGTTCTGCTGGAGGTTTCTTCCTGTTAAAAGGGAGTTTTTCCTCTCCACTGTCGCTACAAGCATGCTTAGTGTGAGGGATTGCTGAAGAGTCAATGAGTCGATGCAATCAACTGGTTTTCCTTAGATAGAAAACTTTGTATCAATCTGACTCTATGATCTGGTGAACTGGAAAGTGCCTTGAGATGACATGTGTTGTGAATTTGGCGCTATATAAATAAACTGAATTGAATTGAATTGGTCTGACGAGGTATGCTGGTCTGACGAGGTATGCTGGTCTGACGGCGTATGCTGGTCTGACGGGGTATGCTGGTCTGACGGGGTATGCTGATCTGACGGGGTATGCTGGTCTGACGGTGTATGCTGGTCTGAGGAGGTATGCTGGTCTGACGGGGTATGCTGGTCTGAGGGGGTATGCTGATCTGACGGGGTATGCTGGTCTGACGGGGTATGCTGGTATGACGGCGTATGCTGGTCTGAGGAGGTATGCTGGTCTGACCAGGTATGCTGATCTGACGGGGTATGCTGGTCTGACCAGGTATGCTGGTCTGACGGCGTATGCTGGTCTGACGAGGTATGCTGGTCTGACGGCGTATGCTGGTCTGAGGAGGTATGCTGGTCTGAGGGGTATGCTGGTCTGACGGGGTATGCTGGTCTGAGGGGTATGCTGGTCTGACGGGGTATGCTGGTCTGACGAGGTATGCTGGTCTGACGGCGTATGCTGGTCTGAGGGGTATGCTGGTCTGACGGGGAATGCTGGTCTGACGGCATATGCTAGTCTGACGGGGTATGCTGGTCTGACGAGGTATGCTGGTCTCAGGGGTATGCTGGTCTGAGGGGTATGCTGGTCTGACGGGGTATGCTGGTCTGACGAGGTATGCTGGTCTGACGGCGTATGCTGGTCTGAGGGGTATGCTGGTCTGACGGGGAATGCTGGTCTGACGGCATATGCTAGTCTGACGGGGTATGCTGGTCTGACGAGGTATGCTGGTCTCAGGGGTATGCTGGTCTCAGGGGTATGCTGGTCTGACGGGGTATGCTGGTTTGACGGTCGTATGCTATTCTGACGGGGTATGCTGGTCTGACGGCGTATGCTGGTCTGAGGAGGTATGCTGGTCTGAGGGGTATGCTGGTCTGACGGTGTATGCTGGTCTGAGGGGTATGCTGGTCTGACGGGGTATGCTGGTCTGACGAGGTATGCTGGTCTCAGGGGTATGCTGGTCTGAGGGGTATGCTGGTCTGACGGGGTATGCTGGTCTGACGGTCGTATGCTATTCTGACGGGGTATGCTGGTCTGACGGGGTATGCTGGTCTGACGGGGTATGCTAGTCTGACGGGGTATGCTAGTCTGACAGAACAGCGGTCCTCCTGTGTGAAAAGTGATCGCTGTGCCGTTAAAACACCATTGCAGTTTATCACAGCACTTCCTCTGGCGCCTCAGGCCTGATTGCTGCCACACCTGTTCTCCATCCTGACCTGCCTGACCAGGTGAAGAACACCAGACATCCTGAGATCTATGGGGTTCTATCAGTCTGCAGCAGAACAATGATGGTAAAACTCACCAGGATGAAGTTCACCTCTGGATCCTATAGAGACGCTGTGGTTTGACCTTTAAAGGTTGGAAATAACACAAAAACATATGCTGGATCCCGGGTGTCGGGTTCTGCCGGGTTCTGCTGGGTTCTGCCGGGTTCTGGGTTCTACAGAACCATGTAGGGTTCATTCAGCCAGGTGGGGATACGCTGCTGTTGCTCCAGGCTCTCCTTAAATTTGTCTCCTGATCTTCAGAACTTGAGGCAAACATTATGATGTGGTTCATCAGGGATGTTGAACTTTGACCTCAGATGCCTCCTCACACTCAGACGGTTTAACTTCCTCCCCGCCATCACGCCTCCTCTCAGCTGTTTCTATGTCTGAAACGCTCTCCTGGCGGCCATCTTTTTCCTCTCTGTGTTTAACTGTTTAATGGCCAGGACCAGGAGCACTGATGGTGGTGAGCTGCACTGTAGCCACAGCTGCTCTGGGGCTCGCTGATGGAAGCCAGGCTGCTGCACACTGGCACCACCTCTGATCACCATCAGTAGGCAATGAGGGCCAAGTGCCTTGCCAAAGGGCACAGCAACCCTGAAAGCTGGAGTGTAAAGAGGAGAAAGGAGCAGAAACTGGAAGGAGAAAACAGAAACTGAGCTGCAGCTCTGAGGCCAGATAACGCAGGAATTCTCCTCTAAATGTTTTCTCTGTTGGAGGGAAATACGCTGCGGTGAAACGCAGCAGCTGAGAGGAATGTTCTGCAGAAACAGCAGCTTCTGATATCAGTGAAAGTGGAACTTTATCTCAGGAACAGTTTTATCTGCACAGAAATGAACAAACTGGACTTCACGGCTGCTGCATGGTCCTGGTTTCAGAGGAGCGATCAGGGAGGTCAGGAGCCCAACATCCTCTGCGTGTTTCCAACATTAAAGCAGCACAACGGTGAAAACATCAGCAATGAGCAGCTGCAGAAACACCTCAGGAGTCATTTAAAAGCGTCTGAAGCTCGCCCTCCTGCAGAGGGAGAGACAGCAGGGTCAGAGCAGGAAGCTCAGAGAAACGAGCACAAACCCCAGAGCTCCACCGGAGGCCCCCGGGGGCCCCAGTTAGCAGCCGATCAGCAGAGCTGAAAGGAAACAAACTGGTTCCTGTTCTGCTCTGATACAAGCGGCTCTTTGTAGAAGCTTATCAGCAGACTGAGCTGTCCTCTGATAACACACAGGAAGTGATGTCCACTGCGGGACAACATGATCTGTCTTTAGGGCCGCCTCAGATTTCACTGCTGTTACCATGGTAACACTACTTCATGTAAAACCTGTTTCATTCAGCGGATGGTTCATGTTTCTGTAGTTTTTATTAGATGAGTATTTTTCTCTGACTTCCTTCTCACCTGATCAGCTGTTTCCTCATCAAAGGTTTAGGGACATTTCTGAGGACCTTCAAAACATGGCTGCTTCTCTTCTATCTGACGGCCTGACAGCAGCGTTCAGGTTAACTACCAGTTTTAGTCCGTGAGGCAGACACCCTGTCTACTTTTAAGGCTAGGCTTAAAACTTTCCTTTTTGATAAAGCTTCTAGTTAGAGTGGCTCAGGTTATCCTGAGCCACTCTAACTAGAAACCACTCCTGGTTTTAAGATACTGGTCAGTTTCTATTTCCTCTCAGGATCACATCTGACAGGGAGATTTAAGGACTCTGGGACAAGGACTGCCCTCCTGGAAGCAGCAGAATTCTGAACATATTAGATTCATCTTTATCTACAAGTTACAACAACAAAAAACTGTTTGGTGATTAAAATAGCATCAAATGTTTGGAGGGAAAAGGTTCTTCTTTAAGAAAACCTGAAGCACATGGCGACAGTGGAGAGGAACAAATCTGCTGGTGTCGTTTTTGGTCCGTGTTATGTCACCATCTGTAGCTTTCCTCCCTGCTCTGCTGCTGGTCCGGATGTTCTGGGAGAAGTGGACCTGAAGGTTCTGTCTAATGTCTCATTGTTTACATTCCAGAGTTCTGAGCTGAACCCGTGGAGGACAGAGAACATTAGGGTGATGGTATGTAGGCTCTAGCTTTGTCAGTTTATAACGAGATCGGCTTCCAGATCTTTAGGGTTCTGATGCGATGATGATGTCATCAGCAGATCAACCCCCCGCATCATTTCATCTTTTAAAAACAGCTTTTTTTTCAAACCTTTGCTGTTTTCCGGCTCCAATGAACCGATGATCAAACCAACATGTCCGCCGATATCTGAGAGGAAACCTGAGCTCATGCAAAACACAGATTTACATCCTGAATCCTGCAAGACGCTTCCTCCTCCTGCTGGTCTCACCGTTGTTTGCAAAGATCAGATGAAAATGATCCATCAGATTCCTTCTCTGTTTAGATGTTCTAACATCTAGGCTTCCATCTGTCCTCTGCTGCTCGGAGGCATCTTCTCATGATGCTCCTGATCTCCACCATCAGCCTCCTCAGCAGATCTCCTTATAATCCCGCCAGATAAACGCTGGAACAGCTCTTTCACTCAAAGCTTTTCTTTATTTTTAAAAGATTAGCTTTTCCAGGTCTACCACTGTGGTCTTTATGCATGAACATTTATCAGGAGTGGCTTTGAAAATAAACACTCGTGCAAAGAGCTGCTGGAGCTTCTCAGTCATCCAGGTCGTCGTTCCAAAAAGTTAAAGTTTAAAAAACAAGCAGTTAAAAAAACAATCCACTGGACTTTGTTCAGTGGATTGTTTTTTTAACTTTAACTTTTTGGAATACATGCGAGGAGCAGAGAGGGGAAAAGAGGAAATTATGGGGGAAAAAAAACAAAGAAAAACAATATAGGGGGAGAAAAATAGACAAAAATTAACTCCTAGAAATCTGCTTCCATGCCTGCATGAAACACATTTATCCAAACATCTGATCGTTCTGCTGGGCTTCTGAGAACAGCTGAGCTGCTTTAGAAGCTTTTAAACTTTATTGATTAACAAAAAACAGGATTTAAAAAACTGAAAAAGGAAATAGTTTTATGGTCGATATTAAACAGATAAAGAAATGAACTGAAAATAAATTCGAAGCAGAAGTTTGAGCCGTTGGTCATTAAAGGTTAAACTAAAAGTAAATGGTTTTAAGTTTTAGGAAGAAGTTATAAAAAAGCTCAGCATGTTTGGGAAAGTTGACATTAGTGAACATGATGGTGAGCATGATGGTGAGCAGGGTCGTGAACATGGTGGCGATCAGGGTGGTGAACATGGTGGTGAACATGGTGGTGAGCAGTGTGGTGAGCATGATGGTGAGCATGATGGTGAGCAGGGTGGTGAACATGGTGGTGAGCAGTGTGGTGAGCATGATGGTGAGCATGATGGTGAGCAGGGTGGTGAACATGGTGGTGAACATGGTGGTGAGCAGTGTGGTGAGCATGATGGTGAGCATGATGGTGAGCAGGGTGGTGAACATGGTGGTGAGCAGTGTGGTGAGCATGATGGTGAGCATGATGGTGAGCAGGGTGGTGAACATGGTGGTGAGCAGTGTGGTGAGCATGATGGTGAACATGATGGTGAACATGGTGGTGAGCAGGGTGGTGAACATGGTGGCGATCAGGGTGGTGAGCATGATGGTGAGCAGGGTGGTGAACATGGTGGTGAGCAGGGTGGTGAACATGGTGGCGATCAGGATGGTGAGCATGATGGTGAGCATGATGGTGAGCAGGGTGGTGAACATGGTGGCGATCAGGGTGGTGAACATGGTGGTGAGCAGGGTGGTGAGCATGATGGTGAGCAGGGTGGTGAGCATGATGGTGAACATGATGGTGAACATGGTGGTGAGCAGGGTGGTGAGCAGGGTGGTGAACATGGTGGCGATCAGGGTGGTGAGCATGATGGTGAAAAGGGTGGTAAATATGATGGTGAACTCTGAACGCTTCCCCTTTATTCAGGATGAAATCAGGAGAAGCCTTGCAGCTACCAGTCACCGCCGCTGGGGGCGCTAATCCCACCAAGCGCTGCGTCGCACCAGAAGAAGATAAACCGGAAGTGATGCAATGAGCGCGCGGAGAGCGATCGGATGAGGATCAAAGGGGATGAAACGAACTTCTAGGTGATTTTCTGCAACATCTGAGAGAGAAACCAGCTGCAGCGTCACTTCCTGCCTCAGCCTCATGGCGGCGCCCCTCCCCCAGCAGCAGCAGCCCCCCCCCGGACCGCTCCGGGAGATCTCCCCGGTGTTCCTCTGCAGGATCGGACAGGAGACCGTGCAGGACATCGTTACGCGCACCATGGAGATCTTCCAGATCACGCGCGCCACGCAGGTAAGCTGGTGATGCAGACCCACGGCTGCTCCTCAGGGAGGAGCTGAGGAGGTTCCTTCAGGAGCATGTGGTCCAGAACCTTCTCCTCCTGTGTCTGTCTGTCTGTCTGCAGCTTCCTAACGGAGTGACGCAGAGCCACGTCATGTACCAGGACCGCTTCGGGAAGCTGCAGGAACATCTGCGGCAGCTGGCGCTGCTCTTCCGGAAGCTGCGGCTGCTCTATGAGCGCTGCGTGGAGATGACCTCTGACCTGCAGGAGGCGCCCATGGAGGTGAGGCTGCAGCTGGATCCGGGTTCTCCTGTGTTCCTCCTGCAGGACTCATGTTCTGTGTTCTGTGTCCTCAGCTGGTCCCCTACGCCGGAGAGGAGCCCGCTTCCATCCGAGCAGAACCCTGCAGCCCGGCCGTCATCCAGGAGCGGCAGGAGGTTCTGGAGGTGAGGGTTCTCCTGCCAACGGTTCCGCTCCGGTCCACTTCTAAATGGGCTTAGAGACCCAACATGACCCAGAAAAGTTCTGGTTCTGATCCAGACTGAAGGAATCTTTGCCTGCAGTTCAGGAATCCAGAACCAAGCGGATCAGAACCAAAAGGCTTGAGTCCAGAACTGTTCTGTTAGAGGACCTGCATCAGGCTTCGGTTCTGGAGGTCAGAGGTGAGAATGATCCGGCCCTGGATGCAGTCTGGATCCGGTACCGGATCAATAAGCAGAAACAGGATTTTTGGATCCTGTAGAACCCACAGAACTTCAGTTCTACCAACTGGTCCCAGAACCAGGGAGAAGTTCTGAAGGAGCGGGCTCAGCTCCAGCAGCTGGTTCTCCTGGTGATGAGGGACCAATGATCCGGATCTTTCTTCACATCCCAGGAATGAGCTGTAGCTCCTCACAGCCGCCTGTAGGGGGCAGCAGCGCCTCACTGCATCCTCATGCTTCAGGGACCTACAGAACAGGGCGTCCCATGGATCCAGTTCCGGGTCCGGTCCACTGGGTCCGGTCTCGTTGGGCCGGTCCAGTGGGTCCTGTCTCGTTGGTCCGGTCCAGCGGTTCCGGTTCTGGGGGTCCCCAGCTGCTTGGTTCCTGCTCCTGATGTTCAGCTTTGTCTTCTGCAGAAGGTCCGTCAGAAGAACCAGGAGATGAAGGTTCTGATGGACCAGATGAGGAACCTGCTGTGGGACGTCAACGCCATGCTGACGCTGAAGAAGTGACACTGATGATGAGGAAGACCAGAACCCTCCTCTTCCTCTGCTGACTGATGCAGGTGGCGCTGTGGGGGGCGGGGTCTCTGTTCTCTGATGTTTTTGTTAACTGACATGTTTTTGTATGAAATAAACAGTTTTTTAGTAAAATGGCGTCTTTGATGATGTCAGTTTCATGTTCACCTCAAACCCAGAAGGTCTCCCAGGTTCTCAGCTGCTCCTCCTGCCTGATGGAGGAGTGATGGAGCTGCTCCTCCTGCCTGATGGAGGATGGAGGAGTGACGGAGCTGCTCCTCCTGCCTGATGGAGTGACGGAGCTGCTCCTCCTGCCTGATGGAGGATGGAGGAGTGACGGAGCTGCCTGATGATTCCTCCTCCCGTGGGAGAAGGGAGGCGTCTGGACCCCCACCCTAACGAGGACAGAGTAGTGGACCTCTGTCCTCCATGGTTCTATACTAGAGGAAAGGAAACAAACTAAAGGTTTTGGTTTTCTAACCACAGGCATCATTTTAAATTTTTCTTTGAAAAATATTTTCTTGGAAAATAATGAAATCAAATTGATTCCTGATGGGAAAGTTCTTTTAAAAAAATAACATTTTTTAGTCTTTTAAAAAGAAAAAAAAATGAATTATAAAAAAACAAATAACATTTTCACGTAGGGGAAATGGAGCTCCTGTTTGATCCGATTGGTCAGATCTTAGGGGACTCGTTGACCTTAGGGGACTCGTTGACCTTAGGGGACTCGTTGACCTTAGGAGACTCGTTGACCTTAGGGGACTCGTTCACCTTAGGGGACTCGTTGAGCTAATATTTTTGATTGATGGACTGGAACTATTGTTCTAGATCAGGATTAGAACAGGAACTCCAAACGGTTTTTAGGACACCAGCTGTTTGTATAATAAGCTAATCTTAGAACATTTAGAACATGACTCCAGTTTTTAGGACCCTGAAGGAACCATGGAAAGAAAGCAGAACCCAGTGATGAAACTATGTAGAACACCTTGAAGAACCTTTGGAGAACTGTAGCAGAACTCAATGACAATCCTGCAAGGAAAGATGTACCTTTTAGGAAAACTATGGAAGTATTGAAATACTTTAGAAACCCTGAAGAAGGAGCCTATTAGAACCCTGTAGTCTATGAGAACGCCACAGGAATAGTTCTAGAACCCGCTGGGAATAAGGAGCCCCGTTAGAACCCGCTGGGAATAAGGAACCCCGTTAGAACCCGCTGGGAATAAGGAACCCCGTTAGAACCCGCTGGGAATAAGGAACCCCGTTAGAACTAACTGGGAATAAGGAACCCTGTTAGAACTAACTGGGAATAAGGAACCCCGTTAGAACTAACTGGGAATAAGGAACCCTGTTAGAACTAACTGGGAATAAGGAACCCCGTTAGAACCCACTGGGAATAAGGAACCCCGTTAGAACCCGCTGGGAATAAGGAACCCCGTTAGAACTAACTGGGAATAAGGAACCCTGTTAGAACCCACTGGGAATAGGGAACCCCGTTAGAACCCGCTGGGAATAAAGAACCCAGTTAGAACTAACTGGGAATAAGGAACCCCGTTAGAACCCGCTGGGAATAAAGAACCCTGTTAGAACTAACTGGGAATAAGGAACCCTGTTAGAACCCGCGGGGAATAAGGAACCCCGTTAGAACCCGCTGGGAATAAGGAACCCAGTTAGAACTAACTGGGAATAAGGAACCCCGTTAGAACCCGCTGGGAATAAGGAACCCTGTTAGAACTAACTGGGAATAAGGAACCCTGTTAGAACCCGCGGGGAATAAGGAACCCCGTTAGAACTAACTGGGAATAAGGAACCCCGTTAGAACCCGCTGGGAATAAGGAACCCTGTTAGAACTAACTGGGAATAAGGAACCCTGTTAGAACCCGCGGGGAATAAGGAACCCCGTTAGAACCCGCTGGGAATAAGGAACCCTGTTAGAACTAACTGGGAATAAGGAACCCTGTTAGAACCCACGGGGAATAAGGAACCCCGTTAGAACCCGCTGGGAATAAGGAACCCAGTTAGAACTAACTGGGAATAAGGAACCCCGTTAGAACCCGCTGGGAATAAGGAACCCAGTTAGAACCCGCTGGGAATAAAGAACCCAGTTAGAACCCGCTGGGAATAAGGAACCCCGTTAGAACCCGCTGGGAATAAGGAACCCCGTTAGAACCCGCTGGGAATAAGGAACCCCGTTAGAACTAACTGGGAATAAGGAACCCTGTTAGAACTAACTGGGAATAAGGAACCCCGTTAGAACTAACTGGGAATAAGGAACCCTGTTAGAACTAACTGGGAATAAGGAACCCCGTTAGAACCCACTGGGAATAAGGAACCCCGTTAGAACCCGCTGGGAATAAGGAACCCCGTTAGAACTAACTGGGAATAAGGAACCCTGTTAGAACCCACTGGGAATAGGGAACCCCGTTAGAACCCGCTGGGAATAAAGAACCCAGTTAGAACTAACTGGGAATAAGGAACCCCGTTAGAACCCGCTGGGAATAAAGAACCCTGTTAGAACTAACTGGGAATAAGGAACCCTGTTAGAACCCGCGGGGAATAAGGAACCCCGTTAGAACCCGCTGGGAATAAGGAACCCAGTTAGAACTAACTGGGAATAAGGAACCCCGTTAGAACCCGCTGGGAATAAGGAACCCTGTTAGAACTAACTGGGAATAAGGAACCCTGTTAGAACCCGCGGGGAATAAGGAACCCCGTTAGAACTAACTGGGAATAAGGAACCCCGTTAGAACCCGCTGGGAATAAGGAACCCTGTTAGAACTAACTGGGAATAAGGAACCCTGTTAGAACCCGCGGGGAATAAGGAACCCCGTTAGAACCCGCTGGGAATAAGGAACCCTGTTAGAACTAACTGGGAATAAGGAACCCTGTTAGAACCCACGGGGAATAAGGAACCCCGTTAGAACCCGCTGGGAATAAGGAACCCAGTTAGAACTAACTGGGAATAAGGAACCCCGTTAGAACCCGCTGGGAATAAGGAACCCAGTTAGAACCCGCTGGGAATAA
The DNA here is from genome assembly GCA_030533445.1 of Cyprinodon diabolis. Lineage (NCBI taxonomy): Eukaryota > Metazoa > Chordata > Actinopteri > Cyprinodontiformes > Cyprinodontidae > Cyprinodon > Cyprinodon diabolis. The sequence goes on along the minus strand of CM060074.1, from coordinate 43,648,332 downwards.
AGAACCCAGTTAGAACCCGCTGGGAATAAGGAACCCCGTTAGAACCCGCTGGGAATAAGGAACCCCGTTAGAACCCACTGGGAATAAGGAACCCCGTTAGAACCCGCTGGGAATAAAGAACCCAGTTAGAACCCGCTTGGAATAAGGAACCCTGTGGAAACCTGGTTGTTGCCATCATCTCCATTTTCTCTCCGGTTCTGCTGTGTTCCCGATCGGACTTCAGTCTCCAGCTGGTTCCACGGACTCCGCCTGTGACGTCGGAGCTGAGGGATGTAGAACCTCTCCAGAACCAGTGTGACGTGAAGCAGAGATATTCTGGTACCTCTAATGGAACAGAAGCAAGGAACCAGAACCAGGTTGGATCGCCGGGCCGATCAGGAACCTCTTTATTGTTTTGACATATTTTACTGAAACAATCTGTTTAAGATCAGCGGTTCCTGTTGGGTTCTACCAACAGAACCAGTGACGGTTCCTCAGGCGTTATTTCTGCAGCGGTGACACTGTCCTTTGGAGTCCATTTCCCTCTGAGACCCGGTCCTGCCAGAAGCATCCAGAACCAGGGGATCGGGCCAGAGAGGTCCCCCCTGTGGCGGCTCCTGGCGCTACGCCCGCTCTAGGTCTTTGTACCGCTTCCGGAAGACAGACACCTGGTCCTTGAAGAGAACCGGGTCGAGGCGCAGCTGGGAGTGGACTAGCGGCATGTAGCCGAACCAGCTGGCGAAGGCGTTGACGCAGTCCTGCCGCTGGGCGAAGTGCTCCGGGTGGGCCCAGGGGGCGCTGTTCACGCCCTGCCAGGGAGACGGACATTTAGGGAGAACCAGAACCTGAACAGACAGCAGCCGGCGCTGGAGGTTCCCTCCAGGTTCTGGACGTACCTGCGGGGGCAGAACCTCCTTGTACTGCTTCCTTTGGGCCACCTTGACTGGCGGTAGGTGGGTGGCGGCAGACACCAGGAAGTTCATCAGGATGTCCTCGCAGTTGGCGGTTCGGTCTACCAGCGCCCGCAGCGACTGCGGCAGGAAGTGGGTGAACAGGAAGTTGTAGTACCTGCAGGAACATCAGCACAGCGTCAGCAGGTCCATCAGAACCACTTCCTCTCTAAAACTGACCCCACATGTCAGAACCAGCTCTAAAGGTTCTGTGGAGTTTGTTCCGACCAGATTCTGGAGGCTCCAGCAGTGACGGAGAACCAATTTAATTTCTAACTGGACTAAAATAACCCCAGAGGTCCGGTTGGGACCAACGGTCTGGGAGCGGTTCTGATGGATCCGCTGCTGTTGGACCTGTGGTAGAAGGCGGCTCCCGTCAGGACCATGGAGTACTCGTTGGTCCATTTGGAGGTGTAGCCCCAGGCCTGCTTCAGCGGGTCCCAGAAGTGGCTCCGGGGAGGATAGCCCACGATCCGGTCCGGGAAGCTCCTCCACACCAGGAAGGCGAAGTTCACCTGCAGAGCAGAACACGGGTCGGTTCTGGTTCCGAACGAGCGCGTCCCGCTGTGGTCCTCACGTACCTCGCTGGTCAGCAGCACCGTGTCCTCGTCCAGACTCAGCACCGCCTCCGTCTCTATGGCGACGTGAGGCAGGAAGCGGCTGGTGGTCTGCAAGGAGAGCGGCGGGTCAGGGAGCTGACACTCAAACAGGAAGTGATGTCACAGCCGGCGGCTCTCACCTTCCTCCTGCCCTCCGTCACGATGAGAGGGACGGGCATGGGGGGCCACTTGCTGCGGCTGGGGGGGGGCTTCTCGCAGTTCCACAGGATGATGATCTGGAACAGAACCACGTGTTAAAGGGACCGGAACCAGAACCAGAACCTTTCCTGGACCGGATCACAGGCTGCAGCTTTGCTTTGGACCCAACAGAACCGGCACAGTAACGGAACACAGAATGTTTTGGTTCTGGCCGGTTAAACCTGCTACAGAACAGAACCACGTTCAGAGGCTCGGAACCCGGGGGTCCGGTTCTTTACCTGTGAGCAGTACTTGGACTTGGAGAGGACCTGAAGCAGCTTCATGATTGGCTGCGACTGGGAGACCAATGGCGAGACGGCGTGGATGACGGCGGTGAACTCGTGACCAGAACTGATCCCTGGAACAGAGCAGAACCGGGTTCAGAAGCGGGTCAGACGGAACCATGCTGTCAGAATCGGTGAACGCCTGGAGGAGAACTACAGGTTCTAATGAGAGGCGGATCAGAACCGGGCCGCTGGCTGCGGGTGGAGGCGCCTACCGAGGCCCAGGTAGTAGAAGGGGAAGTGGGCCAGGTGGGTGGAGAACTCTGGCAGAACCAGCAGACCTCCTGGCAGCGAGTTCCACATGTACTTGTTCCTGGAGATGTGAGAGAAGATCCGGTCCTTGATGATCTGAACACAGAGAGGAGAGGAACATCAGTCAGCAGCTGGATTCCAGTTCAGACGGCGGCCCCCCCCACGGCCTGAAGGTCGCCTACATCAGCACGTCACCATGGCGACGTCCTGTGACCTGCAGCAGGAGCATCCAGAACCTCTGACCTGCTCCCCTTTGGTTCTGGTTCCTCCTGCAGCGCGCTGACTGAGCCAGCAGATGGAGATATGTTTCTAAACGGTTACCATGCCAACGGTGACACCAAAGAGGAGGAGGTCAGGAGGGACGGAGAAGCAGAGCAGCTCCTTCTGACCAGGATGGTTCAACGTTAGCAGACAGGACAGAAGGAGAGCAGGCGAGGGCGCCACCTACTGGCTGTAGGTGCTCAGTCCTCCAGAGCTGCTCCATCCCATCATGAACACACCTGAATGAGGGGGCGGAGCCTTTAGATCAGGTGTGCTAGAGATGCATCACAGGATGGATGCAGGCCTGGATACCAGAGACCTGGAGCTGGAAGGTTCCACCGCCTTCCAGCCTCTGACCTCTTCCTCAAGCAGCTGCTGCTTCTGTCCGCTTTATTTCTGGGACACAAATCTTTCTTTCTAGAATTTCTTATTGGATCTTTAGACCTCATACTGGTTTTCACCCAAACTGGGAACCAGCAGCCTTCATTAAAGCCAACAGAACCAGCCTGGAGGCTCTCCGGGTTCAGGGCTGACCTCCAGCGTGGTGAGGACAATCTTGTCCACAGAGGAAAAGTATGCGTCCCATAACATCTGTGTCCTCTGACGGAGCTCCAGGACCCGCTGGTTTGGTACCGCCCGCACCGTGGATGGCACCTGGGGACAGAAGAAGAAGAGGACAGTCCGATGAGTGCGGCTCCGTGTGGACAGAGGACAGCAGAGGACAGAGCAGTTTCTGCTGCTGTGGGAGGGGCCAATCAGACTACCTCTGACTCTGGAAACTTCTTTCTGGTTTGGATCCGTTTCCTGTTTGTTAATTAAAGCTACTTTATGATTCTGTTTGATCAGAACCAGTTAGAAACCTGCTCTCTGTCCGACCGTGAGAATAGTTTTTATTTTCTGACCAATGAGCTCGTCTCTCTGCTGTCCTGCTGACCGTGGCCCCTGGGAGCCGCTGCTATAGATACCAGGGGCCGCTCTGCATGTTGGTTATGATGGAGATTATTGTCACTTCTCTTTTTATCCAAATCGATGCATAAAGGGAAATAATTCATTTTTTTCTTTAAATTTATTTATTTATGCGTTTTATTGCTTTAAAGGTCCTTTTATTTCGGTGCAGCTTTAAGACGTGATTCATGTCTGGATCCGTCTGATCCTAAAGAATAATCATCATAAAGAGCCTGAAAATGTTTGTTTCATTATTTAAAGTTATTTTTTATTTTTGAATCATATATTAAATAAATAAATGAATGTGAAATGTACTCATTTTATTGTAAATGTATTTATTTGGTGTTCAGTCAGGAGGATAAAGGCCTGAGAACAGCAGAACCAAACACTTCATGGTTCTGCAGGTGTTCTGCTGAGCATGCAGAGGCGGAACCCTCAGAGCGCTGCAGGTGTGTTTACCTGCAGCAGTAACCTCTCGTCTCCCTCGACGACGGCCTGGTTCCACTGGATGACATCAGAGAAGGGCAGCTCCCAGCCGTTACTCAGCAGGACGGGGATGCACGCCGCCTGGACGCACAGCGGAGCAGAAACAGGGGGGGGAGGGTCAGATCATTGGGATCTGCTAATAAGGACAGCTGCTTCATTCAGGATGGATGAAGGATCCTTTGATGGAAATAATTCCTGTTTCTCATGTCAGGCCTGGAAACAGTCGCTGCTCCTCATTCACTGAGACATGATCTCCATCCATGTCTCAGAGCAGAGGACAGGGGACAGAAGACAGAGGACAGAGGTCTGTCCAGCCTGCTCACACTCGGAGTATTTATAAAACTCAAACTGTATGTTTGGACTCTTTAGTCTGAAGGAACAAACCTGAATACATAAAGTATGAGTCAGATCTTAACGAGGGCCGGCCTTGACGAGGTCGGGTCCTAACGAGGTGGACTTGGCCTCAGGTTGATACCTGGACTATGTCCAGGTCAGTTAGAGCAGAGACACTCGGTCCACTGTGGACACCTGGACATGTCCTGCAGACCAAGCCGAGCAGAACAGCTAGTGTTCCTAATGGATGCAGCAGGGGGCAGCAGAGAGCCAGCAGATCAGGATCCTCCACCTGATGGACCCAGCTTCTGCATGGAGTTAATGGACCCATCCAGGCTGAGAGTGGACCCTGACCCAGTTAGAGCCGCTTTCAGAACCACAGAGCTCAGCAGGACAGGAAACACTCAGATGGATCAATATGGAGAGGAAGGTTCTGGAGCCTCGTTAGCGGCGCCGCTTCCTGCTGAGTGGGAGTGGTCTCCTCTGAGGGCCGGAGCTGCTGATGCTGCAGGAAGCTCTGATCTAATAAGACCTCCAGGACAGGAAATGGATCCATTGATTCTCCAAACAGCTTCTCTTTGGGACCCAGAATGATTTAGCGACTCTGTTCTGTTTCCAGTCTGTCCATCAGCAGGAACGTCCTAAAGATTCACTCCGGATTGACTCATTTAGGAATAATAATCTGCAGCCCTGAAGCAGATTATTCTTAGCAGTAGATTACAGATGGAACCGTTTAAATGTCTGATGGTTGAGGTTCTCCGTCCAAACCTGATCCGATTGTGAAACAGAGGGAAAGTTTTTCACTAAAGTCTGGAAACAAAGAATAAAAACCAGCTTAGCGTCACTGAACCCGAGTCCAACCACAGATGTTCTGGTTCTGGCCTCAGAGAACCCAGCAGGAGAACCCCTGGATGTTCTCTGTCATCCAGGTCATCATCGTTCCAAAAACATCAAAATCAATCCGCTGGACTTTGTTTCCAAGTTTGAAGACGTTTCTCTTCCATCCATCTGGAAACTGACATTCCCAGATGTTCTCATCCAATCTGACTGAGACAGAGCAGAACCTCAGACCTGCAGCCAGAGGAGGATCTACTGAGCTCTGACTCGGGGCGGCAGGTCACTGATGGACGCCGCCGCCGCCGCCGCCACTCGCAGTTAACGTATAAAACTGTTGAGAACCATGTTTCCTCCACTTCATCGTTGGTCTGTCTCTTCAGATAGAAGAAAAGCATTGAAGTTCTGCTTCAAAGGCCTGTTCTTCACTCATTATGGACCCAAAGATCAGAGAGGAACATCTGGAACATCTGTTTACCTGCAGAGACTCCAGGAAGCGGAAGGAGCCCAGCCGTCGACCGCGAGGAACCAGGCAGAAGGTGGAGTTATGGAGGAGCTCCTGGTAATCAAACCTGCAGAGAGGAGAGAAGAAGAGAGCTTCAGCTTTTCTTTCATCGCCGCCGCCAACCTGACGGTGTAACCATGGAAACAGAGTGATGCAGACGCATCTGACTAAAGCAGATCTACGAATTCAGTTTAGTCTGACAGACAAGGATCTGGGATTAACAGCAAGGTGCGTCCAGCAGTAAATCCTGCCGCACATCTGTCACTGCAGAACATCATCATCATCAGCATCTTCATCATCAGCAGCATCATCATCATCATCAGCAGCAGCATCTTCATCATCATCAGCAGCAGCATCTTCATCATCATCATCTTCAGCAGCATCATCATCAGCAGCAGCATCATCATCAGCAGCAGCATCTTCATCATCATCATCTTCAGCAGCATCATCATCAGCAGCAGCATCTTCATCAGCAGCAGCATCTTCATCATCATCAGCAGCAGCATCTTCATCATCAGCAGCATCATCATCATCTTCATCATCAGCAGCATCATCATCATCTTCATCATCATCATCAGCAGCAGCATCATCATCAGCAGCAGCATCTTCATCAGCATCTTCATCATCATCAGCAGCAGCATCTTCATCATCAGCAGCATCATCATCATCTTCATCATCATCAGCAGCAGCATCTTCATCATCATCAGCATCTTCATCATCATCAGCAGCAGCATCTTCATCATCATCATCAGCAGCAGCATCTTCATCATCATCATCATCAGCAGCAGCATCTTCATCATCATCAGCAGCAGCATCTTCATCATCATCATCAGCATCAGCATCATCATCTTCATCATCATCAGCAGCAGCATCTTCATCATCATCAGCATCTTCATCATCATCAGCAGCAGCATCTTCATCAGCAGCATCATCATCTTCATCATCATCATCAGCAGCAGCAGCATCTTCATCATCATCATCATCATCAGCATCAGCATCATCATCTTCATCATCATCAGCAGCAGCATCTTCATCAGCAGCATCATCATCATCAGCAGCAGCATCTTCATCATCAGCAGCATCATCATCATCTTCATCATCATCAGCAGCAGCATCTTCATCATCATCAGCATCTTCATCATCATCAGCAGCAGCATCTTCATCATCATCATCAGCAGCAGCATCTTCATCATCATCATCATCAGCAGCAGCATCTTCATCATCATCAGCAGCAGCATCTTCATCATCATCATCAGCATCAGCATCATCATCTTCATCATCATCAGCAGCAGCATCTTCATCATCATCAGCATCTTCATCATCATCAGCAGCAGCATCTTCATCAGCAGCATCATCATCTTCATCATCATCATCAGCAGCAGCAGCATCTTCATCATCATCATCATCATCAGCATCAGCATCATCATCTTCATCATCATCAGCAGCAGCATCTTCATCAGCATCTTCATCATCATCAGCAGCAGCATCTTCATCATCAGCAGCATCATCATCATCTTCATCATCATCAGCAGCAGCATCTTCATCATCATCAGCATCTTCATCATCATCAGCAGCAGCATCTTCATCATCATCATCAGCAGCAGCATCTTCATCATCATCATCATCAGCAGCAGCATCTTCATCATCATCAGCAGCAGCATCTTCATCATCATCATCAGCATCAGCATCATCATCTTCATCATCATCAGCAGCAGCATCTTCATCATCATCAGCATCTTCATCATCATCAGCAGCAGCATCTTCATCAGCAGCATCATCATCTTCATCATCATCATCAGCAGCAGCAGCATCTTCATCATCATCATCATCATCAGCATCAGCATCATCATCTTCATCATCATCAGCAGCAGCATCTTCATCAGCAGCATCATCATCTTCATCATCATCATCAGCAGCAGCAGCATCTTCATCATCATCATCAGCATCAGCATCATCATCTTCATCATCATCAGCAGCAGCATCTTCATCATCATCAGCATCTTCATCATCATCAGCAGCAGCATCTTCATCAGCAGCATCATCATCTTCATCATCATCATCAGCAGCAGCAGCATCTTCATCATCATCATCAGCAACATCATCATCAGCAGCAGCATCTTCATCATCAGCAGCATCATCTTCATCATCATCATCAGCAGCATCTTCATCATCATCATCAGCATCATCATCTTCATCATCATCAGCATCTTCATCATCATCAGCATCTTCATCATCATCAGCAGCAGCATCTTCATCATCAGCAGCATCATCAGCATCTTCATCATCATCATCAGCAGCATCTTCATCATCATCTTCATCATCAGCATCATCATCTTCATCATCATCACCATCTTCATCATCATCAGCAGCAGCATCTTCATCATCAGCAGCATCATCATCATCTTCATCATCATCATCAGCAGCATCTTCATCATCAGCAGCATCTTCATCAGCAGCAGCATCTTCATCATCATCATCATCAGCAGCAGCAGCAGCATCATCATCTTCATCATCATCAGCGGCAGCATCTTCATCATCATCATCATCATCTTCATCATCATCATCTTCATCATCATCATATCCTGGATGCTCACAACAGTTTATTAACGCCTAAATTAACTTCAAATGTAGAAACCTGCCGGCAGAATATGTTGGCTTTTATTATCCTGCTGCCTGCAGTTTGTAGCACAGACCTGAAAAACGCTAACATCTACTTCCAGCCGCCACCAACAGGGGGGGCCAAGCAGAGATGGCAAAAGTACTCACTTTCCGTACTTGAGTAAAAGTACAGATACTTGTGTTAAAAATACTCTGTTACTTTTACTTGAGTAAAGAAGTTTAATCAGTACTTCCACTTTTACCAAAGTACAGGCTTGTAAATTTACTTAAAGTATAAAAGTAAAAGTAGAAACCACTTTTTCATGCCGTTGTCTGCCAATAGGACTAGATCTCCGTTGTGTTCATTTTCAATCATCTTGTCGTCCATGCTACTATGCTAACGCCACCGCCACCAAGCTGCAATGATTTGCCGCGAATGAATACCGCCGTATTGATGACGATGAAAAATAATAACGGTAACTCCACTGAAATGATTCAAAACTAAAGTAACGAGCCAATTTTTTTAAAATGTAAGGAGTAGAAAGTACAGATATTTGTGTAAAAATGTAAGCAGTAGAAGTAAAAAGTCGCCATAAAAATAAGTAGTAAAGTAAAAATATCAGAGAAATCTACTTGAGTACAGTAACGAAGTATTTGTACTTCGTTACGTCCCATCTCTGGGCCCTAGCATCAGAGATGAAGCAGCAGAAGCTTCTCTGATGGCGTTTGAAGTGAACGTAGCATCAGACTCTCTGATTGGTTGAATCAAAGGATGAAACATCATGAACCTAAAATGATGTCATGTCTTCCTGATCAAATGTCCACCTCTGGTCCAGCTCACCTCCTTCCATCATCAGGACTAAAGTAGTGATGGAACAAAGACTAAAGTTAGCTGCATGCTACCTCCACCTGCAGGACATAACCCCCCCCCCACGTCGCACTAAAGATGTGATCCACCAAGGTGACACCCGATGGTTCTGCTGCCCGCATGGACCCGTCAGAACCTCCTCCTCCATCAGGTCAGAAGGAAGGTTCTGAGCTTCTGGACCTCCTCTTCGTGGACAGAACCGTAGTTCTCAGTCTGGGAGAACCTCTAAATCTGCAGCCAGAGCAGAACCAGAACCTGCAGCGGGCTGGAACCCAGAACATCTGCTCCAAATGAGCGAAGCAGAGGAGCAGGCAGCGGTTCTGACCCATCAGGTGATCTTCACAGCGACCCGTCCTGTTGGATCCGGCCCGCCTCGTGTGTCTGGGGCGACCCGAGCCGGCCGGCGCCTGCTGGGCCCGGCGGCGACAGAGCGGCACGCCGCCATTCCTCAGCTGCTGCTCAGAATAGCCGCTCCAAGGACGTGGGGGGGGGACAGCCGCTGACCAACTTCAAACAGGAGCTACTCCTGCAGAATAGGAGCTACTCCTGCTGGACAGGAGCTACTCCTGCAGAATAGGAGCTACTCCTGCTGGACAGGAGCTACTCCTGCAGAATAGGAGCTACTCCTGCTGGACAGGAGCTACTCCTGCAGAATAGGAGCTACTCCTGCTGGACAGGAGCTACTCCTGCTGGACAGGAGCTACTCCTGCAGAATAGGAGCTACTCCTGCTGGACAGGAGCTACTCCTGCAGAATAGGAGCTACTCCTGCTGGACAGGAGCTACTCCTGCAGAATAGGAGCTACTCCTGCTGGACAGGAGCTACTCCTGCTGGACAGGAGCTACTCCTGCAGAATAGGAGCTACTCCTGCTGGACAGGAGCTACTCCTGCAGAATAGGAGCTACTTCTGCTGGACAGGAGCTACTCCTGCAGAATAGGAGCTACTCCTGCAGGACAGGAGCTACTCCTGCTGGACAGGAGCTACTCCTGCAGAATAGGAGCTACTCCTGCAGAATAGGAGCTACTCCTGCTGGACAGGAGCTACTCCTGCAGAATAGGAGCTACTCCTGCTGGACAGGAGCTACTCCTGCAGAATAGGAGCTACTCCTGCTGGACAGGAGCTACTCCTGCTGGACAGGAGCTACTCCTGCAGAATAGGAGCTACTCCTGCTGGACAGGAGCTACTCCTGCAGAATAGGAGCTACTCCTGCTGGACAGGAGCTACTCCTGCAGAATAGGAGCTACTCCTGCTGGAAAGGAGCTACTCCTGCAGAATAGGAGCTACTCCTGCTGGACAGGAGCTACTCCTGCTGGAAAGGAGCTACTCCTGCTGGAAAGGAGCTACTCCTGCTGGACAGGAGCTACTCCTGCAGAATAGGAGCTACTCCTGCTGGACAGGAGCTACTCCTGCAGAATAGGAGCTACTCCTACTGGACAGGAGCTACTCCTGCTGGAAAGGAGCTACTCCTGCTGGACAGGAGCTACTCCTGCAGAATAGGAGCTACTCCTGCAGGACAGGAGCTACTCCTGCAGAATAGGAGCTACTCCTGCTGGACAGGAGCTACTCCTGCTGGAAAGGAGCTACTCCTGCTGGACAGGAGCTACTCCTGCAGAATAGGAGCTACTCCTGCAGGACAGGAGCTACTCCTGCAGAATAGGAGCTACTCCTGCTGGTCAGGAGCTACTCCTGTTGGACAGGAGCTACTCCTGCTGCACAGGAGCTACTCCTGCAGGAAAGGAGCTACTCCTGCAGAATAGGAGCTACTCCTGCTGGACAGGAGCTACTCCTGCTGGAAAGGAGCTACTCCTGCAGAATAGGAGCTACTCCTGCTGGACAGGAGCTACTCCTGCAGGAAATGAGCTACTCCTGCTGGACAGGAGCTACTCCTGCTGGAAAGGAGCTACTCCTGCAGAATAGGAGCTACTCCTGCTGCACAGGAGCTACTCCTGCAGGAAATGAGCTACTCCTGCTGGACAGGAGCTACTCCTGCTGGAAAGGAGCTACTCCTGCAGAATAGGAGCTACTCCTGTTGGACAGGAGCTACTCCTGCTGGAAAGGAGCTACTCCTGCAGAATAGGAGCTACTCCTGTTGGACAGGAGCTACTCCTGCTGGAAAGGAGCTACTCCTGCTGCACAGGAGCTACTCCTGCAGGAAATGAGCTACTCCTGCTGGACAGGAGCTACTCCTGCTGGAAAGGAGCTACTCCTGCTGGACAGGAGCTACTCCTGCTGGACAGGAGCTACTCCTGCTGGACCTTCTCCTCCATGGTTCAGCAGGTGTGACTCCTTCAGGGTGAGTCTGGGTCAGAACGGAACCAAACAGAAGGGACCTGGTTGGACAGTCGTGACAGAGTCCCACAGCATGACGCTGCCTCCACCATGCTTCCAGCTGCCTCCTCTGACCAGCGTCCTTCTGGTTTCAGACCAGAGGAGGCAGGATCTTCTCTCCTGGTCTGTCTGTGGTTCCTGTTCACCTGAAGGGGGCAGCAGAGCTTAGGAGAAGCTTCAGCAGAGACCTTCTGTCTGAAAGAGGAATCTCTCTGTGATGAAATGTGACGCCTGGTTCCTCAGAGGCCCTCATTCAGCTCCAGGCCTCCGTCAGACGGAGCCGCTCTCAGAGCAGGGAGGGAACAGAGCGGCCAGTGTGCAGGGACTGGCCCGGCTCCAGGAACTCTCCAGAACATTCCTGGGAGACGGGCGGACGGCATCCTGCTAAACAAGCGGAGCAGCAACTGAAAACAGGAAGCAGGCGGGTTGTGGAAGGAGTTCCATCATATTAGCCAGATCTCTGCCCAGTTAATGGGTTTTCTGCTGCAGCTTAGAGCTCATCTCCTCGTTCTGCTGTTCAGTCGGGGAAAATCACAGCTTTAGCAAAGGTCAGGGCCTTCTAACGTTAAACCTTCTACATCAGAGGGGGGGGGTCTCCTCCAGCAGGAACCAGCTGTCTGCAGCGAAACGTAAGAAGATGCTCTCTGAGCGCTTCTGTCCAGGGAAGCAGCTGTGAAGCTGGAATCGGTGATCAGGATGCACGTTTACACTCCCTTTGCCTCACATTTCACCACGACGTTCACGCTGATGGAAGCTGCAGGAGAATCTGCATCTCTGCAGGCAAGCTGCTCCTGAAGGAGCTGAAAGCGGAGCAGAAACACTGCAGACAATCAGCTACGGAGGATCAACTGCAGCTGATAAGCATCAGCTTTAAAGATCTCTGACTTCCTGTTTCCATGCATCCGAGTTTCTATCTGAGGAGGCCTGCAGCTGCGTGCTCCTGGATGAGTCCGATCAGATGAGTCCGATCAGCAGAGTCAGATCGGATGAGTCCGATCAGATGAGTCCGATCAGCAGAGTCAGATCGGATGAGTCCGATCAGATGAGTCCGATCAGCAGAGTCAGATCGGATGAGTCCGATCAGATGAGTCCGATCAGCAGAGTCCGATCGGATGAGTCCGATCGGATCGGATGAGTCCGATCAGCAGAGTCCGATCAGATGAGTCCGATCAGCAGAGTCCGATCAGATGAGTCCGATCAGCAGAGTCCGATCAGCAGAGTCCGATCAGCAGAGTCAGATCGGATGAGTCCGATCAGATGAGTCCGATCTGATGAGTCCGATCGGATGAGTCCGATCAGATGAGTCCGATCAGCAGAGTCAGATCGGATGAGTCAGATCGGATGAGTCAGATCGGATGAGTCCGATCGGATGAGTCCGATCAGATGAGTCCGATCAGCAGAGTCAGATCGGATGAGTCCGATCGGATGAGTCCGATCAGATGAGTCCGATCAGATGAGTCAGATCGGATGAGTCCGATCGGATGAGTCCGATCGGATGAGTCCGATCTGATGAGTCCGATCGGATGAGTCCGATCAGCAGAGTCAGATCGGATGAGTCCGATCGGATGAGTCCGATCTGATGAGTCCGATCGGATGAGTCCGATCAGATGAGTCCGATCAGCAGAGTCAGATCGGATGAGTCCGATCGGATGAGTCCGATCTGATGAGTCCGATCGGATGAGTCCGATCAGATGAGTCCGATCAGCAGAGTCAGATCGGATGAGTCCGATCGGATGAGTCCGATCTGATGAGTCCAATCGGATGAGTCCGATCAGATGAGTCCGATCAGCAGAGTCAGATCGGATGAGTCCGATCGGATGAGTCCGATCTGATGAGTCTGATCAGCAGAGTCAGATCGGATGAGTCCGATCTGATGAGTCCAATCGGATCGGATGAGTCCGATCAGCAGAGTCCGATCAGATGAGTCCAATCAGCAGAGTCAGATCGGACTCATCCGATCGGATGAGTCCGATCGGACCGAGCAGCCGTCATCTCAGGGATCCTCTGAGGCTCTCAGTGATGTCACTGCAAAACTCGCCGTTAACCAAACGCTGATGAAAAACTCCACTTCAAAGAGGTTAGCAGCGATAAATTACATTAGAATAGAATAAAATAGATTAGATTAGAATAAATTACATTAGAATAGAATAAAATAGATTAGATTAGAATAAATTACATTAGAATAGAATAAAATAGATTAGATTAGAATAAATTACATTAGAATAGAATAAAATAGATTAGATTAGAATAAATTACATTAGAATAGAATAAAATAGATTAGATTAGAATAAATTACATTAGAATAGAATAAAATAGATTAGATTAGAATAAATTACATTAGAATAAAATAAAATAGATTAGATTAGAATAAATTACATTAGAATAGAATAAAATAGATTAGATTAGAATAAATTACATTAGAATAGAATAAAATAGATTAGACTAAAATAAATTACATTAGAATAGAATAAAATAGATTAGATTAGAATAAATTACATTAGAATAGAATAAAATAGATTAGACTAAAATAAATTACATTAGAATAGAATAAAATAGATTAGATTAGAATAAATTACATTAGAATAGAATAAAATAGATTAGATTAGAATAAATTACATTAGAATAGAATAAATTTGATTAGAAATCCCTTTATTGTCCCATAATGGGGAGATTCTGGTGTTTCCAGCAGTAAAAAGATAATAGAATAAAATCCTGGAGTCGAGCCTCTGGCAGCGCAGACCTCCTCCTGCCTGACCTGGCAGCATAGACCTCCTCCTGCAATCCTTTTTTTCTTTTACATCATAAATAACAGAAATATTTCCTAATTTCAACTTTTCAAACGGCGTCTGATGATGCGTCTGATGATGCGGCGCCGGAGGAAACCTGTTCCTCCTCCGCAGCGTCAGCATCAGCATCTGGAAACGCTGCGACCGTCTTTACACGCTAGCAACCTGCTAAATAAGCTAATCAGCCAAAACTCACTAAAGGCAGGTTAGAAAACTCACCATCACAGCTGGTTCACTCCTCATTAATAATCTGATGTAGATGAAATATTATAATATTTATTTAAATATTAAAACGGATTATATAAAGTTCACTATTATCGATGGCGTGAGAGTGATCTGATTCACTACTAGTGTGAAAATGACTTAGTGTGAAGCTGAGAAACATCCGTCAGTTTGTCTCTGATTTTAGAGACGAGCTGCAATAAACCGACCAGGCTCCGCCCCCTCACCTCCTCCATCATCTGTGATTCACAATCTCTGTCCTCCTCTGCAGCACCTCCCAAACTCCTCACACTTTAACAGAACAAGCAGCAGCCTCAGCCCACACAGAGCAACCTGTAGGAGGAGAGGAGGAGCAGCTGGTGGAGGAGAGGAGGAGCTAATGGAGGAGAGAAGGAGCTGATGGAGGAGATGAGGAGCTAATGGAGGAGAGAAGGAGCTGATGGAGGAGATGAGGAGCTAATGGAGGAGATGAGGAGCTAATGGAGGAGAGAAGGAGCTGATGAAGGAGATGAGGAGCTAATGGAGGAGATGAGGAGCTAATGGAGGAGAGGAGGAGCTGATGGAGGAGATGAGGAGCTAATGGAGGAGAGAAGGAGCTGATGGAGGAGATGAGGAGCTAATGGAGGAGAGAAGGAGCTGATGGAGGAGAGGAGGAGCTAATGGAGGAGAGAAGGAGCTGATGGAGGAGAGGAGGAGCTAATGGAGGAGAGAAGGAGCTGATGGAGGAGATGAGGAGCTAATGGAGGAGAGAAGGAGCTGATGGAGGAGATGAGGAGCTAATGGAGGAGAGAAGGAGCTGATGGAGGAGAGAAGGAGCTAATTGACGAGAGAAGGAGCTGATGGAGGAGATGAGGAGCTAATGGAGGAGAGAAGGAGCTGATGGAGTGGAGAAGGAGCTGATGGAGGAGAGAAGGAGCTGATGGAGGAGATGAGGAGCTAATGGAGGAGAGAAGGAGCTGATGGAGGAGAGAAGGAGCTAATTGACGAGAGAAGGAGCTGATGGAGGAGATGAGGAGCTAATGGAGGAGAGAAGGAGCTGATGGAGGAGAGGAGGAGCTAATGGAGGAGAGAAGGAGCTGATGGAGGAGAGGAGGAGCTGATGGAGGAGAGAAGGAGCTGATGGAGGAGAGGAGGAGCTAATGGAGGAGAGAAGGAGCTGATGGAGGAGAGAAGGAGCTAATGGACGAGAGAAGGAGCTGATGGAGGAGCTAATGGAGGAGAGAAGGAGCTAATGGAGGAGAGGAGGAGCTAATGGAGGAGAGAAGGAGCTGATGGAGGAGAGAAGGAGCTGATGGAGGAGAGAAGGAGCTGATGGAGGAGCCAAACGGGTTTATTGAGATGGAAGCTGCAGGAGAACCAGAGCAGGATCTAGAGTTCCAGATGCTGACTCCTGGACAGTCAGATGTTCCACTGCAGCAGTTCAGGGCCTCAGAGGCCCCGGGGCCCGTCTGATGGACGGAGCCTCAGGAACAGTCTGATGCTGAGCAGCTTCTTCTTCTTCAGCAGGAACCAGGTGAGGGCGACAGCTGCTGCCTGGGGTCAGAGGTCACGCTGCCGGTCGCCTGCTTCTTCTGCGGCGCCGTTTAGCAGCATTTGGGCTCCAGGGGATCCGGGTCGCCGCCGAGCAATCAGCTCGCAGCGACCCGCTTCAGCTCCGAATGGCGGCCATTAAAGGGACTTCCACCAGGGGCCACCGGGCAGCTTCTACAACGCAGGAAGACGGAGCAAGGAGGAGTTCCAACGTTCAGGAAGGAGGAACAAGGCCGGTCCCAACAGATCTATGTTGGCTGCTCTATGTCAGCAGCTCTATACCCACCGCTCTATATCTGCAGCTCTATACCCACTGCTCTATATCTGCTGCTCTATACCCACCGCTCTATATCTGCTGCTCTAGGCCTGCCACTCTATATCTGCAGCTCTATGTTTGAAGCTCTATGTCTGGAGCTCTCTCTCTATATATAGCTCTATGTCTGCAGCTCTCTCTATATATAGCTCTATGTGTGCAGCTCTCTCTATCTGCAGCTCTATATTTGAACTTCTATATCTGCAGCTCTCTCTATATATATCTCTATGTTTGAAGCTCTATATCTGCTGCTCTATATCTGCTGCTCTATACCCACTGCTCTATATCTGCTGCTCTATATCTGCTGCTCTATACCCACTGCTCTATATCTGCTGCTCTATATCTGCTGCTCTATACCCACTGCTCTATATCTGCTGATCTATACACACCGCTCTATATCTGCTGCTCTATACCCACCACTCTATATCTGCAGCTCTAGGCCTGCCACTCTATATCTGCAGCTCTATGTTTGAAGCTCTATGTCTGGAGCTCTCTCTATATATATAGCTCTATGTCTGCAGCTCTCTATATATATAGCTCTATGTGTGCAGCTCTCTCTATCTGCAGCTCTATATTTGAACTTCTATATCTGCAGCTCTCTCTATATCTGCAGCTCTCTATATATAGCTCTATGTTTGAAGCTCTATATCTGCAGCTCTATGTTTGAAGCTCTATATCTGCAGCTCTATGTTTGAAGCTCTATGTCTGCAGCTCTCTATATCTGCAGCTCTATATTTGAACCTCTATATCTGCAGCTCTATGTTCTGCAGCTCTCTCTATGTTCTGCAGCTCTATGTCAGCAGCTCTATGTTCTGCAGCTCTATGTTCTGCAGCTCTCTCTATGTTCTGCAGCTCTCTCTATATCTGCAGCTCTATGTCAGCAGGTCTATGTTCTGCAGCTCTCTCTATGTTCTGCAGCTCTCTCTATGTTCTGCAGCTCTATGTCAGCAGGTTTATGTTCTGCAGCTCTCTCTATATCTGCAGCTCTATGTTCTGCAGCTCTCTCTATGTTCTGCAGCTCTATGTCAGCAGGTCTATGTTCTGCAGCTCTCTCTATATCTGCAGCTCTATGTTCTGCAGCTCTCTCTATGTTCTGCAGCTCTATGTTCTGCAGCTCTCTCTATGTTCTGCAGCTCTATGCTCTGCAGCTCTATGTTCTGCAGCTCTATGTCAGCAGGTCTATGTTCTGCAGCTCTCTCTATGTTCTGCAGCTCTATGTCAGCAGGTCTATGTTCTGCAGCTCTCTCTATGTTCTGCAGCTCTATGTCAGCAGCTCTATGTTCTGCAGCTCTACCTATGTTCTGCAGCTCTCTCTATGTTCTGCAGCTCTATGTTCTGCAGCTCTCTCTATGTTCTGCAGCTCTATGTCAGCAGGTCTATGTTCTGCAGCTCTCTCTATGTTCTGCAGCTCTATGTCAGCAGGTCTATGTTCTGCAGCTCTCTCTATGTTTTGCAGCTCTATGTTCTGCAGCTCTCTCTATGTTCTGCAGCTCTATGTTCTGCAGCTCTCTCTATGTTCTGCAGCTCTATGTTCTGCAGCTCTCTCTATATCTGCAGCTCTATGTCAGCAGGTCTATGTTCTGCAGCTCTCTCTATGTCCTGCAGCTCTCTCTATGTTCTGCAGCTCTATGTCGGCAGGTCTATGTTCTGCAGCTCTCTCTATGTTCTGCAGCTCTATGTCAGCAGGTCTATGTTCTGCAGCTCTCTCTATGTTCTGCAGCTCTATGTCAGCAGGTCTATGTTCTGCAGCTCTCTCTATGTTCTGCAGCTCTATGTCAGCAGGTCTATGTTCTGCAGCTCTCTCTATGTTCTGCAGCTCTATGTCAGCAGGTCTATGTTCTGCAGCTCTCTCTATGTTCTGCAGCTCTATGTCAGCAGCTCTATGTCAGCAGGTCTATGTTCTGCAGCTCTCTCTATGTTCTGCAGCTCTATGTCAGCAGCTCTATGTCAGCAGCTCTATGTCAGCAGGTCTATGTTCTGCAGCTCTCTCTATGTTCTGCAGCTCTCTCTATGTTCTGCAGCTCTATGTCAGCAGGTCTATGTTCTGCAGCTCTCTCTATGTTCTGCAGCTCTATGTCAGCAGGTCTATGTTCTGCAGCTCTATGTCAGCAGGTCTATGTTCTGCAGCTCTCTCTATGTTCTGCAGCTCTATGTCAGCAGGTCTATGTTCTGCAGTTCTCTCTATGTTCTGCAGCTCTATGTCAGCAGGTCTATGTTCTGCAGCTCTCTCTATGTTCTGCAGCTCTCTCTATGTTCTGCAGCTCTATGTCAGCAGGTCTATGTTCTGCAGCTCTCTCTATGTTCTGCAGCTCTATGTCAGCAGGTCTATGTTCTACAGCTCTCTCTATGTTCTGCAGCTCTATGTCAGCAGGTCTATGTTCTGCAGTTCTCTCTATGTTCTGCAGCTCTATGTCAGCAGGTCTATGTTCTGTAGCTCTCTCTATGTTCTGCAGCTCTCTCTATGTTCTGCAGCTCTATGTCAGCAGGTCTATGTTCTGCAGCTCTATGTCAGCAGGTCTATGTTCTGCAGCTCTCTCTATGTTCTGCAGCTCTCTCTATGTTCTGCAGCTCTATGTCAGCAGGTCTATGTCAGCAGGTCTATGTTCTGCAGCTCTCTCTCTGTTCTGCAGCTCTCTCTATGTTCTGCAGCTCTATGTCAGCAGGTCTATGTTCTGCAGCTCTATGTCAGCAGGTCTATGTTCTGCAGCTCTCTCTATGTTCTGCAGCTCTATGTCAGCAGGTCTATGTTCTGCAGCTCTCTCTATGTTCTGCAGCTCTATGTCAGCAGCTCTATGTCAGCAGCTCTATGTCAGCAGGTCTATGTTCTGCAGCTCTCTCTATGTTCTGCAGCTCTATGTCAGCAGCTCTATGTTCTGCAGCTCTCTCTATGTTCTGCAGCTCTATGTCAGCTCTCTCTATGTTCTGCAGCTCTCTCTATGTTCTGCAGCTCTCTCTATGTTCTGCAGCTCTATGTCAGCAGGTCTATGTTCTGCAGCTCTCTCTATGTTCTGCAGCTCTATGTCAGCAGGTCTATGTTCTGCAGCTCTCTCTATATCTGCAGCTCTATGTTCTGCAGCTCTCTCTATGTTCTGCAGCTCTATGTTCTGCAGCTCTCTCTATGTTCTGCAGCTCTATGCTCTGCAGCTCTATGTTCTGCAGCTCTATGTCAGCAGGTCTATGTTCTGCAGCTCTCTCTATGTTCTGCAGCTCTATGTCAGCAGGTCTATGTTCTGCAGCTCTCTCTATGTTCTGCAGCTCTATGTCAGCAGCTCTATGTTCTGCAGCTCTACCTATGTTCTGCAGCTCTCTCTATGTTCTGCAGCTCTATGTTCTGCAGCTCTCTCTATGTTCTGCAGCTCTATGTCAGCAGGTCTATGTTCTGCAGCTCTCTCTATGTTCTGCAGCTCTATGTCAGCAGGTCTATGTTCTGCAGCTCTCTCTATGTTCTGCAGCTCTATGTTCTGCAGCTCTCTGTATGTTTTGCAGCTCTATGTTCTGCAGCTCTCTCTATGTTCTGCAGCTCTATGTTCTGCAGCTCTCTCTATGTTCTGCAGCTCTATGTTCTGCAGCTCTCTCTATATCTGCAGCTCTATGTCAGCAGGTCTATGTTCT
This sequence comes from Cyprinodon diabolis, assembly GCA_030533445.1. Classification (NCBI taxonomy): domain Eukaryota; kingdom Metazoa; phylum Chordata; class Actinopteri; order Cyprinodontiformes; family Cyprinodontidae; genus Cyprinodon; species Cyprinodon diabolis. The sequence goes on along the minus strand of CM060074.1, from coordinate 43,628,449 downwards.
GCAGCTCTCTCTATGTCCTGCAGCTCTCTCTATGTTCTGCAGCTCTATGTCGGCAGGTCTATGTTCTGCAGCTCTCTCTATGTTCTGCAGCTCTATGTCAGCAGGTCTATGTTCTGCAGCTCTCTCTATGTTCTGCAGCTCTATGTCAGCAGGTCTATGTTCTGCAGCTCTCTCTATGTTCTGCAGCTCTATGTCAGCAGGTCTATGTTCTGCAGCTCTCTCTATGTTCTGCAGCTCTATGTCAGCAGGTCTATGTTCTGCAGCTCTCTCTATGTTCTGCAGCTCTATGTCAGCAGCTCTATGTCAGCAGCTCTATGTCAGCAGGTCTATGTTCTGCAGCTCTCTCTATGTTCTGCAGCTCTATGTCAGCAGCTCTATGTCAGCAGCTCTATGTCAGCAGGTCTATGTTCTGCAGCTCTCTCTATGTTCTGCAGCTCTCTCTATGTTCTGCAGCTCTATGTCAGCAGGTCTATGTTCTGCAGCTCTCTCTATGTTCTGCAGCTCTATGTCAGCAGGTCTATGTTCTGCAGCTCTATGTCAGCAGGTCTATGTTCTGCAGCTCTCTCTATGTTCTGCAGCTCTATGTCAGCAGGTCTATGTTCTGCAGTTCTCTCTATGTTCTGCAGCTCTATGTCAGCAGGTCTATGTTCTGCAGCTCTCTCTATGTTCTGCAGCTCTCTCTATGTTCTGCAGCTCTATGTCAGCAGGTCTATGTTCTGCAGCTCTCTCTATGTTCTGCAGCTCTATGTCAGCAGGTCTATGTTCTACAGCTCTCTCTATGTTCTGCAGCTCTATGTCAGCAGGTCTATGTTCTGCAGTTCTCTCTATGTTCTGCAGCTCTATGTCAGCAGGTCTATGTTCTGTAGCTCTCTCTATGTTCTGCAGCTCTCTCTATGTTCTGCAGCTCTATGTCAGCAGGTCTATGTTCTGCAGCTCTATGTCAGCAGGTCTATGTTCTGCAGCTCTCTCTATGTTCTGCAGCTCTCTCTATGTTCTGCAGCTCTATGTCAGCAGGTCTATGTCAGCAGGTCTATGTTCTGCAGCTCTCTCTCTGTTCTGCAGCTCTCTCTATGTTCTGCAGCTCTATGTCAGCAGGTCTATGTTCTGCAGCTCTATGTCAGCAGGTCTATGTTCTGCAGCTCTCTCTATGTTCTGCAGCTCTATGTCAGCAGGTCTATGTTCTGCAGCTCTCTCTATGTTCTGCAGCTCTATGTCAGCAGCTCTATGTCAGCAGCTCTATGTCAGCAGGTCTATGTTCTGCAGCTCTCTCTATGTTCTGCAGCTCTATGTCAGCAGCTCTATGTTCTGCAGCTCTCTCTATGTTCTGCAGCTCTATGTCAGCTCTCTCTATGTTCTGCAGCTCTCTCTATGTTCTGCAGCTCTCTCTATGTTCTGCAGCTCTATGTCAGCAGGTCTATGTTCTGCAGCTCTCTCTATGTCCTGCAGCTCTCTCTATGTTCTGCAGCTCTCTCTATGTTCTGCAGCTCTATGTCAGCAGCTCTATGTTCTGCAGCTCTATTCCTCCACAGAGCGGACCAGAATGAGGAGCAGCAGCTGATCTGCATTCAGCCGTAGTTCCTTCAGGAAGCATCAGGCTGCAGAGCTGCTTTGTCTCCGTCACCTCCTGCCCTCTGGGATTCATTCAGGCCTCCTCCCGCCTCCCTCAGGAGGGGAGCCCAGTCCCCCCCATTCCCAGGAACCTCCTGTTCCCCCGCTCTAAATCCTCCCAGACAAAGATCCTGGCCGTGAACAGAAGCAGAGCGGCTCTCCGCTTCATCCTTCCTGCGATCAATGATTGAGGAAGCAGAGAGAGAACCGTCCTCTCCTCCAGGAGGAGGAGGAGGAGGAGCCCAAGGAGGTTTATACTATGGGAGCAGAGCCTGATGCTTTTAGGAGTCACTGATTAACTGGATCCATCAAAAGCATCTGATCATCATCATCATCATCATCATCATCGCTCTCCATTAATGCTTCTCAACAACCAGCCTTTTGTTGCATAATGTGGCAGCAGCGTTGCCATGACAACGCTCTATTGTGGAGAGTAAATTCCTAATAATTATTTCTGAAAGCTGAGGAGTTTATGTAATAATTATTAGAGGAACAATGATCATTATTGTTCTTCTAATAACGTAGAAATAGACGTCGTCATGGAGACGCCTAGAAGCTGCTTTACAGCTTTTCTTCATCCAATCTGCTGCAGGACAAGGAGAGCTGAACAGGTCCTCCTCCTCCTCCCTGCTGATTCTGGACGTGACTCGGATGACTAGTTGTCCCGGTCCCTCCAGGTTAATCTGCTGGAGCAGCAGGTGCAGCGGATCATTAACCTGAAGCCACCCTCTAAGTAGCCTGAACAGAGAGCGCCACCATCTCCTCCACCCTAACAGGCCCCATGAGTCAGAGACCATCCAGGCCAACCCCTCCCCCCAGCAGCCCCCGCCGTCCCTGTGGTCTGTGGGATAAATGAGCATATTCATAGCTTCATGCCTGATCCAACATCAACAGGCCAGACGGAGCGAGGAGGCTCCTCGGATCAGAACAGCCGCAGAGCCGCTCGCCACACATAGTTCATCCAGACCTCAGACTCTGCTGGAAATGTTCTTCCTCCATTTATAAAACTTGGAATCGCATTCTGGCGAGCGCTGCTGAAGGTCAGATAACAGACCCGCCCTCTGGGTCAACTCAGAGGTCCAGGTCTGATGGAACGGACGCCAAACATGGAAGAACGGAAAGGCCTGACTTTGCCTTCCGCTGAGAACTAGATCCCATAGATGGGCCCTCCAGGCCCCCCCCCCCCCCACCTGTGGATGCATCTGCAGCGCCGCATGATAAACTTCCCTCTCATCAGGCGACGGCCTTCATGGACAAACTGAACATCCAGCTGATGATCAATGTCAGAGTGACCTTCATGAGGCTCCGCCTCCAATGTTTCTCACGTTCGTCTCGTGTTGCTTTTCTTGTGCTGACGTGGTTTTATATCTCAAACCGTTTCCTGTCAAGGATAAAGTGTGGCCGCCATCTTGCCACAGAGATAAAGGCGGCGCTGCAGGGAGCCGCCTGCGGGTTCGGGCCCTCGGGGGCCATGAGACGCACCGAAGGCGAACCAGAGGGCGACGCCCGCCGCCGTCTGGGAAAGTTAGGGAAAGATTTTTAGCTTCAATCATTAAGTTTGTGATGATTTCTGATCTTTCAGGTGTTACTGTTTGGTAAAGTTAGCAGGAAGCTAATCATGCTAACATGGCAGCCGCTAATGCTAATGTTTAGAAAGCTAATGAGGGTTTAAATGTGACATTATTGTTTGTGTTTCCATTTTCTAAAATTATTGTTAAAAATAACCAAACTTTGTTTATTTAAAACCAGTCCTGTCTGCTATTAGCTCCACTGTATAAATAAATAAACATTAACTTAATGTCTGATTAGGCAAATCATTTATTTTACCAAATGATGTTTTTTTTTGTTAAATCTCTTGGGTTTGAATTGTGAGTTGATTTGAACACATTTAATCTTGTTTATCTTAAATCCTTTCAGACAAACTTTGGTTCTCGAACATTAAATTCAGGCTTAAATTCGTTGAATCTTTTCATTGATTCTGGTTTTTAACCATTTTAATTTGTTCTTCTTTGTGTTCGTTTTATCTTAGTTTGCGTGTTTTACTGGTTTTAAGCTCAGTCTGCGACGTGAAGATGAAGATAATAAACTTCAGGGAAGCTGTGGTGAATTTATTCCAAATATCCGACCAGGATTTGAACCAGTGACCTTCGTCTGCAGCCAGTTGGGTTTGTTCACAGAAAAACAGGCGACAGTCTAAAGTTATTGAATTAAAATAACTTCCTACATGATTTGATTGGATAAGAAGCTGCCGGCTGAGGAGGAATTAAATAAAACGTTCCTTTATGTGGTTAAAACAAACAAACGGTTGAGATTCCAGCTATAGTCCAACAGTCGTTGCCTCATGATGTTGGGATTTGAGGCCCGTTCCAAACATGGACAGCAGCTTTATTCTGGCAGCTAAACTGGACCCAGTTAGTCTGGATCATCTGAACTGGGCCCAGTGGCAGCGGTCTGGGTTCCCACTGGTGTCAGCCATTCCTTCTGTTTGAACAGCGGTGGATTAAGGTCCACTCCATCGTCAGAACCAGTTTAGGCACATCTTTAAATTCGTAGGGAAATTATATTTAAATGTCAAATCACTCTGACTTAAACTTTTATAGAAATGTTCTCTTTATCAGACAATATTGTCCCAAAATTTAAAAAAATCTTCGTCCCCGCTTTCCTCCTCTAAATAAAAAATGGATGACGGAGGAGACTCATCCACGACCTCCGACACTAAACTCTCCTCCTCTTGCATGTTTCCGCTGTCCATAGCGTTCCTTGACAGCATCGTTTCTAAGTCACCAATTTAGTGCTACTTGGTCCCAATGGAATTTCCCATTGGGAACCTGCTAGCACTAAGTTGCTAACTGGTTAGCAAGATGCTTCCCACAAACCGGCCACAACCAATCTGCTTGCGAACCTTCCGCCACAACAATCCCGCCCCCTTGATAATCGACCAATCACATTCACTTTATTCACTTGTGTAAAGTCGGGCACCACTCGGGAGAATTCAGAAATTCAGATACGGTTGGAACAGCCGCTTCCCTACGACTTTAAACTGACCGGTTATTAACTGGATCGGTGCCTTGAAGGACTCGGACTCGGCGGTACTCTGAGCTAACTAGATGATGAGGATGGATCTAACTGCTCAGGCGCCAACCTGACCTCAGAGAGAATCAGAAGTGACAGGAAGACTACGCCCTCACAGCTGGTCACGTGACCCGCTCTTACCTCTCATATTCCAGGTTGTCATGGTCACACCGAGCGTCCTTGTGCTTCTCCCAGTCCTTCCCGTGGCGGCAGGTCGTCATGGAAACAATGTCCTTCCCGTTGTGGATGTGATGAAGAGCGTTCCGGGTGTCGGAGCCGATGCCAGTCAGGTATCGCTTCCCCTTGAACATCAGCAGGTACTTTCTCCGCGGCGGCGTGGTATTCCTCAGGAGCCAGCCCCGTCCCCCCCCCTTCTGAGGGTGATCCTTGGAGAAGAGCGGGATGGACACGTCGAAACCGGGCCGGAAGTATTCCGTGTTCAGGCTAGCTTTGGCTAAGATGGCCTGGCCCACGTTGAAGCCCAGGTCCTCCGTGTAGTTGGGCCAGGTGCCTGAATACAGGTTGAAGATCAGGTGGTTCCGCCCATCGTTCCATGAAGGGTAACTGCGGATGCGTTCGTCCATGTTGGGGACAAACTGTCCTGACAGCTGGTCCCGGTCCAATGTGTCTATGCCGAGCACAAACAGACATGCCTCTCGAGGGTCTGACGTGTAGTAGCGGGACTCAGAGATGGAGGCCAGGATCTTTCTGTAGCTCTCCGACACGCGCTCACCTTTCTCTGATGGGTAGATGTAGACCCTGAACCCCTCCCGTCCCCGGCGCCGGCACCGAGAAAAGTCGAAGCAGGTCTCCATGCGGCACCGGCTGTCTCTGTAGATGATGGACCATGCTTGTCGACGCTGTCTTGGTGACTCCGCGGTCCCTGGGTCGGTCTGGAGTTCGTCCAGATGGGCGTAGCGGGGCAGGAAGGCCCGGTCGGTCCAGTTGGGCCAAGGGTGCAGGACTTCCGCGCGGTGGCGTGTTATCAGGCGCAGCACACGTAGTTGGACTCCTCCGCCGCAGTAGAAGAGGACAAGCCAGGAGCACGCACAAAGGCCCAGCAGGACATACTTCTTACGCGCCTGCATGGGGGCTGGGGCGGTCTGAGTCTCTGTGGTCTGGGGCCTCTCTGCAGCCTCACCAGGGTCCCCTCAGTCTCTAATAAGGAGGCAGAGGAGGACGTGTTACCATGGCAACCTCTGATTGACCGGATCCGAGGTTCAGAGCTTCCTTCCTCAGCTGTGGGACGGACGTTCCTGCTGCCATCCAGCCTCGCTCTGCCCGATGGAGGACGACTCCCTCTGCTGCCTCATGTCCTTTACGGGCGCCGCCTGCAGACAAGAAGAACAGAACCCAGATCAGTGCCTAGACAGAGCGCCGCCCCTCGCCGCTCCACAGGCCTGATGGGCGGGGCTGCGGCGTCTCAATCTGTCCCAGTAGGGACTGGTTCTGGGTGCAGACCCTCCAAGTTAGCGTTTCGACCATCCCGCCTCTACATGGCGGCAGGGAGTTGGTTGGTAGGAAGCGCAGAGAGGCTAACCGTTAGCCAAACAACGGCTTCATCTTCCCGCCAGAATGACTGGATCAGAACCCGACAATGAAGGGGTGGAGGTTAGCTGGAGCAGGCCCGTTGCTAGGAGCTGATGTCATCAGTTACTGAAGCATGATGTCATCAACTATCTGTGTTAGAAAAGAGTTTATGCAGCGTAACCTTTGAACCAGTTTTAGCTGCATTTGTTGTTCAGGTCTCTCTTCAGCTGTTGCTGCGTATCGATGCTCCCCACAAGCTAAGCTAACAGCTGTTACCTCTGACCCTCAGCTGGTGCTTGGATGGAGGATTTACCAGGAACTCCAGGACTTCCAGACCTGCTGGTCCAAACTGGTCTGAGACCAGAACCAGAACATGGACCGGCTCCTTTAGAGAGACTGCTGCTGTCAGTGGCCGCCAGGGGGCGCTAACCTGGAAGCTACAGGTCTAGCGCCCCTTGTGGCTAAAAGTTAAACCGTGTTGATAAAAAAAAGATGAATCACAGAGAAGTTCGTATTTTAACTCCAGACCTGTGAGGTTCTGTATGGAAAGCCGAATGGTTTGATGACACGTAGAAAACACACGATTATCACGTGTTTTCTGCGCTGTTTGCATGTTGTTAACTTGTTGTCTAATGAAATGCTCATTTTTGAAGAAATTCAATTGAGACGTGTGAATTACATAGTGAACTTTATAGTGAACTCAGTTAACTGGCCGTTCAGACAGATGATCACTGCTTTTTGCTCCGTTGGTCACGTAAGTCCTCCTCCTCCGCTGAACGGTGCCTGCGCCATCTTTGTTATTAGTCGCTGCTGTCGGGTAGCAACAGCAAAATCCCATAATGCTTTGGGAGGAGAGCTTTCTGAGCAAAGCATTCTGGGATATATCTGCCTGTTCTGAGGCCTTTCTTTTCTTTTCATACACTTCAAGGACACTTTCTCTACCGACCGTCGGCCATTTTCAAACAACCGTGGTCAATTAAACCGTAGCTCACCACAGATTACGCCTGAAAGAAACAGATCGCTAACGGGACGAGCGCGAAGGAGGGCCGTACGGAAACATATCACCAGAATGATTGACAGTTAGGAGGACCACTGACTGAGATGATCCACCCGGAAATAAAACATCCTCCACTATAGCTTTAAGACGCTCTAACTAGTTGTGGCAGATTGAAAGGAAGACAACACCTTAATAGTGCAGAACCCGTGTTCATGGCAGGTTTCCTACGCATCAGAAATCAGGTGGAAAAACGAGTAACTGAACTTTTCTCCTCATGACGCCAAACATCCAGGAGAAACGCAGCAATTAAAGCGGCAGAAGAAGAAAAACGGCTGCAGATCCGCTGAAGCAGGCGGCGTTTAAAACCAGCAGAAAAACCGGGTCTGTGTGGGTCAGAACTGAAGAACCTCTCTGTGCCGGGGGGGGGGTACGTTAGCGGCTCTCCTGCCAGCAGCCACACAAAGGCAGCTTTCAGGCCTCACCTGGAGGCCTGCTGGCGGAACCAAGCGGAGCCAACATGAACACTCAGAGGTTCTACTGACCAACATGGCGCCGGTTCTGATCCGGATTCAGACTGTGGCTCTTCTGTCAGTGTAACAGAACCAGAACAGCTGATCTGAGAGGAACCACCAGGCGGTCCGGGTCATCCCGGTTTGACCGAGTTCTGCCCCCAGGTTCTAATAACTGATTAAACCAAATGAAGCCACTGGGTTCTGCAGCCTGGAGGTCAAGGTTACCCTGGTTCTGGTTCTGGGTTCAGTGAAGCAGCAAAGACCGGTTCTGGTTCTGGTTCTGGTTCCTCCAGAGCAGCGACCAATCAGAACCAAGCAGGAGAACCTGTGGAGGCCCAACCCGACGCTCCTCATCAATAATTCAGTCGATTTCTGACCTCTGAAGATCCTCCGCCTGCATCAGAAGGTCCTGGAGAGGAACGCTGCAGAACTGAGGATGAGGAAGCTGATGGGAGGAGCCATGATGAAGGTTCAGAAGGACCACGCCTCCTCCAGGGTCCCTCAGACGTCCAACCAGCTTTCTATGTGACAAAGATGCTCCCTTAGAAGGAGGACCTGGAACAGATGGAGATGGACGACCACCTGGATCAGAGGGTCCAGGAGAAGATGGCGTCCATCCCGTTTGAGCCGCCGATGAGTCACCTGATCTGTCCTGGGCTGTCACTGTGCGGCGCCCGGGGAGCGGTGTGGGGTTAAGGGTCTTGCTCAGGGACCCAGAGTGCAGCTGTGGGAGCGGGGAACTTCAGAGTGAGAAACCAGGCTGGTCCAGAAGATGTGGTTCTTCATGGTACCGACCCACTTCTGAGTCGGTGGTCAGCAGCTGGTTCTGACCCAGACTACTTCCTGTTCCTCATTACGTCCCAAAGGAACCGGGCCCAACAGAAGGTTCTGGAGCGGCGTGAACTGCCGGGACGTCCACCATGTCTGCCAAACAGAACCGTTCCACCCAGGAACCAGAACCGACCTGACCGACCCAGATGGACCCAGCGACCCCAGAACCAGGTCAGCCTGGAGTAAGAGAGAGTAGATCTTCTACTAACAGATTGGCCTTCAGGAACCATCGGATGTTCTGAAACAGAACAACTGCAGATCTAACGGTGGGAATACTTTCTGCAACTGGACCCACTGAGGTTCTGCTTCCCAACAGAACCACGAGGGTCCGACAGCACGATCATTCAGGAGGCCCGTTTGGGTGGGGGAGTGATGGCAGCCAGAACCTATAATCGGACCTGTGCGCCACTCAGCTGGGCTCAACCGGGCCTGTGGTTCTGATGGGAACCGGGCCTGTGGTTCTGATGGGAACCGGGCCCGCGTGGTTCTGATGGGAACCGGGCCCGCGCGGGTCGGATGGGAACCGGGCCCGCGCGGGTCGGATGGGAACCGGGCCCGCGCGGGTCGGATGGGAACCGGGCCCGCGCGGGTCGGATGGGAACCGGGCCCGCGGTTCAGCAGCGCTGAAATTAGACCCAGACTCTGTCATTAGCGGACCGGTCCAGTTCAGCCTCAGACGTCTGCAGAACTCACTGCTGATGTTTTCCTGGAGAGCCGCTTCCTGTGCTGTAGAACCGGGCCAGTGGTTCTGATGGACCTGACCCAATGACACCAGAACCTGGAGCACAGTGGTGGCAGCGTCATGCTGAGGGGCTGCTGGTCCACATCAGAGGGGAAGGATCAGAACCAAGGTTTTGACAGAACAACAATCCAACAGAACCAGGCCGGTTCTAGAGTGTTTGGTTCCTGTTCCAACCGTTCCGTCCAGCAAAGCGGAACCAGAACTTTTTATGGTCACAGATTGGGTCGGTCCAGCCTGAACCGGCCCAAATGCTGACACGGTCCAGACTGGACCCCGGCCCGGTTCTGGTGGTTCTGGTTCCCTCCCAGTTCACAGCAGAACTTCTGTAGACCACTTCCTGATGGTTCTGATCACCGGACCAGAACCAGAGGCGGAACCAGGTTCCATCAGGACCAGAACCTGCAGCAGGCGGTTCTGGTCCTGATCTCAAGCTAAGTTCTGTCCCAGTCTGACCGGACCGGCAGATCAACAGAACCTCTAACGAATTGGACCGAACCTCAGCAGAATCTGTACTCAGTCTTACCTTAAACCTGGTTCCGATCCAAACCAGGAGAATTCCCCCCCTTCCTTGGATCCGCCGAACCGGGTCGACTCCTCCCAACCCGAACACCGCTGTGTTCGGTTCGGTTCGGTCCGGTCCGCCTCAGCGCCTCCGTTCAGACTCTGGCCGCGTCACCACGCGCGCTCCGTTCATCACCTGCTGACAGAGGTGCGCTGAGCGCGTGCGCGCTGAGGTACCGCAGAAAAACCAGCAAACCGAACCGGAACCGAACTGATCCCACAGAAAGCTCTGATCCGGGAGCACGAGGCGGGATCTCCTCAGGAACGCGCACCTCCTCTTCACGATGAGACTCCCTGCGTGCGGGGGCCGCGCTCCATCATCATCCTCACCCTCACCCCCCCCCTCCGCACCTGATTGGTTCAGAGCAAGACGCACATCTGGATGTGACCTGCGCTACTGGAGCGCGTCAGGGTCACGCGCCGCCGTGAGGGGACGCGGAGGCGCTTGATGGTTGCTCCTTTCAATGGGAGGAGTCAGGAGGAAGAGGAGGAGGAGGAGCACCGCAGCTCCACAGCGCCCCTCAGTGGCCATAAGGCCTCAGTCAGGGGCGGATTTAGGAAATGTGGGGCCCTAGGCAAAGACAGGCAGGGCCCCTCTGAATGGAGAAGACATCAAACAGCCCCATTCTCCAGATGTAGAAATGTTAATAGAATAGACATCCATGATCTGTTCTAGGTTGTGTCCCTCTCTTCTTGTCCCTTTTCTTCTTGTTTTCCTCTCTATGTTTTGTACTCAGCTGACTTTTCATGCTGTCTCTAAAGGAATGAAAGATTTTTTCCAAGCACTAAGCTCACTTAGCTGATTGCTCCTTCCTGTGTTTCCAAAAAGGCCAAAGTAAATAACCCAGTCCTTCTTTTCTCTGTAGACAAGCCATGATCTGCTTATCTGTTCTCCATTTTTCATTTGGATGAAATAATAGCTGCATGAATCATGACAGCAGACAAGATAGAGGAGAGCAGGAGGCGGGGTTACCAATCTACTCGCTCTGGAGAGCAGAGTTCAGAGGCTAGATGTGGCGCTAGGCGCTGAAATCACTGATGCCTTTCTCACAGCGCTTTATGGCAAAGATAATTAATGTGCACAAATAAGGAATAGTTGTATTAACCATCCATGGAAACAGTTTCATGGGCCCCCAGGAACATGCCCCCCCCCCCCCCGTTCAGAGAAAAAAAAAGGCCTGAAGGTTCTGAAGTTCTGGTTTCATGGACACTTTTGCTTGTAATCAGGAATTTGGTTCTGGAGAAATGAACCTCTGGTTCCGGAAGCATCAGTTCTGGGCCAGAGGACCGGTTCTAACCGGTTTCCTTGATTTCATCAGAAACCTGCTGCTTCTCCCTTTGGAAGGTAAATGGACCGGAACCAGAACTCCCAGAATCAAGTTTATTGCCAAGCAGGTTTGCACTTACAAGGAATTTGACTTGTTGCTGTTGGTGCAGACAAAAGACAAAATATATATAAACACAGAAGCTATATACACACAGTAGACTGTGCGTTAATGTAACGCAGAAATCCTGAATGGGGGAGAGAAACATTGTCCAGAGTCTCTTGGCCTTGTTCATAAGGCCGGTAGCAGATGGGAAAAACAGTTTTTGTGACGGGAGGTTCTGGTCCTGATGGAGCGCAGCCTCCTGCCAGAGGGAGGTGACTGAAATAATCTGTGACTGGGGTGCGAGGGATCAGCCACCATCTTCCCTGCACGCCTCAGAGTCCTGGAGGCTTGCAGCTCCTGGAGGGATTGCAGCCAATCACCTTCTGTGCAGACCGGATGACGCGCTGCAGTCTGCTCTTGTCCTTAGCGGAGGCACCAGCGTACCAGATGGTGATGGAGGACGTGAGGATGGATGGAGGAGTAGAACTGCACCATCACTGTCCGGGCAGGTTGAATTTCTTCAGGAAGTTCATCCTCTGCTGGGCTTTCTTGGTGTGGGAGACTTTAGGACCTGGGAGATGATGGTTCCCAGGGAGCGGAAAGACTCCTCTGCTGGTACCGTAAGATTTTACTTACCTCAGAACACCAGTGGATTCTGTTTGGATCCAGAACTTTTATCTTTCATTTTATTTATGATTTCTTTGATAAAATTCATAAAAAAAAAAAATCAGACATTATGATCTAGAAAGAGAGAAAATGTTTTCTTTGCTTCAGCTGTGGACTGAACCATGTCTGCAGGGGCGCCCCCTGGTGGCCAGGACATATTCAGCAGATGAAAGGAGGCGGAGTCTTTGATGGGCTTAAAATACCGATTTATTACTTTGCACAAACACAAGATTTCCCTGCAGGCTAAAAAAATAACATGTCACATAACATTAATTAGAATAGAATAAGTGAATGGCCTTCTGCTTCTCCGTCCCACAGAACCCCCCCCATGAGGCAAAGCTTCACTTCAGGACTTTACCCCCCCGCCCCCCCCAGCAGGAACCAAAGAGGTAAAAACAAAATGAAATGCACAATACACAGAATTACAAATCCATCGAGTTATAAACAGATATCAAAGTGAGAGGAATCCAAAATAATTCAGGCTCTCCGGTTAAAACGCCACAAACATCCAGGGAGCCTCTTTAAAAAGGTTAAAAAGCGGCGCTGCTGCCCCGTCACCATGGAAACGGGCTCCACAGCCAGAGGAGGGGGGCGGGCTCTTTAACGGGTCCACGTTTGATCAAAGTACCTCGTTTGGATTCGAACACGTCGCCAAGAGCCCCCCCACCCCCCCGACAGGACAGCCGGACCGGGACAGATATTGCTAGACTAGAAACAGTCCCACTAAAATGATAAAACATTTACCCCCAAACTTTAAATCTTTTTCTTATAATAAATATGATCAAATAGTTTTGAAAGGACGATACTCCAGCATGCAGGCGAGCAAATCTACACCAGTTAAAGGAAAACGCTCTAAACTACCACTAATCCACCAAATGCACGTCCCCACTGATTGACACGAGCAAACAAACACAGACATCCACCGTCGCCCAGAACCCCCCCCCACCGCCACGCTCCACGCCAGCGTGCACGCCGCCAACAGGAAGGTGCTCAAACTCATTCATAGTAAACCTGCAGCTTTATGGGCGGTTTATTACAAAGGGTTTCCTCTGAGCGCCCCCACCTGGATGAGGCGTGCACACCGACCCCGCTGCACCCCGCCACACCACCAGGGGGCTCCGCTGCCTTTAATGCGCCGCTCATTTAGTCCAGTGTTTGGAAATAAAAACAAGGAAGCGAAGACGGTTAAAAACAGACTTTATGATGAGTTTAGTTTAAAATCCCTCCTCTGGTTCCGATTGTCTCCATCCATCCGACGCTGCTACACCCAACCAATCAGCTGAGAGGAAGATCCCTCCTCCTCCTCCTCACGTCAGCCACAATATGCTACAAATAAAGATTAAACCTGCCGCCAGCCGGAAAAGTTCATCACAACAGTAACATCGACAACAAACGACGACGACGAGGAAGAAGAAGAAGAAGAAGAGAGTAAACTACGGCTTCTAACCAGGAAACCCGCCACGCTTTATATTAAACTTTCATCTGCATAAAGAGACTGATGAGTGCCCGCCGGTCAGTACAATAAACCAGTCCTGCAGCGCCACCTTCAGGTCCAAACCCCCTGCTACACCTCAGACCCTGGACCCCTGCAGATCCCCTCTGCTGCCTCCAGGAGGCGCCGCTCTGCCGGTGCTCATATATGCTAATATGTGTGAATATAAAACAGCTCATCTGAGGCATTTACAGCAGTTTGCTCCTTATTTCCGTTACAGTTCAGTGGTCTGCCATTGCACACGCACACACACACGCACGCACACACGCACATACACACACACACACGCACACGCACACGCACAGATGAGGGAAAGCATGGACACGGTCACCTCGCTTGTAAAAGACTGAAAAGGAGAAAAGGTTCAGCTCACACTCATAAAAAGGAAAAATATAATATATAATATTTCATTCTGAAAAGGTCAAGCCCCGCCCCCCCCCCCACCCGACAAACCCCAGACCTTGTGACAGATTTGGCCCCGAGGGGCCTTGAGGTAAAGTAGATCAGAGTCCTGCTTAGCTGGGAGAGCCGAGGAGGCGACGGCGCTCCGCGGCTCAGAGTTTCTGACAAACGCAGACATTCATCGAGGAAAAAACAAAAACAAACGAGAATCAATGGCTCGACGGGTCGTGGGGGGTGTGGGGTTTGTTTTTGTTTTTTCAGTTGTGCATCGGGGCCCCTGCGGGGCCCGCAGTGCTAGATTGCTGGTTGAGAACAGGCGGCTCGGCCGGCACCCCCCCCTCCATCGGCCGAGCCGCTTTGGTGCAGAAAATAAAGAGATGAAGAAGAGAGGAGAGCGAAGAAGATCCACGGGAAGAGGAGAGACGTTCAGGCGAAGTACATGGTGTGCTGCGTGTCATAGTGGATCTGGACGGCCTTCGCCAGCGCCTGGGGGTCCCGGCCGTTACTCTGACCCGACACATGGCTGCCTTCAGCGCTGCAACGACACAGAAATGACATCATCAACGGAAATCATCTTAGAGCTTCACAAAGATCCCAGAAAGTTTTCACAACAACAACAACAGAGTGGAATAAACACGCGGCCCTGAAGGCACCGCTAAAGGCCGTCCATCACAGCAGCGCCGCCGCTGTTCACCAACAGCAGCTGGTTTTTACACGGTGAACCTGAACACAACCTTTTAATCAGCAGAGGCTCAGAGACGTTCCTGTTAACTACATCTCTGGTCATGGGGGCGGCGCTACAGGTCACCTGTCTAACTTCGCCGTCCGTATTTAACGATGAGATGAAAGTCGGTAGAACATTTGAACCTGCTGGGAGTCAGAAATCACTCAACTGCAAAGTCTGAGCAGCTCGTTTAGTCAACGAAGGAAAAAAAGGAGTCAAAGACTTTTACAGCCCGTCAGGAAAAAGGAGTCAAAGACTTTCACAGCCTGTTGGGAAAAAGGAGTCAAAGACTTTTACAGCCCATCAGGAAAAAGGAGTCAACGACTTTTACAGCCCATCAGGAAAAAGGAGTCAAAGACTTTCACAGCCTGTTGGGAAAAAGGAGTCAAAGACTTTCACAGCCTGTTGGGAAAAAGGAGTCAAAGACTTTCACAGCCTGTTTGGAAAAAGGAGTCAAAGACTTTCACAGCCTGTTTGGAAAAAGGAGTCAAAAACTGTCACAGCCCGTCTGGAAAAAGGAGTCAAAGACTTTCACAGCCCGTTTGGAAAAAGGAGTCAAAGACTTTCACAGCCCGTTTGGAAAAAGGAGTCAAAGACTTTCACAGCCCGTTTGGAAAAAGGAGTCAAAGACTTTCACAGCCCGTTGGGAAAAAGGAGTCAAAGACTTTCACAGCCTGTTTGGAAAAAGGAGTCAAAAACTGTCACAGCCCGTCTGGAAAAAGGAGTCAAAGACTTTCACAGCCTGTTTGGAAAAAGGAGTCAAAGACTTTCACAGCCTGTTTGGAAAAAGGAGTCAAAGACTTTCACAGCCTGTTTGGAAAAAGGAGTCAAAGACTTTCACAGCCTGTTTGGAAAAAGGAGTCAAAGACTTTCACAGCCTGTTTGGAAAAAGGAGTCAAAGACTTTCACAGCCTGTTTGGAAAAAGGAGTCAAAGACTTTCACAGCCTGTTGGGAAAAAGGAGTCAAAGACTTTCACAGCCTGTTTGGAAAAAGGAGTCAAAGACTTTCACAGCCTGTTGGGAAAAAGGAGTGGACTGTCAGAGGCTCCCCCTGCAGGTCAGGCGCTGAAACTTCAAAGGTCTATAATCATTCACAGTGTGTTGGAGCCATAAACATCTGGGTTATAGAATTATTTTGAGTTTTTGTTTGTGTGTGTGTGTGGTGTCTTTTTCGTTTTTATTGTGATTAAAGCTATAGTGGAGGATTTTTTCGAGTGAAAAAAATAAAAATAAAAGCACATGACCAACCGTGTACCCGCTCTGAGAGGGAACGCCTATTTAACGCCTGAGGTAATTATCAGGTTTGCTTTATTTTGAAAGGCTTCCTTCCTGTTGTTACACGTTAGTGACAGTTTTATTTGATCTGTTGCCGTAACAGAAGGTTTAATGACGTTTCTGAGTGATTTCAGCGCTGATTGGATCTTTGTTTGGTTCTGGTTCCGTGGCTGAAACGGACCGGCTCCCACTGAGGCTTTAAACCGACTCCATTAGTGGACAGCTTCCCTGCAGCTCTTATTCTGAAAGGACCTCCTGAGGACGGCGCCATGGGTTCCTAACACAGCGGACCGTGGGGACCTACCTGTCGTGGTCCTTGTCCACCAGGTGGTAGCGGGCTCTGAAGGCCACCAGCCGGGCGTAGTAGGCGGGGGCTGGGATGGAGACGGAGCGCGTGCAGCGGACGTAGGTGTGGCACAGCTGGTAGGTGAGGAGCTGCAGTTCGTCGGCCGTGAAGCAGTTATCGTCCCAGAGGACGTGGTAGTGGGAGGGGCGGCTGGTTCCCTGAGGGAGGGGGGAGAGGGCGGTTAGTGACGGCGCGGGCTCAGGTGGGGCTGATGTACCCGAGGAAGGCGGAGCTACCTGAATGCCAGCGTGGCTGCACAGATAGAAGTCGAACTCGGACGGGTGAGTGATGGTGCTGTCCACCGTGGTTCCTGCCGGAACGTTCCCGCTCTTCCCGACCTGTGGACCAACGGCAGAGTCAGACTGGCAGCGCTAACCGGACCAGGACCGAGCGCTCCGCTCCGCTCGCACCCACCCTCTCAGCTTTGTCAGAGCAGAACAGGCGGGTGTGGTGGCGCTTCTGGACCACGATGTAGGTGATCCCGGGCCGGTAGTCCTCCTCCAGACTGATGCAGGCCTTCCTGATGGCGATCAGCTCGGGCCACGCCACCTGGAACACAGACACTTCCATAAACACTTCCTGCTGCCGTCACACGGCTCCCGGCGGCACAGACTCCGCCCCCACCTGCTTCATCTGCCCCTCAGACACGCCGCCGCGGTAATAGATGATCCGTGTGGGCTTGAAGCGCGTCGACTTGTAGAACTGGATGAGGAGCTCCCGCACCATGTTGGTCAGGTCCTGGATCACTTCCTGACTAAAGAGCTGCTCCTGCAGAGCGAACACAGGTCTGAGAATGGACCGGATCGGACCGGACCGGAACGGATCGGACCGGACTGGAACGGATCGGACCAAAGAGGGCCAGACATGACTGGCCCGGACCGGACCGAGCCAGACCAGAGCGGACCACACTGGATCGGACCGGCCCGGTCTGGACCGGATCAGACTGGGCCGGACCAGAGATAGGCTGGGTCTAAGCTACCTGGGACATGTCCTGCCGGGACGTTTGGACCCGAACAGTCGCACAGTAGCGGCTGGGATGACCGTCCATGCTTCCCACCACCGCCGCGATGGACGGCTTCTTTCCGTCGCCTGCAGGAGGATGAGTGACGTCGGCGCCGAGGAAGATGACGGGCTGCTGGAAGACGGAGGGCCTGGAGAGGATGGAGACAGATCCGCTGGTCAGACGGCCCGAGGATCGTCCCGGGGCGTTCCGGGACTTACGCACCTCTGATGAGGAACCAGGACGTTGTTGATGCCTCCCAGCTTGGCGTTGATCTTCAGGCAGAGGTTGGACAGAGTCTGGGGGGACGTCTTCACCACGTTCTTCACCTGGACGCACTGCGTGGCCATGCCGAGGAGAGTGTCTCCCACACGCTTCACCTCAGCTGCAGAAGACACACCGCCATCATCATCATCGTCATCATCATCACAGTCGCCATGCCAGCAGCGGGCGGCCCTCAGCTCCTACCGTAGACGGGCGTTTTTCCGGGGAGGATGACGACGATCAGCTGCAGACCCACGTAGGACATCTTGAGGTGTTTGAACATGGGCTCCACGCTGTCGGCCCCCTGGGCGTATTTACAGAAACATGGCTGACCCTGGATGGGCATCCCAGCATCCTTTGAGATCTTCCTCAGCTGGTCGGTGAAGCTCCTGGAGGGACAGAGGAAGGTTTCCTCAAAACGTTTCATCCTCCCACAACAAACATTTTAAATCATTAAAACCTGAAAACTCTGGCAGCCTTTTGCAGCGAGCCCCCTTTACTCTGATGCTCCAAATAAAACCAATCTCCCTCCAGAAGTCTCTCAGAGTCCAGCTGCAGATGTTCCGCTTCTTTACGGAGCATCTGGAGCTCAGAGAGGTTCTGGTTCTAGAAGAACCACCCAGAGCTCTGATGGTGGACCTACCAGGACATGGAGGTCCACCTAGACCCACAGGACGGCTTAAGATTCCTGCAGATCGGAGTTTGGAGCAGAAGAACCTTCCGGTTCTGATGCATCCAGAACCGGAACAGGGACGGTTCTGAGCCAGTAAACTGCCTCTGATTGGCTGCTCTGCAGGAAATCCCCCCCTTCCTGGTTGCAGCCAGTAGCAAAATGATCCTGCAGAGTTTCAATAAAGCTGCTGGTATCTGTTTCTGACTCTGTGGCCCGTTTCCATGGAAACAGGTGATCCCATCAAATGGCCGATCAGACCCGAGATGTGATGCATGAACCCCAGAATGTTCTGATTGGTCAGACTGGAATAACGGCGGCTGGAGCGCCGGTCAACCATGGCAGCTAACCGCTGCGGCTAGCTGTTGGAGTATTCAGACTGCATTCTGACCCCATTGGTCCAGTCGGCCATTTTATTCCATCCGTACAAATGGAACAATTTGGGTCTTTTCAAGCTTTTGTTTGTGGAAACAAAACAATTTAATTCTATTTAGTTTATTTCTATAGCAACAATTCACATCATGTCATCTCAGGTCACTTTATAGATCCAGATCAACCAGATCATCCAGTCAGATTGATTCAAAGTTTTCTATCTAAGGAAAACCAGCTGATTGCATCGACTCATTGACTCTTCAGCAATCCCTCACACTAAGCATGCTTGTAGCAACAGTGGAGAGGAAAAACTCCCTTTGAACAGGAAGAAACCTCCAGCAGAACCAGGCTCAGTGTGAGCGGCCATCTGCTGAGGCCCACTGGGATCAGAACCTGCAAAAGGGTCGATTCGGCACCGGAACACCGGCGGTGAAGATGAGCCGGCCCAGTTTTCAGCCTCCAAAGCTGACCCTGTCCCCCCCCAGCAGCATGCAGCACCCGGACTGGACCTTCAGGCCCTGACTCACTTGAGCAGGTCCTCCCGGCACTGTTTCTGCGGAGCGAAGCAGGCCACGGCCCACACCTTGATCTCGATGCCGGCGTAGAACTGCTTCCCTCTCATGTCCCACACGCCCTGGTTGGGCGTGGCCACCGTCTTATTCTGCGGAGAGAGTCCCTACACTCTTAGTCAACCCCCCGCTGGGATGGGCTGGTACACAAGATACAGAACCAGGACATCAGTTACATCATCAGAACATCATCCAGCAGCAGTTAGAGGAGAACATCTCCCACCGGTTCTCACAGGTTCTGGGCTCAGAACTCGGCTTAAACCCACAAACTGCAATTCAACAGCTTTAAAGGTTTTAACTGAGGGAATTAAATCAGTCGCTGATTGGACCACGAGTCATGAGCTGGTTCTGGGTGGTGGTCAGACAGAAGGTCCTGCTTCTGGAACCTAAGGTTCTGCTTCAGGAACCAGGAACCAAAGGTTCTGCAGCAGGAACCAAAGGTCCTGTTTCAGGAACCAAAGGTTCTGCTTCTCTGCTACAGGCACCAAAGGTCCTGTTTCAGGAACCAAAGGTCTTGCAGCAGGAACCAAAGGTTCCGCAGCAGGAACCAAAGGTTCCCCAGCAGGAACCAAAGGTTCCCCAGCAGGAACCAAAGGTTCTGCAGCAGGAACCAAAGGTTCTGTTTCAGGAACCAAAGGTCCTGCAGCAGGAACCAAAGGTTCTGTTTCAGGAACCAAAGGTTCTGTAGCAGGAACCAAAGGTTCTGTAGCAGGAACCAAAGGTCCTGTTTCAGGAACCAAAGGTTCTGCTTCTCTGCTACAGGCACCAAAGGTCCTGTTTCAGGAACCAAAGGTCTTGCAGCAGGAACCAAAGGTTCCGCAGCAGGAACCAAAGGTTCTGCAGCAGGAACCAAAGGTTCTGTTTCAGGAACCAAAGGTCCTGCAGCAGGAACCAAAGGTCTTGCAGCAGGAACCAAAGGTTCCGCAGCAGGAACCAAAGGTTCCCCAGCAGGAACCAAAGGTTCTGTTTCAGGAACCAAAGGTTCCCCAGCAGGAACCAAAGGTTCTGTTTCAGGAACCAAAGGTTCTGTAGCAGGAACCAAAGGTTCCCCAGCAGGAACCAAAGGTTCTGTTTCAGGAACCAAAGGTCCTGCAGCAGGAACCAAAGGTTCCCCAGCAGGAACCAAAGGTTCTGTTTCAGGAACCAAAGGTTCTGCAGCAGGAACCAAAGGTTCCGCAGCAGGAACCAAAGGTTCTGTTTCAGGAACCAAAGGTTCTGCAGCAGGAACCAAAGGTTCTGCAGCAGGAACCAAAGGTTCTGCAGCAGGAACCAAAGGTTCTGCAGCAGGAACCAAAGGTTCTGTTTCAGGAACCAAAGGTTCCCCAGCAGGAACCAAAGGTTCTGCAGCAGGAACCAAAGGTTCTGTTTCAGGAACCAAAGGTTCTGCAGCAGGAACCAAAGGTTCCCCAGCAGGAACCAAAGGTTCTGCAGCAGGAACCAAAGGTTCTGCAGCAGGAACCAAAGGTTCTGTTTCAGGAACCAAAGGTCCTGCAGCAGGAACCAAAGGTCCTGCAGCAGGAACCAAAGGTCCTGCAGCAGGAACCAAAGGTTCCGCAGCAGGAACCAAAGGTCCTGCAGCAGGAACCAAAGGTTCTGCAGCAGGAACCAAAGGTTCTGCAGCAGGAACCAAAGGATCTGTTTCAGGAACCAAAGGTTCTGCAGCAGGAACCAAAGGTTCTGCAGCAGGAACCAAAGGTTCCGCAGCAGGAACCAAAGGTTCTGTTTCAGGAACCAAAGGTTCTGCAGCAGGAACCAAAGGTTCTGCAGCAGGAACCAAAGGTCCTGCAGCAGGAACCAAAGGTCCTGCAGCAGGAACCAAAGGTCCTGCAGCAGGAACCAAAGGTCCTGCAGCAGGAACCAAAGGTCCTGCAGCAGGAACCAAAGGTTCTGCAGCAGGAACCAAAGGTTCTGCAGCAGGAACCAAAGGTTCTGCAGCAGGAACCAAAGGTCCTGCTGCAGGAACCAAAGGTCCTGCTGCAGGAACCAAAGGTTCTGCAGCAGGAACCAAAGGTTCTGCAGCAGGAACCAAAGGTCCTGCTGCAGGAACCAAAGGTTCTGCAGCAGGAACCAAAGGTCCTGCAGCAGGAACCAAAGGTCCTGCAGCAGGAACCAAAGGTTCTGCAGCAGGAACCAAAGGTCCTGCTGCAGGAACCAAAGGTCCTGCAGCAGGAACCAAAGGTCCTGCAGCAGGAACCAAAGGTTCTGCAGCAGGTGGAGAGCGAGGCTGAAGCTGGACCGACTCTGCCTCGGTTCATTGCGAGGAGGCGGGATCTCTGACCTCAATGCTGCATCAAATGATTGATTGATCTTTATCCTGAACAAATAAGCATTATTTCAGTCGCTCTTAAAGTTTGATTTAACTTCACATCTGTGCTGCGGACGTCAGTCCTTCCTGATGAATAATCTGCAGCTGCAGGGTTAGAAAGGTCTGGTCTGCAGCAGCTGGACTCACCTGCAGGTAAAACACCTGAACCTCACGGCTCACTGATGGACCAATCAGCTCCTGAGTTGCTTTACTGGATGTTTGGTTGCAGAAACACCAGATTCATGCAGAGAATGAAGAAACCAGGCTGTAGCTTCTCCCATCAGTCACACCGAGCCCAGCAGGCTGAATCTGACCGCCGTCCAATCACGTTACGGCTTTGATTGACGTGGCCTCGGGTGGGAATGGGAAAAGCTTCCAGTCTAAAGCGTCTCACTGGGAGAGGATCGGACTGGGTCCCAGCAGAGAAGGTCCTGCTGGGTTCTGATCCTCCTCCAGTCAGAACCACATCCATCCATCCTTTCACACAGTCACTGAATCCAAACCAGCTACCAGACCCTGTGCACTGATTGGACACAGCCGATTGGACACAGCCGATTGGACACCGGGCCGATTGGACACCGGGCCGATTGGACACCGGGCCGATTGGACACCGGGCCGATTGGACACCGGGCTGATTGGACACCGGGCTGATTGGCCAGCGGGCTGCATAGATCTGATTGGACGCATCCTGACCATCAGTAGCTGGTTTGGTTTTCAGAGGGAACCTCAGCAGCTCCTGGAGTCTCTGGCTGAATCCCAAACCGCCTCCTAACCACTACCCATCAGTCTGACCTCCAATCAGGTCTCACCTGTGGAAGGATAGAAGGGGGGGGGGGCTATAAACCAGAATGGGACAGAAAAGGAACACAGTCGTTGCTATGGCGACACAGTGACGCCCCATGTGCGTGGCTGGAGCTCTGCGGCGCAGGGTGACATAACAGCAAACATCTTTCTTAAAAAAATAAATCTATCCGGTTAAATCAAACCTTTCATTTGGGATCAATGACGACTTGTGATTTTCCTCCGTCACTAGTTCACCGTTACACCTGCTGCCAGATTCCAGATCTGCTTCCTGTCAGTGACGTCACGCTGCAGGATCGGCTCACGTTGCCACATGATGTAAAACATAGTGGTTGCCCAGACGACGATAATAACATCACGCAGCGTCCGTGTGGCGAGTCGGGAGCATGTGGAGCGTTAGTGTGTTTAATAACAGACTGTGATATAAAGAGCTGGGTAGCGCTGGTAGCTAGCTGTAGCTAACAGGTTAGCCTCTTTTAGCTCGCTCAGTTAGCCATATTAAGCTACTTTTGACTTTGTTTCAACAATAACCGTTTTCTACGGGTAGAATAACTGTTTAGTCTAAAAAAAGTTTCATTTGTCCTTCTCTGACCTCAGAACTTAATAAAAATAAACTCAGACTTTTAGCGTCTCCTTGTTAAACAGCAGAACTCTGATTGTTTTCTACTTTCAGCTACTTTAGATCATCAATGAAACGTAAAATAAAAGCAAATAAAGGGAATAATATATTGAGACTCCAGAGAAGATCTGATTCTTAACAAACGGGTAACTACAGTTTGTCCGAGTGGGTGTTGCCGTATGATGACGTGATAAGAAGGGGCGGGGCCCCGAGCAGATCCGGTAGCTACAGCGGCACTGATTAAGGGCCGAACGGTCCACTGGCTCCGCCCACTATGTGGTTTGGTACGGCCCTTAATGAGGCGGAGCCTCCGCAGGAACCCAGGGTTGGTGTTTAGGGGCCAGTTTGGGATCCAGCCTTGTTCTCTCAGCTTCATGTTCCTCCTGTGGCCACCAGGGGGCGCAGGGAAACCGGAGCAGAGCTGAGAGAAGCTAACGAGCGCTGAGGACCAGAGCAGGAGGGTTCCAGGTTTCACAGACCGAGGCGCCTTTAAAGATCTGCACTGAACCCCTGGAAGCCCCTGATGACAGCATTCAGCCTCCACTGCCCCCCCCACCCCGTGCAGCCCCTGCCCAGTACTCACCCTGCCACAGTCCCTCCCTGTGTCTGTACTCACCCGGCCCCCATACTGCAGCATGGGCGCAGGGAGGACACGCCCCGTCACCTCCGTCATGTCGTTGTGCACGACGATGCCGAACTCCTTCAGGTAGGGGTCCGGGCCCCCGACCATGCTGTTGCTTTTGACCTGAGGAAGAGGAGGCGGGTTAAATCTGGCCGAGCTCAGCTGGGCGGCGCCTGGGGGGGGGGCCTCACCAGGCGGCTGATCTCCTCCTGCCTGTCGGGGGCTGAGCGAGCCGTAGCTTTGATCATGGTGGACGTCTGGTTGTCTGTGAGCTTCTTGATGCAGCGCTGACCCGCCACGATGTTACAGACCTTCAGAACAGGAAGCAGAACTTACTGACCCGCCGGACCGGCTGGGGGGGGCGGAGACTACGCAGCGTTTTCTCACCTCCAGAGGAAGGTAGGTGTGCTTCTGTTCCTGTCCCACCTGCAGGCAGGGCAGGTGGGGGTACTTGAGCTGCAGGCTGTACTTCTGTTTGAAGTACTGCGCCACGGTGCACTCCATGGCCTGGCCGTTCTCCAGCTGCAGCGGGAACCTGAGGGCGAAACAGCCACGCTGACGGGCCATGAAAGGCAAAGGCAGGATGGAGCAGGGCGGCGCTTACGTTTGGTGGCTGGCCGGTCGGCGTGTCACGTTGCAAACGCGGTACTTCCTCTTCATCTGCCCGCAGTGGGTGACCTCCACCTTCAGACCTGTTCAGAGCGGCGACAGCGGATCAGGAACCTCATCCAGACGGAGCGACGAGCACGCCGCTCGGTTCTGATGCTACGCTCAGCGTCCCTCACTGGGTCCGCTCTACAAACACAATCTGATCCCTCTCCATTTCTGAGCAGCTGTAGATGTTTCCCAGTAAACCAGCAGAAGCTTCAGCTGGACGATAAGAAGAAAACTTAACAGAACCGTATATCTGGGCTTTAATCGCAACAGAACCGATTGTCCCAGTTCCTCTGAGACCCTCATGGCCTCTTAGAGACATAGAAAGACCATCTAGGCTTCCAAAGTCACTTCATTAAAGGTTTCACACGTTAATAAGCAATAACATCAAGGTTTGAAAACAGCATTTCAGTTAGAAGTGGCAGAGGACACCTAGTGGCAGAAAGTGGGAGTGCCACTGGCCACTTATTGGCTTTATGAAGAATAGAAGGTAGTTTAATAGAAATAGAATAGAAACTATCAACAAATCATGACAAAAAATGGCAAGAAAAAAAAATAATTAAATGAAAAAAGTTATTTGCCGACAAACATTAAGAAAAAAATAATAAATTAACAAAAAACGGCAAGTAGAATAAATAAAAAATTAAATAAGTTATTTAATGAAATGGGCCTCTGCAGCCCCTAAAACGGCGTCAGTAAAGCTGGGAGTCGCTCAGGCGGGCAGCTGGCAGGACAGCCGCACTGTCACCATGGTGACCGATGGTGGCCACTTATTGGCAGATAAACTACTTCGTTTCATTAAGTAAATGTGACATTATAAAAGCAGTAACATCACAAAATAAAAAAATCTACTTAGAGGTACTAATAAGAAGTTATTTGCCAAAAAATGGAGGGAAAAATAAAGTTTAATTGATGCAGGAGAAGCTGACCTGCAGAGTCTAAAACACGCTTCATTCTGCAGCCGATTCATGTTTAGGTGGTGGAATAAATCCGACTGCTGCCGTTTGCAGCAAGTCTTACAATTTAGCACCTTAGTGAGCTTCATGTTCCTCTGCTACTGGTTTGGCCTCAGATAGACGAGTCCGAGTAGCGCCATCTCACTGCGGAGCTGAGTCCCACCTGGTTTATAGACAGAGTGTGAGCAGGTAGATCGCATCAGAGCGTCGGGTCGCACAGTGAGAACAAACATGGTGAGCTCCGAAACCCGGAGGTTTCCAGTGTTGGGCACGTTACTTTGAAAAAGTAATTAGTTATAGTTACTAGTTAGTTCTCCCAAAAAGTAACTGAGTTACTAACTGAGTTACTCCACAATAAAAGTAACTAGTTACTAGTAAAAGTAACTATTGCGTTACTTTTGCGTTTCTCGCCCCCGTAACCCTCACCACCCAGCCCCCACCTTCTTGCCGTGTGTTTCCAAAGCCAGCTGAATAGTGCGGACGACAAAGACAAGAACCTGCAGAGAGTTTAGCATTTATTGCAACTCAACGTAAATGACATCAGGGGGGAACGCCATGTGAAGTTTTTTAACAGGGCGTTCATATCTGGTGAGTATATGAAATTAATAACTGGGGATGTCTAATTCTGAAATCCTGTGTGTTTGGGTTGTTATAGATACTGAAACATCTATCATCTATCTATCTATCTATCTATCTATCTATCTAGATGTATACTCTATGGATCTCCATCCCTGCCACAAAGGCCATCAAATAATGTTTAAAATAAAAAATACAGTAGGTTGAGAAGGCAGAGCATCCATCCATCCATCCATCCATCCATCCATCCATCATCCATCCATCCATCCATCCATCCATCCATCCATCCAGATTTCTCCCTTTCATTTGATCGTTCACGCTCTCTATAGTTCTCCTGTGGCGCGAGCACAGGGCGACTGTTGCGCGCCTTTAGCGAGCATGCGCATTTCCTGTCGCTTGCGCGGTGACTCGTCCCGCCTGCGCTGTGCGGAGATGCAGAGGAAACCGTTATGTGATGGGGAAACGCAGCTCGACGTAACACCGGTATTTCCATCAGGAAAACGCTGTTTTGCTGCTGGATCCTCCTCACTCTCCATCTCTCTGTGTGTGCTGTACGTTAACACCCACCAGCGGAAACACCCACCTACCCAACTGACAGACGGAATCTCACTATACATCAGCCATTCTCATCCTCCCCTCTCTCATGACAAGGCGCGCACCTCTGGATGACCTAAAAAATAATCTTTAATATCTCTTAAACAAAAGAAGCACAAACAATATTTTTTTCTGCACAAATCTGCACTAACGTTGCACTAACCATTCAGTCTATTTGCAGAGTTTTTTGACGTGGGTGGGGTGTCAGCTTCACGCAGCTGCGCACGAGTCCTATCATGAAAAAAGGTTCATTGTGCGACCTGAGTAACGCGCAGTAACGGGGTGTCTGCAATGGTAACTGCGTTATAGTTACAGTCAAAGTAATTAGTTAGATTACTCGTTACTAAAACAAGGTAACGGCGTTACTTTCAACGCCGTTAGTCCCATCACTGGAGGTTTCATTGTACAGATTGAGCTGTAGCTGCATGAAACGATATGCCCGGCTTACTGCCGTATATCGCTCAGCTGAAACATCTGCCGTCGCCATATTACGTTTGCTGGATGCTGTGTGTGAAAGGAGGGCTTCATGATGCATTCAAAATGTGTGGGAAAATAAAACTCAGTGAAATAGAAGCAGACGGCTTGATTTGGACTGATGGTTGCGATCGAGTCATTTTAACTAGGGATGCACGATATTGGGATTTTGGCCGATATGCCGATATTTTAAAACTCATGTAGCCGATAACCGATATCGATACCGATGTTAAAGCTGCACAAAAATAAGTAGTCATTGAAAATAGCAGTTTTATTATCCATTTCTGACACTTTGAAAAACAATATACTCAGATATATTTTCATATGCTGATATCAAATAGATTTTTAAAAACGCGGTATCGATCTATTTTACTTTCAAAATCTCGTGAAATTTCATCGTTCTGTTACAAACTCTCGTGATATTTTGCAAATTCTTGTGAGATTTTGTTAGTAAAATAGATCGATGCCGCGTCAATATATCAACATATAAAAATATGGCAACATTTGGGGAATTTTGGGGGGATTTCGTAGCATAACGATGACATGTAGCAATATTTCATTAGTAAAACAGATTGATATGGTGTTTTTAAATGGCAATATATCAGCATATGAAGATATTGGGATATTTTAATGCATCAATATTTTTTCCCTCGTCTTTAGAAGTTTTTAAGTCTGTAAAAAAGAAGCTTTTGAGGAAGAAGAAGAAGAAGAAGTAGTATTTATTTATTTTTTAGACTTTAGAAACTCAGAAGCTGATCAAATATGGGGTTAAATATCGGGGGGGGGGGGTCGATGTCCGATATTCAGTTTTAAGGCCGATACCGATAGGGGGCCGATTATATCGTGCATCCATACTGTTAACCATCGACAGGTCGCCCACCTCCAGCAGAAGCTGCGGCTCTGAGGAGCCTCCAACCTGCTGGGATGGAGCTCCGCCCATGTTTGGGTTTTCTGACCTGCAACATCTCAGCTACTGATGGAAAACAGGACGAGTCCATCGGATCAGACAGGAGCAGCAGAGCAGCGATGCTGTCTGATGTTCTCTCTCACCTGTGACCCTCTGCCTGACCTTATAGAGGCGCCGAGGCCCGGTTCCCTGACCCAGTGGACCCAGTTCTACCAGTAACCCTGATCCTGGCTCCTCACCTCGTATCTCCTTGGTGAATTTGACCCTCTGTGAGTCCGTGAGCGGCTTGGTCTGCTCGTTGATGTTCTGGATGTCCAGCACCTCGCACATGAACTCGATGACAGGCTGGGCGCGGTAAAAAGCGGTGGCCGACACTGTGGGAGGAGCAGAGACGTTAGCGAGCCCAGATGGGCGCAGAACCAGAACCGCCACAGTCCTGTTCCCTGAACCAACAACCCGCACCGTGGCGGTCCACTGGCTGCACTGCAGCAAGGCCACGGGTTGGATCAGCTTACCGTCGATGTTGAGCATCATGTTCCACATGGCGGGTCGGACGGACTGGTGGAAGCCGAACCACACCTCCCTGCCTCCACCCAGGGGGTGGTAGTAGCCCTCAGGAGGAGAGAAGAAGGAGCGTCCCACAGGAGTGTACCTGGGAGGGAAACACGGGCCGTCAGAACATCCGGACACAAGGAGACCTTCAATGGAAGCCTGGGAGCCGTCACGCCATTGGCGACTGGAGCGCCGCTCCGTCCGTTCGGTGTCTGACGCAGACGACTCGTTCAGGTCTGACTCATTATGGCGGAAAGACAGAATTCATCTACAGCTGATGGTGGAGAACCCAGAGGGCCGCTAACCTTCCCTCACGGGACCCGGGACTCTCGGGGGCCATTCGGGAATCTCGGGGCGTTCTGGCTGAGAACCTTGGAAGATGAAGTTTCCTCTTCTGACGACGAGCAGAAGGCAGCATGAAAGTAGAAGAATCTGTGGTTCTGCTGCTGATGTTCTCCTCCTCCCCCTCAGAACCACAACCCAACCCAGCATGGGGACCAGCTGGCTCCATGAGGTCGGTTCTCCTCTGGACCAGAACCAGAACCATCTGATCACAGTTAGGTTCTGGAACCTAGGAGGTCAGAATCCAGTCCTGGAGGTCCGGATCAAACCACCAGGTCCTTAGCAGAAACAGACTGGACCAGGGAGAGCGGCGCCATCTGCTGGTTCCACAGAACCAGCAGGAACCCAGAGCGTCCTGCTGTGCCTCAGCCTGGTCAGAACGCCGGCGCCTAGTCCGTCCTCCTCAGAACGTCACGCCGATATGGAGCAAATACTTCCATTAAAACCAGTCAGAGAACATAAACTTTATTTTACTCCTTTATTCGCCGCCGCCTGCTGTGATCAGGAGCCCTGGACTAAACCTGGATGCTGGACTTTCCTTCTTTATAACAGGAGGCGCTAACTAGCTTAGCCACATTAGCTGCCTGTAAACATGTTTTTATTCACGAAGCGCTTCATCTAAAAGCATCAAATACAGATAAGCACCAGCAGGACGCCGTTTGGGACAGAAAATACCAGAACTTCTGGGGTTCCTGCTCCCTGGCAGCGGTTCTGGACGTTCAGTGGGATGGTCAGAGAAAAAGCTGGCGGGTTCTGCGGCTCGTTTGGACCCAGCTTACCTCATGGAGGGCAGGTGGCGCGTGATGACATCCAGAGCCTGAACAGAATCCTCCGGAACCTCGTTCAGGTGACCCGACAGAGCTTCCAGCAGCATCTGCAGACTGACCACAGACACCCACTGCAGCGACACCTTGAAGGTCTGATCCTTCCCCTCTCCTGGCAGCGTCACCTCCAGGTCCACCTGAGCAGAGACCCGGCAGAACGTTAAGAACTGAGCAGAACCAGAACCGGAAACAGAACCCCTTCAGCCGCTGGGCTGACCCAAAGCCCAGATGCTTCAGCATCTGGGCTTTGGGTCAGAACCAGAGTCCAGGGATCAGAAACCCACCCGGTCCCGTCCGATAGGCAGCGGATGAGCCGTGTACATGTTCCTCTTCCCGTCGTAGCCCGGCTGCCGGTCTCCAAAGATCTGCATCTTGAAGTGCCGCACCATGGTGTCCACCACCTCCCTGGAAGACAGACGGACCATCAGAACCGAGCCGGTCAGACCCGCCCCCCCCGCTCCTCCCACACCCACCTGTTGACCCGGCGGGGCCGTTTCTCCGGCTTGATCTCGATGTCGTAGTGATAGACGTCAATCTTGGGGATCTGCACCTGGAAGTGGTTGGCGAGGAGCCGGATGGGTTTCCCCACCGTGCCGAGGCCGGGACGCCGCGGAGGCTGGAAGAGAGAGGCGGGGGCAGGCGGGCCTGGAGGGACAGAAGAGAACCGTCAGCGCAGGCCCGGTTCTGATCCGGACGCTCAGCGAGAAGCTCCAGAAACGGGGAGCAGGAAGAAATCTGGCTGAGGAAAGCTAACGGGTTCTGTTCCGTCCTGGTTCTGTCCAGTTCCAGTCCGGGTTCTGTCCGGTTCCAGTCCGGTTCTTCCCTCTGAAGCTGAAACATTCAGAAAGTTCTGGATTATCTGGATCGGTGCTGATCAGTGAGCAAAGACACAACCAGAAAACCCCAAACGGACAGAAGAGCGCTCCAAATGAAAAACTCCTCTGGTTCTGAAACCCAGCTTTAATGTCATCGGATCGGAACCAGAACCAGAACCAGACCGTCAGGAACAACCCCCCCCCCA
Source organism: Cyprinodon diabolis (assembly GCA_030533445.1). Classification (NCBI taxonomy): domain Eukaryota; kingdom Metazoa; phylum Chordata; class Actinopteri; order Cyprinodontiformes; family Cyprinodontidae; genus Cyprinodon; species Cyprinodon diabolis. The sequence continues at coordinate 43,598,199 of CM060074.1, read as the reverse complement.
GCAGGGCCATATGGAGGGATGAGCGTCCCTCACTCTGCTAAGTTGACGCTCCAGTTAGCATAGACAATCAGACCCCCCGCCCCCCACAGCTAACGAGCCAGACCCCCGATTCCAGTCGCCGTGTCCTGCTGGCCTGGTTACCCATGGCAACCCATGCCTTCTGTTGCTCCGCCCAGCACCAGGACGCCACGGTGGACGTTCAGCACCAACGACCTTCTTCCTCCTCAAACAGCTAAGCCCTAAAGAACGGACCGGGCCGAACCAGAACCCAGAGCAGAATGGGGGAGGGGGGGGGACTCCCCTTCGCCGTTCCCTCTGACCTCTGACCTTCTAAACACGTCAGAAACGTTTGCTTCTGTCTTTCCTGAGGCTCAAGAATCAAACGTTTGCTTCCAGGACTTGTGGGCGGGTCTAAAGGGGGCATCAGGTCGTCATGCATCTGCCTTCAGCTTAGGCTCCGCCCCCTGCTGGCATAAAAACAGTGAAGTTGCCGTCATATTTAGGACCCTTTCAGACTCATCTAGCCACTTTTTTTTTCTCCCACATAAAAAGCGACCAATCTAGAGACTTTCGCCGTCATGTTGGTGACATCATAGATCGCTTCCGAGCTTAGCGCCTGTAGCTAACGGTTAGAGAGCGAGCTCCTCCATCCGACGCTGCAGCCTCAGATCATTCATTTAGAATCTAGAGTTTTTAATTTTAAAAACATCTCCAAATGCTTCCTTATCGTCACATTTGGATTCAGTCAAAACAACAACCTGCTGCTGGATGCATTGATTGGAGGCGGTGGTTCCTCCGGCTGAGGGAGCACCCAGGAGGAGGTGCTGATCTAGTTCAACCGTCACTGATTAAACGCTGAGGAAAACTGAGCTGTTTGAGAAAACCTGGATCAGAACGACTTCAACTGGAAAAGATTTAGTTAAAAACGCAGAAACATGATTTGCTGTCATGATCGACTCAGACGGCAGACAGAGTTTCACACAAATCCAGCAGATCTGAGGTAGAGCGGAGCTCCTGATGTTCCCATTATGCTTCCCTACAGGTGGAAAAGCTCCAGCAGAGTTAAACTAAAGCATTTCCTGAACTGATCAACCCTGAAACTCCCGACTGTAGAAGCCAGAGCTGCCAGGAAGCAAAGCTGAGCTGCTTCATCTTCCCCGGTTAGTAAAGAACAGAGGGGGAACGCTTCACCTGGAGATGAAATCAGTCAATTTATTGAAGAAAGGAAACGGCTAATAGATCCGCTTCTCTTTCAGGATCCGAGCGCCTCTGGGACGCACTGATGTCTGGGACGGCGACCCCGGGAGGGCGCGGGGGACGGCGACCCCGGGAGGGCGCGGGGGACGGCGACCCCGGGAGGGCGCGGGGGACGGCGACCCCGGGAGGGCGCGGGGGACGGCGACCCCGGGAGGGCGCGGGGGACGGCTACCCCGGGAGGGCGCAGCCACCCCGAGAGGGCACAGCGACCCCGGGAGGGCGCAGCCACCCCGAGAGGGCGCAGTGACCCCGAGAGGGCGCGGGGGACGGCGACCCCGGGAGGGCGCGTGGGACGGCGACCCCGGGAGGGCGCTGGGGGCGGCAACCCGATGTGCAGACGGAACAGCAGTCGTCCTCTGAACCACGTTTGTTGACAGTAGTGGACTAAACAGACGTCTTTACTCTGTAGTTGACAATGAATCAACTTACCCCCAGATTCCACATACTCCGCCACGCTGACGTACGTCACACACATATATATATATCCTCTAGCTTTTTCTCCGCCTCGAGCTTCCTTTCCGAACATACGGCTTTATGATCAGTTCCACGCAAATTAATAGCGATATAATATATCTGACGAAATTGTTTTTATAAGCATTTTTATTAAAGAATTATAAATGCCACGATAAACATATTTAATTAATTTTAGTGCCAATTAAGGCCTTGATTTAAAAAAAGAATTATGAATTGTAATTATTTTTAATGATCTGCAGAAACCCTGGTTCATCTCGGCAATGCCCTCTACGATCTCCAAGGAACTCAGAGCGGAGGGGACGGAGCCACAGCGGCGGCTGTATGCTTTGCTTTGTGCAGGCGGTCTGGAGCGCAGCAGGCGGAGCGGAGCGCTGACGGACTATGTGGGATTTCGGGGTCAGAGTTCAGAGGTTTCCTTCAGGCGTTGAGTGTCTGAATGGCCTCAGCTGAACTGGACCAGGACCACCGACTCCGTCTCCATGATGCTCCTCCACAGGTAATCGCTGGTCTTCATCCGTCCCAGCAGATCACAATACATCCTCCTCATGGAGCGCTTGGAGATCAGCCACCATGATGCTAACGTCACATGTAGCCGCCTGGACAGCGTCCCAGAGGAGCAGATGTCCAGCAGACAGTGAAGAGCTGAAGGCCTGGGAGTGACCACCTGGTCCCTGCGGTCCAAACGTCTCATCCCGTCCTTTTGGGTTCCCCTTAGGCATTGAAAACATATCCACACTCAAGCTAAGCATCCGGATAAAATACTGATTGGTTGTCATGGTATCGGTACTAAAGACAAATGTTAGCATTTATCTGCAGATTTCAATTTTAGATTTCTGTATTTGTTTTTTACTCTTTACAAGAAAAATAAGGCAGGAAACCTGAAAATATCAGATGTGTTCTGTTTTTATTTTTATTTTGAATCACCTCAATAACTGCTGTTCTGTCAGACCAGCATACCCCATCAGACCAGCATACCCCATCAGACCAGCATACCCCATCAGACCAGCATACCCCATCAGACCAGCATAACCCATCAGACCAGCATACCCCATCAGACCAGCATACCCCATCAGACCAGCATACCCCATCAGACCAGCATACCCATAATCAATACACATCCACAAGATGTCTGATTGGCATTTATCCATTTAGTTTTGTATGAAAAATAGACTTTAAATGACCTAAATTGAATCATGGGAAAAAACAGCATTTAAAGGTCAGATCGCCATACGCCTCAGAAAACACAAAGTAATTCAATTGGTTTTTTCTAAATGAATAAAGGGATACACGGCTGCCAAGGTAGTTTAAAGGTTATTTTGTGTGATAAACTAAAATGTATAAACGGTATTGACTGAGCGTATGCTGGTCTGACGGGGTATGCTCACCTGACAGAACACTGTCAGTGATTCTGATGAGAAAGCACACTCTTATGTTGATAAAATACTTTATGCCTTTAATTAGTGGCGTTTTTTTTTACCAAAAAGGTGTGTAGTGTCGTACTTTCTTGGGTAACCATGGAGTTTAAAGTGTTCTATAACCCAGACCCTCGTCCTTTAATGGTCGTTAATGCATTTCATCCGCAGACGGCGGCCATGACTCCAGTAACTGATGGCATCGTTGACTCAGGGATGAAAGCTGCAAACAACCTCATTCATTCTGACTTAAATTAGACTTTTTATCTGAATCCATTAATTATCCGTTCAGATCATCACAGGTTGGATTTTCCACACGCTTCCATCAATTTTCCTCTTTTCACTTGTTGATCTGAGTGTGAAGCGAGTCACGCCATTTTCACTCGTTTCTGCAAAGATTAACTCAGAAAACAAACTTCCTGTTTTCAGAAGCAGATTCAGGATTAATCTGCAGAAACTGATCAGATTTATTGGATCAGGGAGTTTAATCAAAGGTTCATCATTTCAGCAGAAACACATAAAACTGCTAAAGTTTTTATCTTCCTTTGAAATCTTCATATAATATTTCCTCTAAACAATTTAATGTAACTAAAAGATTCAACTCAAATAATGAAAACGATCCTATAGTTCAGCTCAGAGGCATTAATGTACAGAAATGGAAATATTTACAAATGATGTTTTAAACATTTTTCACTATTTTATTTTTCAAATAACTCTAAATAATGAAATGCATTAATGTAAATAACTTATCATCGCTGATGGTTCCTCCAGCCAATCAGGGAGCTCAGCTCATTACTATTATGGATTTATTAATTAGCTGATATTATTCTGGGGGGGACATCCATGAAAACATCAGATTTTAGGTCTGATCCGACCTTTCCACGCACCGCACCGCACCGCACCGCTGCGTGTCTTTGTTTTCGTCGAGACGCGGATGATGGAGCCCAGCCATCAGCGCGCAGTTCGTCCACCGCTGCTGAGCGCGTGGCTGCGGCTCAACGAGGCGCGTGAACCGATGACAGCCCCGCACTAAACAACGAGGCCAAAAACACGCACGTCCGCTCGGTCCCACGCAAGACACGCGACGTGTTTCGATTTGATTTTCCGCCGTCGCTGAGACGTCTTCTGTCCCCGTTAGCGAAATGGAAATTTAAGAGATTTTCAGGCGATATTTTTCTAAAGAAAAGAGAGAAGTAGGCAGCGGAGGAGGAGCAGCGGAGGAGTAAACACGGCGTGAAGGAGGAAGGAGGAAGGAAGGAAGGAGGTCCCAGCAGTTAAATCCCCTCCGACACACAAAGCCAGCAGCTCCGCTCTGAGCGCCTCCACAGCTGGAGCTACAGCCTCCACCTCCACGAACGCTGCCGGGGGCCCCAAGCTCCGGGCCCCAGGGACGCATCCATGGAGGCCTCGCTTCAGCCTCGGCCCCCAGTGAAGCGCGCCGCCTCCCGCCCACCGTCCGCTCCTCCGCGGTGTGGGCCCAGCCTTACCTGGTCCGAGAGCTTCCATGGCCGAGGCCTCTCTCTCCGTCTCTGTCCCGGCCTGGCGGCTCCGTACCGAGGCTGAAATTGGGGGCGGTATGTCGAAGCTGGAGGGGTCTGATTTAAGAAAACTGGAAACGGACGCTGAGCTCCGCTGCGCTCCGCTGGCTGCTGCTGACGGACTATCACACAGCCGCTGCTACTGCGCATGCGTCACTTACAGCCCCGGAGCCCACAGTGCGCATGCGTCACTCTGAGCCCCGGAGCCCACAGTGCGCATGCGTCACTTACAGCACAGGGGCCCGCAGTGCGCATGCGTCACTTACAGCCCTGGAGCCCGTAGTGCGCATGCGTCACTTACAGTACAGGAGCCCGCAGTGCGCATGCGTGACTCTGAGCCCCGGAGCCCACAGTGCGCATGCGTGAATTGGTTGTGGCGCACTTTAAAAATCCAACCTGCTGATCCGATAAAAAGAAGAGCGTAGTAATAATAATTGATCGTAAATCTTCAACAAATCTTCAACAAAGACATTATTTATGTTACAGATTTATTGGATTATAACAGCGATATTTTTGTTTTAATATGATGTAAATTGTATAAGTGGACATAACAATCTGTGTAAATCGATTCCACCGCCGTTAATTCACTCATAAAAAATTCCAGGTTAAATAATAATTACCCACCAACTTTTTGATTTCACATCTGCTTGATAAGAAATGTAATAAATTCATTAACAGTTTATTGAAAGCCAGAAAATATCCTGATTATGATAGATTTAGTTGGAGAGATATTCCTGTTAGCTGATAAATGGCCTATTCTACCTAAAATCAAAGAAACACATTTTAAAGTTATAAACAACATTTATCCGGCGGCAGCATTAAAAAAAAAAAAAAAGAAAGATTGAAAGATTTGGTTATTAGGTGGATTAATGTTCCTTTGATAATAATAAGACTGGGTGACACCCAGGCTCTGAACTGAAAGGCAAACTGAGCTGCTGCTGATGGAGGCGGCGAAGCTAAAGTCTGGATTATTGGAGCCAATAAAGCCAATCCCTGTTTTATAACTGTTGAGTTTAAGGGAAGAAAACCTGGACTTGGTTTCCTGAAAGCGGATGGAGGGCGGAGACAATGAACACCAAACCTTCCAAAGACATGGGAGGAGAAGATGGATGGTAAAGGAAATAATAATATTTCTATCTAATAAAATGTTTTCAGTCCAAAGCAAAGTGCAGAGGCTCCAGTCGTCCTTCAGAGCACCAGACAAGCCTCATTGTTCACCTCAGTTAGGCAGGACCTTCTGATCTACAACGTTCAGATCCAGTGATACAGAAGTTCTACACTGTGTAGATGTATGTCATCCAGAACAGTGGTGTTTTCAGCCTGACTGGACTGAAGAGGTTTTCTTTAGGGGAACATTTTAGAGACATCATTAATAAACTCTGGACAGGAGATGGTTAAACCTGTCCCGTCTAAAGATCTGAACCGAAGCAAAACATATCCTGAAAAAAACCTGCAGCTCTATTTGTGTTTGTCGTTTTCTAGTTGTTTTTCTGCATCGGGCTCTTTTCAGAACCAGGTTACATAATCCAGTTTAATAATCTAGTTTAATAATCCAGTTAAAAAATCCAGTTAAAACATCCAGTTTAATAATCTAGTTTAATAATCCAGTTAAAAAATCCAGTTAAAACTTCCAGTTAAAACTTCCAGTTTAATAATCTAGTTTAATAATCCAGTTAAAAAATCCAGTTAAAACTTCCAGTTTAATAATCTAGTTTAATAATCCAGTTAAAAAATCCAGTTAAAACTTCCAGTTTAATAATCTAGTTTAATAATCCAGTTAAAAAATCCAGTTAAAACTTCCAGTTTAATAATCTAGTTTAATAATCCAGTTTAATAATCTATAAAATAAAAAAAACTCAATCTGTAATCTGTTTGATCGCATCACACGTATTAATTATATAAAAGCAAGCTAAGTCAGAATATTCTAGCTAATTAAGTTAATTAAAACTAAAACATGAAACTATAAAAAATACAAATTAAGCAAAATGAATAACATCTGAGAGTATAGTGTTGGTAGGAAGCTGTAATACTGTTAGAAACAACAACCTTAAAAACAAAATGTGAATAAAATAAAAGAGAAAAAAACTAATAAATAAATGCAAATTATCTAGTAAAATAAATCAAATGGATAATTAAATCATATCATAAGTTAAGAGCATTCTTCACCAGCAACACTGACGTTTGCTGCAACATTAATGAGACTATTGAGACTTCAACTACAAACATCTAATTTATCCACCTTAAGCAGCCTTTATTATTATTATTATTATTATTATTATTAAATGTTAACACTTTTTAAAAGAATATTTTGGTTAGATAGTTTATTGCACATTCATTACAATAACAGCCTTCAACATCATAGTAAATGTTCTTGTTCTCACCACTAGATGTAGCTGTGGAGCTGTCAACGCCATGTTAAAGGAATAGTAAACCCAAAACATGATTAGCCTTCATGTTCTACTCACCCCCATGCTGAACAACACTCTGGAGTACTTTTTTGATATCTCAAATGCATCTGGAGATCTGGGAGGCTTCTTGCTGTCTGCTGACATTCAAATAATGGAGGTCTATGGCGCCCGAGGCAGAAAGGTCCATAAAAGTCCACAAAAAACGTGTCAATATTCCTCCATACTGCTCGTCCAATGTATTCCAAGTGTCCTGAGTGGGTAGCCTCCATAATTTACTGGAAACGAAGTCATTTAGAATGTTTTTAGAGCATAAACAGTAGTGTATAGGATTTCCTAAAAGCGCGTTCCCCCTAGTCTACGGAAACCGCGGCAGACCAAACCAGATGAAAGTGCGCATTCAGCGTCTGCTCTTGATAATGCAAGCGTAGAAGAAGAAATGTGCTGTTTACCTGTGCAAAGAAAGAAACAACGAAAGAAAAATGTCTGAGGACTTCAGTGTTGAGGAAGAGCATGAGTTCTTTGCCGAGCTGAATGCGCACTTTCATCTGGTTTGGTCTGCCGCGGTTTCCGTAGGCTCGTGAACGCGCTTTTAGGAAATCCTATACACTACTGTTTATGCTCTAAAAACATTCTAAATGACTTCGTTTCGAGTAAATTATGGACGCTACCCACTCAGGACACTTGGAATACATTGGACGAGCAGTATGGAGGAATATTGACACGTTTTTTGTGGACTTTTATGGACCTTTCTGCCTCGGGCGCCATAGACCTCCATTATTTGAATGTCAGCAGACAGCAAGAAGCCTCCCAGATCTCCAGATGCATTTGAGATATCAAAAAAGTACTCCAGAGTGTTGTTCAGCATGGGGGTGAGTAGAACATGAAGGCTGATCATGTTTTGGGTGTACTATTCCTTTAAGCCTTTATTTAGACTAGAGTAGACTAAAATGGAATAGAATAGAATAGAATAGAATAAAACATCCCATTATTGTCCCACTGTGGGGAAATTGTGGGAATATATCAGCAAAAGTTTTCACACAAATGTGGACCTTAAAATGTGTATAAAAGTAACAAAATAAGTGACAGAGTTAAAAAAAAATAGACAAAATAAAATACAACCAAAGTATAAATAATCCATAACCAGCTGTAGTGGATATGTGAAATTAGCAGAAACACCAGAGAAGAGCAAACAAGACTGCAGCATGTTATTTAAGACAGAAAGTATCATTTTATATCCTTGGTTGTCTTAACTCAACATTTTTTGTAGCATTAATGGAGGCAAATAGTTAGGATTTAATATTTATATCATGATTAGACAATAAATGTGTTGTTAGATGGGGGCCTTTTCAAAGCTTCCAGTTCTGGCGTGGTTAAAAACCTGAGATTAAATGTAAATAATCTGTAGTTATCTGTAATCTGTAGCCCAAAGCATTCCCCGCTACATGCACACATTCACAGAGTGATGTTAACAGACCCAATATTTCACTAATTAATAACCACTGAGATCAATAAGGAGAGATAATGTTTAGATGCTCTGTGAAAATAGTAAATCAGCCAGTGATGCTCCTTTCAGGGAAAGATACTTAAAATGTTCCTGATTGTTATGAACGGTGGATTATTCTAGTTACGGATTATGGACAATATCTGGTTACTACAATAACTAAAAAAACAACATTATTTTTCAGGGGGAAGAAAGAAACAGATTATAGGAGGAGACTAGAACTGACTGCTGTCCTCAAAGGAAAGTCAAAGACTCACAATCTTAGACACGTTAGAATTCTGATATCAGACATTTAAAATCCAAATAGAATCTCCCTAAGAGGTCTAATAGGTTTTTACTTATATCAAATGTCTTAACTAACAAAGAGGGATTTCTTTGAAATGTATTGATGGTAAAATACTCTCCAAACATTTTGAAATATAACTACTGAAAAAAAAAGAAATAATACATGTTATGACAGTAAATGGGAAACATTTATAATAGAAACTGCAGCCTCTAATTAACAATAAGCCAAAAACTTGTCTGGGTTATTTTTAGCTACATTGTTGACACCTGTCAATCAGGCTTGTTGTTATAGTAACAATGTTAGTACCGTGATTCTGGCAAAGTAACTGATTTGTTTACATGTAGCTGTGCTTCTGGCATCATTATCACTCATTCTTCCACCTGTGCAGCTCCACCACGTCTCATTAGTGCTCATCACCTGCTGTCCTGCATATTTAACCAGACATCAAACCACTTACGGTTGCCAGATTATTAAAAGCCTCACAATGAGTAGATCTCAAGCGTTCCTTCCATGCCTGATTTCCTGATTCTGACCTTTTGTCTCATGTCAATGTCTCCTTTGCTTCGCCCTCGCTGGACTTCTCTGATTTCTGTACACCGATCTGGTTTTACCTTCTGACCAGCGATTCTCTCCTTCCCCTTGGATACATTAGCCTGATTCTTACCTGCTGTTTTCCCAAGACGTAGAGTCAGCCCCTGAGTCCCTGGTCGTTACTCTGTTCCTGTGAGCAGCATGCTCTCCCTCAAAGCAGTACAAGCCACCAGCAACGTCACCACTGAACCCAGTTCAGCCTCGTCGTTCCCACTTGATTCTGAGAAGGTAGATGGCTTTAGTTCTGTTTGCTCATTTAACACTGAGATCTGCCCAATTCACTAACCTGATCTTTCCTGTTCCCACTGCTGATCGGGTTCCTGGTCAATTTATTGTTGATTCTTTAAACGCTTCTGATTGGGTCTGGTTAAATACTGGGTCCTCAGTTTGGTTCTCAGCTGGGCTGATTCTGGACTTTGATTTCAGATCAAATGTTTATAGACTGTATTATATCCTCTAGACCAGAGGTCATGGATTAGCGGACCATCGGATCCAGACCCACCTGCTGGCTAATCCAGACCCAACCTGATTTAAAACATTTATAAATTACCGCATGTTGTCTGATGTCTAACTTCACTTGCTCAGCTTCTTCTGTAATATGGTAAAGCGGTAAAATTCTCCACCATGAACAGAATCTAAAATAAATCTGGATCCAGGCTCAAAATGACCACCTTGATATGTGCTTGAGAATGGCTTAGTCTCTGGTTAAACCCAGGTTTAAAGCCTTGCAGGGCAGCCTAAAGCCCACTGCCAACATTAAGACAGAAAAAAGGAAGAAAATAACAAACCATCAGTTCAGGGGTTTGAGAAAATATGGGAATCAGGAAATTATCTTTAAACCAAACTGAACGATTGTTGTTCTCTACTTCAAAAAACAATTTAGATTTTAAAATAGAAAAATGTTCAATCTATATCATGGATGCATAAAAAGCTCCTTTTTATTTCAGTGTTAAATTCTCTTTAAAGTAACGGCGTGTAATTAAAAAAGTCTCCAGACCTTTACTGGTTGATGATTTTCTTTATTTGGAGACTTAATGACTAAAATTAGACTCAAACTAATAGTTTTCATCCTGAATGCCAGATTCAAGATGGCCGTGAGTTAATCTTTAATTGGTTACCCGTGTTCTAGAGTATTTGGGCTCACTTTAACATAAAACATTTTCCTTTTTTTTTTGTAGGGTTTCATCAAGAAACTGAAAATGTTCCTGTCAGACAAAATGCAACCTGTTTGGTGAATAACTTCTCTTCAATCCCTGGAAGGTCTTGGGTTTGATTCCCAGCATCAGGTCTCTCTGCATGGAGTTGTTCTCCCTGATCATGTGTGGGTTCTCTCTGGGTACTCCAGCTTCCTCCCACAGTCCAGAAACATGACTGTGAGGTAAAATGGCGTCTCTAACTTGCCCTTAGGGTTGGTGTCTCTGCCAGGGTGGACCCCGCCTCTCCTCCATTCCTGCTGGAGAAACAAACCAGCTCCAGTGTCTTCCTGACAAGCAGAAGAAGACGGATGGATAAAACAACTTGTAATTTAATTAAAGTTTAATATATTGTTTGTAACATGTTGCTACTTTAGGGGACTTTTATGTCTCCTAGGATTTAGATACAAATAGTGAAAAATTATTTCTCTTTGGTTAACTTTAAATGGTTTTGACTATTAACCCATAAATATAAGTTAATTTTATGTAAATAAATAATCCAAATCATGTCTGAGTTACAGGGCCAAATATGTTCCCCTACATCCCCCTACATTGCTTATGTAAAAATGTAAAATATACTATAAAGTTCTGTCTTATTTGATGTTTTTTAATGAAGTAAATAGTTTTATTTTGTGAGCTGCATCCTTTCCGTTTCTTAGTAGCTCTGCAGACTGAAACATCAAGGAACCGATGTTTATAACATTAAAATTCACATAAAATAAACATAAATAAAACGTATAAAAATATTGTGCTTCCGAATCTGCTCAATGTGGGAAAAACAAAGCAATGATTATCTTTAAATTACTTTTCTTTCTTCCTTCTTTCTTTCTTTCGCGCTGCTGTAACGTATGACGTCACAGAAGGCGGGTGGAGGAGTCTAAATCTGACCAATAAGAGAGGACGTTCGGGTGATTGACAGCTCTCTGATTAAAGCGGAGCAGCAGCTGTCAGCGCGCGCCAAAGCTCAAAGCGAGCGGAGCGGGAGGAAGAGGAGCTGAATGTGGAACAAACACCTCCGAACTTCTCCTCTCGGTGTCGCAGGATCGGTGCTTCCAGCGCGGGTTCGGCTGAGCGGGTCTCTGCTAGTTCTGGTTCCTGAGGATCCTCCGATCAGCCATGAGCCTGGTTGTCTCCCAGCAGCAGGTAAAGAACCGGGCCGGTTCGGCAGAGTTCCTGTTCGGTGTCATCGTGGTTCTGATTCGCTTCTGGTTCCGTTGGTCTGAAGTTAGCTAACAGCTGCTAGCTGAGTTAGCTTCAGGTTCAGCAGGGCTAGGCTCCAGTGAGGCCTGCTCCATTCGCTGAGCCTCGACCTAAAGTGGACCTTAGCTGCCTGATAGCAGCTCCTGTTAGGCGGATTCAGGGGCAGCAGGAGGTCCGGCTGGTGGAGGTTTAATGGAGGCTGGACGGAAGCCACGATGGGTCATTGTTTGCCTTCAGGCGCCACAGCTGCAAGCCGCACTGTCCTTTAGCAGATCACTCATCACTGGGTTCTAGAGCCCCCTGCTGGTCCCCCATCCTGGACCCGGTCTGGACTCGGGCGGACCTGTTGGTCTGGGCTCGGGCGGACCTGTTGGACCTGTTGGTCTAGGCTCGGGCGGACCTGTTGGTCTGGACTCGGGCGGGACCTGTTGGTCTGGACTCGGGCGGGACCTGTTGGTCTGGACTCGGGCGGGACCTGGTGGTCTGGACTCGGGCGGACCTGTTGGTCTGGACTCGGGCGGACCTGTTGGTCTGGACCGGGGGGGGACCTGTTGGTCCAGACTCGGGCAGACCTGTTGGTCTGGACTCGGTGGATGTTAATCCCAGAGTTTTAAGGAGCTGTGATGAATGTTCCAGATTGATCTGCTAACGGAGCCTTTCTGATGCGTTAATGAGGGATCCACCATCTTTATTCTCCATCAGCTGCGTCCAGGCCGGGGCCCCCCCACACACAGTGACCTGTACCACACAGTGACTTTAGACCCAGACTAAGTGTGTAAAGTGGTGATCAGGACCGGTTCTGACCGTGCTTCTATGTTCTACCATCCAGGAACCGCAGCAGTAGACCTGCTCCTCCCTACTAAACCGTCTGTTGTTGTATCAGGCTGAAGTGGCGCCAGCCGTTGCCCGGACGACAGAGAGCGACTCTGACAGCGGAATGGGATCTCCAGCTGAGGAGGGGGTCACCCCCACCATGGAGGAGCAGAGGGACAGCCTTCCAGGTACCTGCAGCCAGTGGAGCAAAGGTCACAGCAGCTTCCAGCTCGTCTGCTGTCACTGATGGTTACACCGCCATCTTGGATTTAGTCATCGGGATGAAAACTATTATTTGAGTCTAATTTTAGTCATTAAGTTTTCTGATAGTTTGATGTTGCTCTTAATAAAACGGTTAACCTTTATAATTATCAATAATAACCAGATTCTTTACCAGACTGGCAGCTCTGGTCTAGATAATATTGCTGGGTTTAGACTTGGACAACTTTTATCCTCGTTTTGTATACAGTGAGTAAAAAAAAACAAACCTTTAATTTCATAGAGCTCTCGTGACATTTCCAAGTGCAGCAGTGATCAGATGTAAACATTGGGAGAAAAAACATGGCGGAAAAAAACGTGTTGGTGTGATGCGGAGTCTCAGCGGTTCAGCAGTGTGATGGCGGTGGGGAAGAAGCTGCTGCAGAACCTGCTGGTCCTGCATTGAATGCTGGGAAGCCTCTTCCCAGAGGGCAGCAGGGAGAACAGTCCATGGTGGGGGGGTGAGGGGTCATTCCCCCCACCCCCCAAGGACTGGCCAGCAGGTTCTGCAGCAGCTTCTTCCCCGCCGCCATCACACTGATGAACTGTTGAGACTCTAAATCATGTCCCAGACTCTGCATCACACTGATGACACCTAACCAAAACAATAATGGCGTCGCCCGTTGGCGGCAGCATGATTGTGTGTTTCTCGACAGCTATACAACATATGGCGTGTAAAACGCTACAAACCAGGCATCGATCCCACATCCTCCTACAAACAGGATGGAAAAGTCTAAATACTTTTAGGGCTTTCAGTGAAGCAGCTGAAAGAAGAAAATATAGAAACCTGTTGAATCAAAGCTTAAAACTGAACTGCTCCTTTGTTAGTGAAGCAGCAGTGATGCAGAGGAGGCGCTTCCTGTCTCCTCCTGCCACCGGCGCCTGGAGCTGCATCCTGATTGGTTCGATTCTAAACGGCCGGTTTGTTTCTCAGATTCAGAGGAAGACGAGGACATCACGGCTCACAGGAAGCCGCAGCGTAACGCCATCAGAGACAGCGACAGCGAGGAAGAGGCAGTGGAGAAGGGCGTGGCCGAGGCCCCGGGGTCCCCTGCTTCCAGCGGACAGGAAGAGGAGGGCAGGAGGGATGGAGCGCAGCGGAGCAGGAGGATCACCTGCTCTCCTGAGGAGGAGGAGGAGGAGGCTGTGACGGCGAGGAGGAGGGAGAAGAGTCAGAGAAACCGTGAGAAGAGGAGGAAACGCAGCAAAGCAGTGGAAGACCTGAAGAAGAAGAGGAGGAAGGGAGTGGAGAGGAGCTCTGAGGAAGAGGAGGTGAGTCCTTCATCCTGAACATCTCACACTTTAGACCAACGGATCACTTCACAGCTCCTGTCTTCAGGGAGGAGCTCTACCTCCGCTTCTGAACGACAGCGGCTGCCTGCTGGGAGACCCAGACCTGTTTGACGCCGGCCTGGAGGATGAAGATGAGGAGGAGGAGTCGTCTCTGGACGCCATCCGAGCTGCGGCCAAACGGAAGCTGAAAAAACTGGAGGTAAAAAGCAAGCGGAGATGAAAACGATCCAGGAAACGCGGTTCGGTCCTGAAAAGTTCCTCTGGGTCTGTCTCACCTGCAGGCTCCGCCCCTGGATGAAGACGAGGATGAGGAGGCTTCAGAGAAGCCTCAGCGTCAGGTAGGCGGCGCCAAAGCTCAGGAATCAGACGTCCTGAGAAATAAAAAGTTAGACCCTCCTGACATGGTTTCCCCTCCAGGAGAGGAGAGCCGCCCGCGCCAGCAGGGACGCCATGAAGCAGCTGCACAGCGAGTCTCAGAGGCTGGTCCGCGGTGCGTACCTCCATCATCATCATCATCCGGTGAGTGGTCTGATGTCCAGGACGCTCACCCTGTTCTCCTCCTCAGAGTCCACCCTGGGCCTGCCGTACCACATCCCCCAACCCAAGACCATCGAGCAGTTCTTCAGGAGGAGAGCCCGGCCCCAGGGCCCCGCCATGGCCTTGCTCAAGTAAGCTGCTCCTGCTGGTTAACGTTCCTCTAACCTGCCGCTTAATATTACACACCTGATAAATCCATGCTTCTCCTCCTTTATGAAGGAAAAAAAACAAATGGTTACAGAAATAACTAGAAATAATGATATAGATTGAAACTCGGCGTTGCTTCTCAGCCGAGCTTCAACAGAACGAAAACAGACCTGAGGCCGATGGCGGCGGTTTGCTCCCCATCAGGATCCTCAGCAGCACGCAGACTGAACCTGACATCAGAGAACATTGATTATAGAAAACATCGAGCCCATTAGATCATGATGGTTTCCATAGAAACGGCTAAAAATAATCTGACCATAGGGATCAGGTGTGTCCACCAATGGTCTAGTTGGGTCTATAAATAGTGGTCGTTTCTCTCAGCAAAAGAACTTGTTTAGGCTTTTTTCTAATGTTGTAAAGAACAAAATGAGCAATAAAAGTATTTAATATCTTTGTTCATATTGGGTCGAAATTAGTTTGGCATTTAAAGTGGAATCCCTTATTTTAATCGATCTGTTAATTAACTTTTCTAATCTGAGCTCTAATTGAACCGCTGCACATCCCCATTAGACCAGCAGCAAAATCACATGCAGTGACCCCTTCTGACCTGAGGAGGGCGCCAAACAGGCGTTAGACACTAAAGCAGGATTTCAGAAAATGTGCATAAATGCTAAAATAATGACGGTGGTTCTTTAGGAACCTCCAGCCCTCTAGGTGGTGCTAATGCTGAAAAGCCTGAAGCCAAACATGTAGCGGCTAAGGTTGGTCAGGAAATGGGTCGGCTCTGCTCCTTGGTTCTGCTGGTTCTGCCGCCGTGTTCCTCCGGGTCTGGCTGATGATGATGATGGTGGTCTTCCTCTCAGGTCTTCCAGATACTCAGAACTTATGCTGGAGGCGCCGTCTGCTCCGCCCACTCAGCAGGAGGCCCCTCCTTCTCTGGATCTGTCGGCCAATCGGCTCCAGTCTGAACCTGCCGCCGCCTCGTCCCCGCAGCAGAACCTCCCTGCAGAACCTGCAGCAGAACCAGAACCTGCGGCCGAGTCGGGTCCGATGCTGCTGCTCTCTGAGAGTCTGGAGGAGGCGCCGCCGGGTGCCGGTTCTGACTGCGGAGCAGAACCCTCAGATGTTCCTTTGGACCAGAACCTGAAGGCAGACGCATCTGAAGTCCAACCAGCAGAACCTCAGGCGGAGCCCGCTTTAGGCTCCGGACCAGAACCGCCCAAACCCAAGAAGGACAAGCTGACCCGACTGAAGGAGCTGGGTTTGGACCCGCCTCCCGTGGCCAAGCTGAGCCCGGATGACGGAGCGTTCGTTCAGCTCGAGCCGCCTCAGTTCAACCCAGGTAACGGCGGCGTGGCGCCCGGCTGGATCCGGAGCGGGTCGGTCCTGAACTCACAGGGTTCTGGTCTTTCTCAGGCGTGGAGGCCCTGAAGGAGCGCTACCTTCGCCACGTCCACGCCCCGGGTCGGCCCGCCGTGGAGCGGACCCTGCAGCTCACCGTGGTCCGTAAGGACGGCGCCCCCTCTGGCCGGGAGGAGCTGCACTCAGAGTCCATCTCCGTCACCGTGAAGGAGGGAGCGGAGGAGCCGCTTCCCACCAAACCAGGTCAGTGAGAGAACCAGAACCGGCCTGGTTCTGCTGGTGGCTGGCTTCTAACGGGTCGCTCTCTGAAGGAGAGAAGCTGCTGACCCTGAAGCAGCGGCTGCAGCTCGCCATGGCCCAGCGCCGCCAGGAGGAGAGGGCCCGACGGGCCGAGCTTCATCGCCTCGACAACGAAGACTGTGAGGAAGAGGAGGAGGAGGAGGAGGAAGATATGACGGATGAATCTGAGGAAGAGGTGAAAACATGGAGGTTCTGCAGGGTTCTGCTCCTCCATCAGAACCTTTAACCGTCGTCTGGGTTTCAGGGAGTGGATGAGCTGCTGGGGAGGGAGGAGAAGGAGGAGGCGCAGAACCCGGACCCGGTGAACACAGACGGGACCCTGATGCTGTTCCCAGGCAGCTCCTGCTCCCGGACCGGGTGAGTTCCGCTTTCCTCTGGCGCCGATCGTTGCCGGGACGACGGCCCTAAAGATGTGCTGTTTTCCAGGGACGGCGTGAGGAGGTCTGGACCTGCTGGAACGGAGCTGAGCAGTAAGACGGGTGGGTGAGGAGCAGCAGGAGCAGCCTGAGGAGCGTAGAGGAGGTTCTGACTGTTTGTGTGTCTCCAGAGGAGGACGACTCGTTGGTGAAGGACGATCTGGCCGCCTCCATGATCACCTCCTACCAGCCCATCAGCAGCCAGCGGGGGAGGGGCACCTCCTTCTGCTCCTTCCGTTCTCCTTCGCCCTGCTTCTTCCGGCCCACCTTCCTGGGTTCTGCCTCCAGGGTGAGTCGGGCTGCAGGTTCTGACCCGATCAGCGTTTCCGTCTGGGATCTTCTGACTTCTCTCCTCTGCTGTGACCCAGAGCTCCGGCAGACTGTCAGAGCGATCCCTCTGCCTCCCCGTGGAGGACTCCCAGGACCTGTACGCCCCGCCCTCCCCCGGAGCCGACTCAGGCCCCCTGGGGGGAGCGGCGTCCGGCCTGGTTCTGGGGGGAGACTCCCAGGGTCGCTTCTCCCTGGAGGACGACGCCCAGTCCCAGCTGCTGGACGCAGACGGCTTCCTGAACGTGGGGCCGCGTCCTGGAGACGCCTCGTCCCACAAGAGACAGCTGGTCCTGGACAGCCTGGACGAGAACGCCATGGACGCCAACATGGGGGAGCTGCTGGGGTTCTGCTCCGGGGGCTTTGGCTCGGTGGAGGGCGGCGCCGACGAGCTGCTGGGTCTGTGCTCTGGAGCGTTTCCTCAGACTCAGGCGGAGAAAGGGGAGGAGTCTGAGGGCGCCATGGAGCAGCTGCTGGACCTGTGCTCCGGAAAGTTCCCCAGCCAAGGTGAGCGTTCCGACCCGGAATCCTTGATCCCAGATTCAGGAAGTTCAGCTGAGGAACGTCTGTTTCTGCTTCCAGGTTCTGCTCCTTCAGCGCCGCCGCCTGCTGACAGGTACCAACCAGCACTGATCCCGCCTCCTCACAGGTTCCCATGTTCCTCTAGAGATCAACCTTCTGCTCTCTATCACTTTGTCAGGGAGGAGGAGCAGGAGGAGGAGCAGCAGGAGGAGGAGGACTGCGAGTTCCATCTGCTGTCAGACGTGGAGAGCGAGCAGGTGAGAAGGTTTCCTCTGACTTCCTGTTTGGTGCTTCCTGCTTCCTCTGAACCTGAAGCCTGATGAGCAGGAGGACGAAGGTGAGGATGATGATGGTGAGGAGGAGGATGGAGCTGCTGATGAAGGTGAGGAGGAGGACAACGACGTGGAGGAGGAGGAGCTCCAGGGAGTGTTTCTCCCACGCAGACCAGAGAAGAAGAAGATGTGAGTTTAAACGTTGAGATCTTCAGGCGGTTCTGCTGGTTCTGCTGTAATCGGGTCGGGTCGGTCCGCAGGGCGCTCAGGGACTACGTGGACTCGGAGGCGGAGCTTTCAGGAAGTGATGCGGACAGCGACGATGACGAGGGCGACGAAGGCAGCGAGTACGAGGAAGAGGAGCTGCTGGAGGAGCTTCCTTCAGATGAAGAGCTCCAGAACCAGGTCAACAAGATCCACATGTGAGTGAGACCAGAACCAGAACCTCTCAGCTGTTTGCTAGATGGACCGGGCCTCAGCGCCGTGTCCCGTCTCCACAGGAAGCAGCTTCTGGACGACGACAAGCGGCGCCTGAGGCTGTATCAGGACCGGTACCTGGCGGACGGCGACCTGCACTCCGACGGACCCGGAAGAGCCCGCCGGTTCCGCTGGAAGAACATCGGTGAGCCTCCCGAGGTTCTGGTTCTGATCCGCAGAAGGAACTGCCGGTTCTGATTCTGGGCCACCGAGAACTGGGTCCGTCAGAACCTTCAGGCCTTGAAACCGACCGGTACCGGTTACTGCAGAACCCAGATCAAAGCAGGTTCTGCAGAACCGGGCCTCATGGTGACGGTTGAAGGACCCAGATCGGCGGTTCTGTCTCCAGAACCGGTCCAGAGCTTCTGGAATTCCATCTGGATCCGCTGTGGAGGTCCGATGGGTGGTTCTGACTCTGGAACGGTTCTGTTGACTCTTCCAGACGACGGGTTCGGTGCGGACGGGTCGGGTCCAGACGGCGGCGAAGAGGGCGAGGAAGACGAGGATGTGGACCCGGCTGAGGTCCAGAGGAGGAAGGCCCGGTTGGAGAGGGAGCAGTGGCTCAGAGAGCAGGTAGGTTCTGACCTGCCACACCAGAACCGGGCCCAGCGGGTCGTTAACGGAGCGCTTCTCCTCAGACGCAGCAGAAGGTCCAGAAAGGAGAAGATCTGGAAGCAGAAGACGCCGCAGACGAGGACAGTCGCTTCATGAAGCTGGCCAAGAAGCTGACGGCCAGAACCCTGGAGAGGAAAGGTGGGTCGGGTCGGGTCGGGTTCTGCAGGTTCTGTTCGTCACAGACTAACGCTTTGATCTGTTGAAAGCAGAACCCCCTCAGTCGGATCAGAGGAACCCCTTCCAGAACCTTCCTCAGGTGAGCTGCCCCCCCTCCCACCTACAGCCGGGTTCAGCGGCGGTTCTGACCTTCTGGTTCTGATCCAGGTGCGGCGAGGTTCTCTGCTCAGTCAGCCGCCGGCGCTGCTGCAGAAACTGGCCAACATCTCTGAGGGGAACCCGCTGGCGCCGCGCAGCACCAGAGGCTTCCTGTTCCACGCCGTCTCCCCAGAGAAGGTCCACACGGCGCCGGAACCCGCTCACAAGCAGGTGAGTCCGGTCCAGACAGAACCAGAACCAACCTGGGTCCACCAAAGCGTCTTTGTTCCAACACTAGGGGGAGCTGTGGTTCTACAGAACCTGATGCTGGGTCCACCTAAGGTTCTGGGTGTGTTGGTCCTCAGGTGGCGAAGAAGAGGATCCAGGTGGAGGCGCAGAAACCGGCGGCCAAGAGGCCGTGCAGACGGAACCGCGACGCTGGACCCGCCCAGAACCCTCAGAGGAGCATCTTCAGCTTCCTGGACCACTGAGGCGGGGACCCCCGGTCCGCCGGGCCCTGAGTGGGGACCCCCGGTCCGCCGGGCCCTGAGTGGGGACCCCCGGTCCGCCGGGCCCTGAGTGGGGACCCCCGGTCCGCCGGGCCGGGTCCTGAATGTTTCCTGTAAATATTGTGATTCTGAGTCGGTTTGTTTTGTGTAAATAAAAGTGTATTTTAAGACGTGGTTCCGATCCGGTTTCTGGGTCGTCTGCTGCAGGTGGATTTTAGCAGAACCTGATCTTTTTTAATGGATCAGAACCTCTAGATGAGGGTCTGTGGTTCTGATCCAAACTGAAGCTGCTGGACATTTTCAGGAAGGTTCTAAACATTCCCAGGATGTGGAAAACCCAGAATTCCCAACAACCGTGGGACTGCAGGAAGTTCCAGCTGATGGTGGAACATTCCGGGTCTCAGAACTTTCCGGGTCTCAGAACTTTCCCTCCATTGATGAAAATTCTTTACCAAAATGTTTGGACCTTCAGAACTTCTCAGAAGAACCTGCAGCGGGACGGAGGAAGCTGATTGGTTGAACGTTCTGCTGCAGAGCATTTACTGAAATAATACGCCGTCATTTAATCTATAAAAACACTTTTAGTTTAATAGGACTTTAATTTGAGATTATTCTGGGAACCGATTAGATCAAATAAATCCTGGATTATTTAATCCAGGCTGAAGCTTCTTACTGGGCTGGAAGGAATAAAGTCTGACGGTCTGGATCTTGGCTTTGGTGCTGGAAGCGTCCCTGGTTGGTTCATGAGGAGGAGGAGGAGGAGGAGTAGGGAGGCCTGAGCCTCATTCTGACCCGTTAGAACACGTCACATCTGGATCAGCTGGAGGGTTTTTATTGCTTAATAAATTAGATTCCTTTGATGATTTTTCTTTGATTTTTGTTCTCAGCAGATTGAAGTTTAAACAAAGAATTCAGTGAGAATATTTCATTGATTCAGATCCAGGATGAATTATTTTAATCTTTTTCTCAGCAGCAAATTTGCTCCAAATTAGTTATTAGACGGCATGAAATGAATTATGCTGATGATGGCTATATCTATGGAGCTATATCTGTGTTTAAATCCAGATGAAGCTGGATTATAATCATGGATTACAGGCATGTCTGAAGACATAAAAACCTGGATGACTCTTAACTTTCTGCTTCTGAATGCAGACAAAACAGAAGTTATAGTCTTTGGACCAGAGTCTCTGAAAAAGAAGCTGATTAGCCAGTCACTTCATTTGGATGGGATTAAACTGATTTCAGATAAAGTAAAAAATCTTGGTGTTGTTTTTGATCAGGACCTGTCATTTAAATCCCAGATCAAAGAGGTTTCTAGAATTTCCTTCTTTCATCTGAGGAACATTGCAAAAATGAGCAATCTCCTGTCCAGGGGTGATGCTGAGAAACTAGTCCATGCATTTGTTACTTCAAGGCTGGACTATTGTAATTCTTTACTATCAGGAAGTCCACAAACTGTAGTTAAAAGCCTTCAGCTGATCCAAAATGCTGCAGCCAGAGTTCTGATGAAAATGAAAAAGAGAGATCATATCTCTCCTATCCTGGCTTCTCTTCATTGGCTTCCTGTTAAATCCAGAATAGAATTTAAAATCCTCCTTCTCACATATAAAGCCTTAAATGGCCAAGCTCCATCTGATATCAGAGATCTGATTGTTCCATATGTTCCTAACAGAGCACTTCGCTCTCAATCTGCAGGTTTACTAGTGGTTCCTAGAATTTCTAAAAGTAGAATGGGAGGCAGATCTTTTAGTTATCAGGCTCCTCTCCTGTGGAACCAACTACCAGTTTTAGTCCGTGAGGCAGACACCCTGTCTACTTTTAAGACTAGGCTTAAAACTTTCCTTTTTGATAAAGCTTCTAGTTAGAGTGGCTCAGGTTATCCTGATCTATCTCTATAGTTCTGCTGCTATAGGCTTAGACTGCTGGAGGACATAGGGACCCCTTTTTCATCATTCTGCTTCATTCTATCTCTATTCTCCCACTCTGCAGAATCTGTTAGTTCAATCTCTAACGTTCTGCTCTCTCTGCTTTTTCTCATAGTAGCTTCATCTGGTCTGTTCCTGTTTGGAACTGAATCCTTTTTATTAAATTCTTACATTTAGAACACGTGAATTTCTTCCATATGTGCAGAATAGTTTGTTTGATCCTGATTTCAGGGTTAGTTCCCCTGCTGTTCTAACCCACAGCCAGTAGGGGGTGCTCACACTATATGATGCTTAAATTATTGATTTAAATGACATAAAGTTTAACTGCATTTAATTTAACAACAAAGGAGACTTTCTCATGTTGAAGTTCAGCAGATTTTGAACCAGTTCTGAAGGATGAAGCTCAGATATTCCAGCTGCAGCTTCATGGTTTGGGTCCACAGAACCGAGCCTGGATGAGTTTCTTCTTCTTCCTGCTTTTGTGCTTAATTGCAGTTCAGAGCCTAATGAGTCTCTAAGTGGCTAATAATAGGCCGGCATTAAGCCGTCCGCTAACGAGCCCTTTCATCTCTCTCCATCTCATTAGGAGCCATGATGATTAGAAGCAGGTCCCGGGGTTTGGGTCGGGCGCAGGGGGCCCCATTATGCATCATTAGGGGCCAGCATCAGCAGGGGCCCCGCCTGCAGCGTCCTGCTGGTGTCTCATTCCTGCTCCATTTTCAGTTCAGCTCTAAGAACCTCAGCGAGGTTCTAATCATCGTTTCTCCTCATTATGGAGGGAGGAACCTTCCGGGGGCTTCAGCTCATCACATCTGATCTGAGTTTAGAAGGAACATTTTCTCTGAAGCCTCCTGAGGAGGAGCGGGAGGTCAGAGCCGGACGCCTCCTGGACAGCCAGCTTTAACCCCTGAGGAGGAGCAGGAGGTCAGAGCCGGACGCCTCCTGGACAGCCAGCTTTAACCCCTGAGGAGGAGCAGGAGGTCAGAGCCGGACGCCTCCTGGACAACCAGCTTTAACCCCTGAGGAGGAGCAGGAGGTCAGAGCCGGACGCCTCCTGGACAGCCAGCTTTAACCCCTGCGGAGGAGCGGGAGGTCAGAGCCGGACGCCTCCTGGACAGCCAGCTTTAACCCCTGAGGAGGAGCAGGAGGTCAGAGCCGGACGCCTCCTGGACAGCCAGCTTTAACCCCTGCGGAGGAGCGGGAGGTCAGAGCCGGACGCCTCCTGGACAGCCAGCTTTAACCCCTGAGGAGGAGCAGGAGGTCAGAGCCGGACGCCTCCTGGACAGCCAGCTTTAACCCCTGAGGAGGAGCGGGAGGTCAGAGCCGGACGCCTCCTGGACAGCCAGCTTTAACCCCTGAGGAGGAGCGGGAGGTCAGAGCCGGACGCCTCCTGGACAGCCAGCTTTAACCCCTGCGGAGGAGCGGGAGGTCAGAGCTTGACGCCTCCTGGACAGCCAGCTTTAACCCCTGAGGAGGAGCAGGAGGTCAGAGCCGGACGCCTCCTGGACAGCCAGCTTTAACCCCTGCGGAGGAGCAGGAGGTCAGAGCCGGACGCCTCCTGGACAGCCAGCTTTAACCCCTGCGGAGGAGCAGGAGGTCAGAGCCGGACGCCTCCTGGACAACCAGCTTTAACCCCCGAGGAGGAGCAGGAGGTCAGAGCCGGACGCCTCCTGGACAGCCAGCTTTAACCCCTGAGGAGGAGCAGGAGGTCAGAGCCGGACGCCTCCTGGACAACCAGCTTTAACCCCTGAGGAGGAGCAGGAGGTCAGAGCCGGACGCCTCCTGGACAGCCAGCTTTAACCCCTGCGGAGGAGCGGGAGGTCAGAGCCGGACGCCTCCTGGACAGCCAGCTTTAACCCCTGCGGAGGAGCGGGAGGTCAGAGCTTGACGCCTCCTGGACAACCAGCTTTAACCCCTGCGGAGGAGCGGGAGGTCAGAGCCGGACGCCTCCTGGACAACCAGCTTTAACCCCTGAGGAGGAGCGGGAGGTCAGAGCCGGACGCCTCCTGGACAACCAGCTTTAACCCCTGCGGAGGAGCGGGAGGTCAGAGCCGGACGCCTCCTGGACAACCAGCTTTAACCCCTGAGGAGGAGCAGGAGGTCAGAGCTTGACGCCTCCTGGACAACCAGCTTTAACCCCTGAGGAGGAGCGGGAGGTCAGAGCTTGACGCCTCCTGGACAGCCAGCTTTAACCCCTGAGGAGGAGCGGGAGGTCAGAGCCGGACGCCTCCTGGACAGCCAGCTTTAACCCCTGAGGAGGAGCGGGAGGTCAGAGATTGACGCCTCCTGGACAACCAGCTTTAACCCCTGAGGAGGAGCAGGAGGTCAGAGCCGAACGCCTCCTGGACAGCCAGCTTTAACCCCTGAGGAGGAGCAGGAGGTCAGAGCCGGACGCCTCCTGGACAACCAGCTTTAACCCCTGAGGAGGAGCGGGAGGTCAGAGCCGGACGCCTCCTGGACAGCCAGCTTTAACCCCTGAGGAGGAGCGGGAGGTCAGAGCTTGACGCCTCCTGGACAGCCAGCTTTAACCCCTGAGGAGGAGCGGGAGGTCAGAGCCGGACGCCTCCTGGACAGCCAGCTTTAACCCCTGAGGAGGAGCGGGAGGTCAGAGCTTGACGCCTCCTGGACAGCCAGCTTTAACCCCTGAGGAGGAGCGGGAGGTCAGAGCTTGACGCCTCCTGGACAACCAGCTTTAACCCCTGAGGAGGAGCGGGAGGTCAGAGCTTGACGCCTCCTGGACAACCAGCTTTAACCCCTGAGGAGGAGCGGGAGGTCAGAGCCGGACGCCTCCTGGACAGCCAGCTTTAACCCCTGAGGAGGAGCAGGAGGTCAGAGCTTGACGCCTCCTGGACAGCCAGCTTTAACCCCTGAGGAGGAGCGGGAGGTCAGAGCCGAACGCCTCCTGGACAGCCAGCTTTAACCCCTGAGGAGGAGCGGGAGGTCAGAGCCGGACGCCTCCTGGACAGCCAGCTTTAACCCCTGAGGAGGAGCAGGAGGTCAGAGCCGGACGCCTCCTGGACAGCGAGCTTTAACCCCTGAGGAGGAGCGGGAGGTCAGAGCCGGACGCCTCCTGGACAACCAGCTTTAACCCCTGAGGAGGAGCGGGAGGTCGGAGCCGGACGCCTCCTGGACAGCCAGCTTTAACCCCTGAGGAGGAGCGGGAGGTCAGAGCCTGACGCCTCCTGGACAGCCAGCTTTAACCCCTGAGGAGGAGCGGGAGGTCAGAGCCGGACGCCTCCTGGACAGCCAGCTTTAACCCCTGAGGAGGAGCGGGAGGTCAGAGCCGGACGCCTCCTGGACAGCCAGCTTTAACCCCTGAGGAGGAGCGGGAGGTCAGAGCTTGACGCCTCCTGGACAGCCAGCTTTAACCCCTGAGGAGGAGCGGGAGGTCAGAGCTTGACGCCTCCTGGACAACCAGCTTTAACCCCTGAGGAGGAGCAGGAGGTCAGAGCCTGACGCCTCCTGGACAGCCAGCTTTAACCCCTGAGGAGGAGCAGGAGGTCAGAGCTTGACGCCTCCTGGACAACCAGCTTTAACCCCTGAGGAGGAGCGGGAGGTCAGAGCCGGACGCCTCCTGGACAGCCAGCTTTAACCCCTGAGGAGGAGCGGGAGGTCAGAGCTTGACGCCTCCTGGACAGCCAGCTGTAACCCCTGAGGAGGAGCGGGAGGTCAGAGCCGAACGCCTCCTGGACAGCCAGCTTTAACCCCTGAGGAGGAGCGGGAGGTCAGAGCCGGACGCCTCCTGGACAGCCAGCTTTAACCCCTGAGGAGGAGCAGGAGGTCAGAGCCGGACGCCTCCTGGACAACCAGCTTTAACCCCTGAGGAGGAGCAGGAGGTCAGAGCCGGACGCCTCCTGGACAGCCAGCTTTAACCCCTGCGGAGGAGCGGGAGGTCAGAGCCGGACGCCTCCTGGACAACCAGCTTTAACCCCTGAGGAGGAGCGGGAGGTCAGAGCCGGACGCCTCCTGGACAACCAGCTTTAACCCCTGAGGAGGAGCGGGAGGTCGGAGCCGGACGCCTCCTGGACAGCGAGCTTTAACCCCTGAGGAGGAGCGGGAGGTCGGAGCCGGACGCCTCCTGGACAGCGAGCTTTAACCCCTGAGGAGGAGCGGGAGGTCGGAGCCGGACGCCTCCTGGACAGCCAGCTTTAACCCCTGAGGAGGAGCGGGAGGTCGGAGCCGGACGCCTCCTGGACAGCCAGCTTTAACCCCTGAGGAGGAGCGGGAGGTCGGAGCCGGACGCCTCCTGGACAGCCAGCTTTAACCCCTGAGGAGGAGCGGGAGGTCGGAGCCGGACGCCTCCTGGACAGCCAGCTTTAACCCCTGAGGAGGAGCGGGAGGTCGGAGCCGGACGCCTCCTGGACAGCCAGCTTTAACCCCTGAGGAGGAGCGGGAGGTCAGAGCCGGACGCCTCCTGGACAGCCAGCTTTAACCCCTGAGGAGGAGCGGGAGGTCTGAGCCGGACGCCTCCTGGACAGCCAGCTTTAACCCCTGAGGAGGAGCGGGAGGTCAGAGCCGGACGCCTCCTGGACAGCCAGCTTTAACCCCTGAGGAGGAGCGGGAGGTCAGAGCCGGACGCCTCCTGGACAGCCAGCTTTAACCCCTGAGGAGGAGCGGGAGGTCAGAGCCGGACGCCTCCTGGACAGCCAGCTTTAACCCCTGAGGAGGAGCGGGAGGTCAGAGCCGGACGCCTCCTGGACAGCCAGCTTTAACCCCTGAGGAGGAGCGGGAGGTCAGAGCCGGACGCCTCCTGGACAGCCAGCTTTAACCCCTGAGGAGGAGCGGGAGGTCAGAGCCGGACGCCTCCTGGACAGCCAGCTTTAACCCTGAGGAGGAGCGGGAGGTCAGAGCTGGACGCCTCCTGCTCCCACATCAGAATGAAGGTCACACGTTCTGACAGGAGAAAGTCACCAGAGGACACAGATCCTGTTAATTTAGAGCCAGGGTGGGAGAAACGAGGAGGAGCTGAGCTGCACCTCCCAGGGCTGAGGAGGAGTCACAAGATTCAAGCCCATCAGTTCTGCTCCTTTCTCCGAGCGCCGCAGGTCCGCCATGTTGGAAGTGACAAGGAGGCATGCTGGCGAGCCAGCGTGTTCTGCTCGCTGCAGACTGCTGAGACTGGTTCTAAGGTCTGGTTCTAAGGTCTGGTTCTACGGGCCTGGTTCTAAGGTCTGGTTCTAAGGTCTGGTTCTAAGGGCCTGGTTCTGAAGGTCTGGTTCTAAGGTCTGGTTCTAAGGGCCTGGTTCTGAAGGTCTGGTTCTGAAGGTCTGGTTCTGAAGGTCTGGTTCTAAGGGCCTGGTTCTGAAGGCCTGGTTCTGAAGGCCTGGTTCTAAGGGCCTGGTTCTAAGGGCCTGGTTCTAAGGGCCTGGTTCTGAAGGCCTGGTTCTGAAGGCCTGGTTCTAAGGGCCTGGTTCTAAGGTCTGGTTCTAAGGTCTGGTTCTAAGGGCCTGGTTCTGAAGGTCTGGTTCTAAGGGCCTGGTTCTAAGGGCCTGGTTCTGAAGGCCTGGTTCTAAGGTCTGGTTCTAAGGGCCTGGTTCTGAAGGTCTGGTTCTGAAGGTCTGGTTCTGAAGGGCCTGGTTCTAAGGCCTGGTTCTAAGGTCTGGTTCTAAGGGCCTTGTTCTAAGGGCCTGGTTCTAAGGGCCTGGTTCTAAGGGCCTGGTTCTGAAGATCTGGTTCTAAGGGCCTGGTTCTAAGGGCCTGGTTCTGAAGGTCTGGTTCTGAAGGTCTGGTTCTAAGGGCCTGGTTCTAAGGCCTGGTTCTAAGGTCTGGTTCTAAGGGCCTGGTTCTAAGGGCCTGGTTCTAAGGGCCTGGTTCTTAAGGTCTGGTTCTAAGGGCCTGGTTCTAAGGGCCTGGTTCTAAGGGCCTGGTTCTGAAGGTCTGGTTCTGAAGGTCTGGTTCTAAGGGCCTTGTTCTAAGGGCCTGGTTCTGAAGGCCTGGTTCTAAGGGCCTGGTTCTAAGGGCCTGGTTCTGAAGGCCTGGTTCTGAAGGCCTGGTTCTAAGGGCCTGGTTCTAACGTCTGGTTCTGAAGGTCTGGTTCTGAAGGTCTGGTTCTAAGGGCCTGGTTCTGAAGGCCTGGTTCTAAGGGCCTGGTTCTGAAGGCCTGGTTCTAAGGGCCTGGTTCGAAGGCCTGGTTCTAAGGTCTGGTTCTAAGGTCTGGTTCTAAGGGCCTGGTTCTGAAGGCCTGGTTCTAAGGGCCTTGTTCTGAAGGCCTGGTTCTGAAGGCCTGGTTCTGAAGGCCTGGTTCTAAGGGCCTGGTTCTGAAGGCCTGGTTCTGAAGGCCTGGTTCTAAGGGCCTGGTTCTGAATGCCTGGTTCTAAGGTCTGGTTCTAAGGGCCTGGTTCTGAAGGCCTGGTTCTAAGGGCCTGGTTCTGAAGGCCTGGTTCTGAAGGCCTGGTTCTAAGGCCTGGTTGTAAGGTCTGGTTCTAAGGGCCTGGTTCTGAAGGCCTGGTTCTAAGGGCCTGGCTCTGAAGGCCTGGTTCTGAGGTCTGGTTCTAAGGGCCTGGCTCTGTAGGTCTGGTTCTAAGGTCTGGTTCTACGGGCCTGGTTCTGTAGGCCTGGTTCTAAGGTCTGGTTCTAAGGTCTGGTTCTAAGGGCCTGGTTCTGAAGGCCTGGTTCTAAAGGCCTGGTTCTAAGGTCTGGTTCTAAGGGCCTGGTTCTGAAGGCCTGGTTCTAAGGTCTGGTTCTAAGGGCCTGGCTCTGGAGGCCTGGTTCTAAGGTCTTGTTCTAAGGGCCTGGCTCTGAAGGCCTGGTTCTAAGGGCCTGGCTCTGAAGGCCTGGTTCTAAGGTCTGGTTCTGAAGGTCTGGTTCTAAGGGCCTGGCTCTGAAGGCCTGGTTCTAAGGTCTGGTTCTAAGGGCCTGGATCTGAAGGTCTGGTTCTGAAGGTCTGGTTCTAAGGGCCTGGTTCTGAAGGCCTGGTTCTAAGGGCCTGGCTCTGAAGGCCTGGTTCTAAGGTCTGGTTCTAAGGGCCTGGTTCTGTAGGTCTGGTTCTAAGGTCTGGTTCTGCGGGCCTGGTTCTGAAGGCCTGGTTCTAAGGTCTGGTTCTAAGGTCTGGCTCTGAAGGCCTGGTTCTAAGGTCTGGTTCTAAGGGCCTGGCTCTGAAGGCCTGGTTCTAAGGGCCTGGTTCTGAAGGCCTGGTTCTAAGGTCTGGTTCTAAGGGCCTGGTTCTAAGGGCCTGGCTCTGGAGGCCTGGTTCTAAGGTCTTGTTCTAAGGGCCTGGCTCTGAAGGCCTGGTTCTAAGGGCCTGGCTCTGAAGGCCTGGTTCTAAGGGCCTGGTTCTGAATGCCTGGTTCTAAGGGCCTGGTTCTGAAGGTCTGGTTCTAAGGGCCTGGTTCTGAAGGCCTGGTTCTAAGGGCCTGGTTCTGAAGGTCTGGTTCTGAAGGTCTGGTTCTAAGGGCCTGGTTCTGAAGGCCTGGTTCTAAGGTCTGGTTCTAAGGGCCTGGCTCTGAAGGCCTGGTTCTAAGGGCCTGGTTCTGAAGGCCTGGTTCTAAGGGCCTGGTTCTGAAGGCCTGGTTCTAAGGGCCTGGTTCTGAAGGTCTGGTTCTAAGGGCCTGGTTCTGAATGCCTGGTTCTAAGGGCCTGGTTCTGAAGGTCTGGTTCTAAGGGCCTGGTTCTGAAGGCCTGGTTCTAAGGGCCTGGCTCTGAAGGCCTGGTTCTAAGGTCTGGTTCTAAGGGCCTGGCTCTTAAGGCCTGGTTCTAAGGGCCTGGTTCTGAAGGCCTGGTTCTAAGGGCCTGGTTCTGAAGGCCTGGTTCTAAGGGCCTGGTTCTGAAGGTCTGGTTCTAAGGGCCTGGTTCTGAAGGCCTGGTTCTAAGGGCCTGGCTCTGAAGGCCTGGTTCTAAGGGCCTGGTTCTAAGGGCCTGGTTCTGAAGGCCTCTTCTTCTCCCCCTCAGACGAGGAGGCAGGAAGGAGCTGAAGTGCTGGAGCTGGAATTTAGTTGGGTCGGGTGTCTTGCTGCCAGCAACATGTCAAAAGGGATGGGAGACGCTGAGAGACGCTGGGAGACGCTGAGAGACGCTGGGAGACGCTGAGAGACGCTGAGAGACGCTGAGAGACGCTGGGAGACGCTGGGAGACGCTGGGAGACGCTGGGAGACGCTGGGAGACGCTGAGAGACGCTGAGAGACGCTGAGAGACGCTGGGAGACGCTGGGAGACGCTGGGAGACGCTGGGAGACGCTGGGAGACGCTGAGAGACGCTGAGAGACGCTGAGAGACGCTGAGAGACGCTGGGAGACGCTGGGAGACGCTGAGAGACGCTGAGAGACGCTGGGAGACGCTGAGAGACGCTGAGAGACGCTGAGAGACGCTGGGAGACGCTGGGAGACGCTGGGAGACGCTGGGAGACGCTGAGAGACGCTGGGAGACGCTGGGAGACGCTGGGAGACGCTGAAAGACGCTGCGAGACGCTGAGAGACGCTGAGAGATGCCGGGAGACGCTGAGCGCTCAGTGAATCAGTCTCATGTAGCCTCTGCTCTGCACAAACACATAAACAAAGCCTGCAGCGTCTCTGCATGGTGCCGCCTGGCCCCGGTGCATTGTGGGTAATACCTCAGACAGACTGGTGTCTGTGGCAGGAGTTCAAGGGTTCTTCATTTCAAACTACATTTCCCAGAATGCATCAGAGGAGAAACCCTGAAACAGCAGGTTCTCCTGTAGATGATCAGACCTGCAGCTCTGGATGTTCTCAAGTCAGAAGGTGACCAGCTGAGGATCAGCCAGGTGGGCTCATCATGGAGACCAGAACAGGTTAGTTAGAATTCAGCTGTGATGCTCCTGGTTCTAGAAATGTTCTGGGTCAGGATCAGGTCATGGGTTCCAGAACGGTTCCAGCTGTGAGCAAACATCATGAGCTGCTGGGACACGTGGAGGAAACAAAGGAAGCTTTGAGACATCATGAAGATCTCAGGCTGCGACCTTCAGAGTTCAGCTCCCTGTTCTTCACTATCAGTAGAATTATCTTTAAATTCAGTATTTTCCTCCCAGTTCAGCCGTTTAATCGGATGTTTTTCTGCTCATTATCTCTGTGAAAAGCCTTCAAAATGATTTTAATAACAATGATTCCACTAGAACTCAATAAAACATCAAAGTATTTTCCCACAAAGATCAGAAAATATCTAGAACCATCTGAAGAACCCACAGTGGTATGAAGCTGTGCAGTGAAGCGGTTCTGATGATTCAGTTTCATTTCAGTTGTTAAAAAAATTCCTTCTTTGTGTTTTTCTGCTGCAGACGCTGATCCTCTGCTACGGTTCCAGGAAGTACTGGTCCCAGTAGAACCAGCAGGAAGACTGGTCTGACAGTTTTCATCTAAAAGACAAAACTATTAGAAAATAATGAGATGCTGAATGGTTCCATGAACCAAGAACCTGGTTCTTTGGTGGTGGAACCGGTTCTAGTTGGAGCAGATCTATCCTGCAGTCAGGAAAGAGTAGCTGATGGTTCCTGAGGCGTTAGAGGAACCGTAGCTCAGCGAGGCAGACATGCTAATCAACTCAATGACCTGCGTCCAGTTCCAGTTGCCGTGTTTTCGGTTAGAAAACATGCAGATTGAAACGAACGAACGGGTCCACCCCTTTGGAATGGGGGGTCGTTTGTCTCTGGGGGGGGGTTGTTAAAGGGCATAGTTGGCCCCTGGCTGAATAGGCGAGGTCTTCTGTTCTCCTGTAAAGGGGTTGGAGCTGTGATGATAGCGAAGGAATCAGCTCCATCGCTGCATTGAAGGTTATTGAAAGCTGAAACCTGAGTCCCCCCCCCCCCCCCCCCCCCCCCCCCCCCCCCCCAAAGATGGCTTCCTTCATCTCCTCTCAGACATCCTGTCTTCTTTGTCCAAAATGTGAACATTCTGGTCCTCCAAACCTGGAACTCAACGCTATTTCTGACATTTTGCATTGAAAAATTTTCCTGATGGAAGAGAACATCAGAGAAGAGACGTGGATGGAGGCAAAAGGTTGGAGAGAAGTTCTCTGAGGTCTGGGAAGTGCTGCCAGAGGAGACGGGGTTGGTGGAGCAGGTTCTGGAGATGGTGGTCCAGCTGAAGATCACCGAGGCTTTAAAGGACTGAGCTGATCTGGAGGAGGATGGAACCTCCTGCATGGAGCGGCTGATCTGGAGGAGGATGGAACCTCCTGCATGGAGCGGCTGATCTGGAGGAGGATGGAACCTCCTGCATGGAGCGGCTGATCTGGAGGAGGATGGAACCTCCTGCATGGAGCGGCTGATCTGGAGGAGGATGGAACCTCCTGCATGGAGCGGCTGATCTGGAGGAGGATGGAACCTCCTGCAGAGAGCGGCTGATCTGGAGGAGGATGGAACCTCCTGCATGGAGCGGCTGATCTGGAGGAGGATGGAACCTCCTGCATGGAGCGGCTGATCTGGAGGAGGATGGAACCTCCTGCATGGAGCTGCTGATCTGGAGGAGGATGGAACCTCCTGCAGAGAGCGGCTGATCTGGAGGAGGATGGAACCTCCTGCATGGAGCGGCTGATCTGGAGGAGGATGGAACCTCCTGCAGAGAGCGGCTGATCTGGAGGAGGATGGAACCTCCTGCATGGAGCGGCTGATCTGGAGGACGATGGAACCTCCTGCATGGAGCGGCTGATCTGGAGGAGGATGGAACCTCCTGCATGGAGCGGCTGATCTGGAGGAGGATGGAACCTCCTGCATGGAGCGGCTGATCTCGAGGAGGATGGAACCTCCTGCATGGAGCGGCTGATCTCGAGGAGGATGGAACCTCCTGCATGGAGCGGCTGATCTGGAGGAGGATGGAACCTCCTGCATGGAGCGGCTGATCTGGAGGAGGATGGAACCTCCTGCAGAGAGCGGCTGATCTGGAGGAGGATGGAACCTCCTGCATGGAGCGGCTGATCTGGAGGAGGATGGAACCTCCTGCATGGAGCGGCTGATCTGGAGGAGGATGGAACCTCCTGCATGGAGCTGCTGATCTGGAGGAGGATGGAACCTCCTGCATGGAGCGGCTGATCTGGAGGAGGATGGAACCTCCTGCATGGAGCGGCTGATCTGGAGGAGGATGGAACCTCCTGCAGAGAGCGGCTGATCTGGAGGAGGATGGAACCTCCTGCATGGAGCGGCTGATCTGGAGGAGGATGGAACCTCCTGCATGGAGCGGCTGATCTGGAGGAGGATGGAACCTCCTGCATGGAGCTGCTGATCTGGAGGAGGAAGGAACCTCCTGCAGAGAGCGGCTGATCTGGAGGAGGATGGAACCTCCTGCATGGAGCGGCTGATCTGAAGGAGGATGGAACCTCCTGCAGGGAGCGGCTGATCTGGAGGACGATGGAACCTCCTGCAGAGAGCGGCTGATCTGGAGGAGGATGGAACCTCCTGCATGGAGCGGCTGATCTGGAGGAGGATGGAACCTCCTGCATGGAGCGGCTGATCTGGAGGAGGATGGAACCTCCTGCATGGAGCTGCTGATCTGGAGGAGGATGGAACCTCCTGCAGAGAGCGGCTGATCTGGAAGAGGATGGAACCTCCTGCATGGAGCGGCTGATCTGGAGGAGGATGGAACCTCCTGCAGGGAGCGGCTGATCTGGAGGAGGATGGAACCTCCTGCAGAGAGCGGCTGATCTGGAGGAGGATGGAACCTCCTGCATGGAGCGGCTGATCTGGAGGAGGATGGAACCTCCTGCATGGAGCGGCTGATCTGGAGGAGGATGGAACCTCCTGCATGGAGCGGCTGATCTGGAGGA
The DNA here is from genome assembly GCA_030533445.1 of Cyprinodon diabolis. Lineage (NCBI taxonomy): Eukaryota > Metazoa > Chordata > Actinopteri > Cyprinodontiformes > Cyprinodontidae > Cyprinodon > Cyprinodon diabolis. The sequence continues at coordinate 43,564,606 of CM060074.1, read as the reverse complement.
GGATGGAACCTCCTGCATGGAGCGGCTGATCTGGAGGAGGATGGAACCTCCTGCATGGAGCGGCTGATCTGGAGGAGGATGGAACCTCCTGCAGAGAGCGGCTGATCTGGAGGAGGATGGAACCTCCTGCAGAGAGCGGCTGATCTGGAGGAGGATGGAACCTCCTGCAGAGAGCGGCTGATCTGGGGGAGGATGGAACCTCCTGCATGGAGCGGCTGATCTGGAGGAGGATGGAACCTCCTGCAGAGAGCGGCTGATCTGGAGGAGGATGGAACCTCCTGCATGGGGCGGCTGATCTGGAGGAGGATGGAACCTCCTGCAGAGAGCGGCTGATCTGGGGGAGGATGGAACCTCCTGCATGGAGCGGCTGATCTGGAGGAGGATGGAACCTCCTGCAGAGAGCGGCTGATCTGGAGGAGGATGGAACCTCCTGCATGGAGCGGCTGATCTGGAGGAGGATGGAACCTCCTGCATGGGGCGGCTGATCTGGAGGAGGATGGAACCTCCTGCAGGGAGCGGCTGATCTGGAGGAGGATGGAACCTCCTGCAGAGAGCGGCTGATCTGGAGGAGGATGGAACCTCCTGCATGGAGCGGCTGATCTGGAGGAGGATGGAACCTCCTGCATGGAGCGGCTGATCTGGAGGAGGATGGAACCTCCTGCATGGAGCGGCTGATCTGGAGGAGGATGGAACCTCCTGCATGGAGCGGCTGATCTGGAGGAGGATGGAACCTCCTGCAGAGAGCGGCTGATCTGGAGGAGGATGGAACCTCCTGCATGGGGCGGCTGATCTGGAGGAGGATGGAACCTCCTGCAGAGAGCGGCTGATCTGGAGGAGGATGGAACCTCCTGCATGGAGCGGCTGATCTGGAGGAGGATGGAATCTCCTGCAGAGAGCGGCTGATCTGGAGGAGGATGGAACCTCCTGCATGGAGCGGCTGATCTGGAGGAGGATGGAACCTCCTGCATGGAGCGGCTGATCTGGAGGAGGATGGAACCTCCTGCAGAGAGCGGCTGATCTGGAGGAGGATGGAACCTCCTGCATGGGGCGGCTGATCTGGAGGAGGATGGAACCTCCTGCATGGGGCGGCTGATCTGGAGGAGGATGGAACCTCCTGCAGAGAGCGGCTGATCTGGAGGAGGATGGAACCTCCTGCATGGAGCTGCTGATCTGGAGGAGGATGGAACCTCCTGCAGAGAGCGGCTGATCTGGAGGAGGATGGAACCTCCTGCATGGAGCGGCTGATCTGGAGGAGGATGGAACCTCCTGCAGGGAGCGGCTGATCTGGAGGAGGATGGAACCTCCTGCAGAGAGCGGCTGATCTGGAGGAGGATGGAACCTCCTGCAGAGAGCGGCTGATCTGGAGGAGGATGGAACCTCCTGCAGGGAGCGGCTGATCTGGAGGAGGATGGAACCTCCTGCATGGAGCGGCTGATCTGGAGGAGGATGGAACCTCCTGCAGAGAGCGGCTGATCTGGAGGAGGATGGAACCTCCTGCAGAGAGCGGCTGATCTGGAGGAGGATGGAACCTCCTGCAGAGAGCGGCTGATCTGGAGGAGGATGGAACCTCCTGCATGGGGCGGCTGATCTGGAGGAGGATGGAACCTCCTGCAGGGAGCGGCTGATCTGGAGGAGGATGGAACCTCCTGCAGAGAGCGGCTGATCTGGGGGAGGATGGAACCTCCTGCATGGAGCGGTTGATCTGGAGGAGGATGGAACCTCCTGCAGAGAGCGGCTGATCTGGAGGAGGATGGAACCTCCTGCATGGAGCGGCTGATCTGGAGGACGATGGAACCTCCTGCAGAGAGCGGCTGATCTGGAGGAAGATGGAACCTCCTGCATGGAGCGGCTGATCTGGAGGAGGATGGAACCTCCTGCAGAGAGCGGCTGATCTGGAGGAGGATGGAACCTCCTGCATGGAGCGGCTGATCTGGAGGACGATGGAACCTCCTGCAGAGAGCGGCTGATCTGGAGGAGGATGGAACCTCCTGCATGGAGCGGCTGATCTGGAGGAGGATGGAACCTCCTGCATGGAGCGGCTGATCTGGAGGAGGATGGAACCTCCTGCATGGAGCTGCTGATCTGGAGGAGGATGGAACCTCCTGCAGAGAGCGGCTGATCTGGAGGAGGATGGAACCTCCTGCATGGAGCGGCTGATCTGGAGGAGGATGGAACCTCCTGCAGGGAGCGGCTGATCTGGAGGAGGATGGAACCTCCTGCAGAGAGCAGCTGATCTGGAGGAGGATGGAACCTCCTGCATGGAGCGGCTGATCTGGAGGAGGATGGAACCTCCTGCATGGAGCGGCTGATCTGGAGGAGGATGGAACCTCCTGCATGGAGCGGCTGATCTGGAGGAGGATGGAACCTCCTGCAGAGAGCGGCTGATCTGGGGGAGGATGGAACCTCCTGCATGGAGCGGCTGATCTGGAGGAGGATGGAACCTCCTGCAGAGAGCGGCTGATCTGGAGGAGGATGGAACCTCCTGCATGGGGCGGCTGATGTGGAGGAGGATGGAACCTCCTGCATGGGGCGGCTGATCTGGAGGAGGATGGAACCTCCTGCATGGAGCGGCTGATCTGGAGGAGGATGGAACCTCCTGCAGAGAGCGGCTGATCTGGGGGAGGATGGAACCTCCTGCATGGAGCGGCTGATCTGGAGGAGGATGGAACCTCCTGCATGGAGCGGCTGATCTGGAGGAGGATGGAACCTCCTGCAGAGAGCGGCTGATCTGGAGGAGGATGGAACCTCCTGCAGAGAGCGGCTGATCTGGAGGAGGATGGAACCTCCTGCAGAGAGCGGCTGATCTGGGGGAGGATGGAACCTCCTGCATGGAGCGGCTGATCTGGAGGAGGATGGAACCTCCTGCAGAGAGCGGCTGATCTGGAGGAGGATGGAACCTCCTGCATGGGGCGGCTGATCTGGAGGAGGATGGAACCTCCTGCAGAGAGCGGCTGATCTGGGGGAGGATGGAACCTCCTGCATGGAGCGGCTGATCTGGAGGAGGATGGAACCTCCTGCAGAGAGCGGCTGATCTGGAGGAGGATGGAACCTCCTGCATGGAGCGGCTGATCTGGAGGAGGATGGAACCTCCTGCATGGGGCGGCTGATCTGGAGGAGGATGGAACCTCCTGCAGGGAGCGGCTGATCTGGAGGAGGATGGAACCTCCTGCAGAGAGCGGCTGATCTGGAGGAGGATGGAACCTCCTGCAGAGAGCGGCTGATCTGGAGGAGGATGGAACCTCCTGCATGGAGCGGCTGATCTGGAGGAGGATGGAACCTCCTGCATGGAGCGGCTGATCTGGAGGAGGATGGAACCTCCTGCATGGAGCGGCTGATCTGGAGGAGGATGGAACCTCCTGCAGAGAGCGGCTGATCTGGAGGAGGATGGAACCTCCTGCATGGGGCGGCTGATCTGGAGGAGGATGGAACCTCCTGCAGAGAGCGGCTGATCTGGAGGAGGATGGAACCTCCTGCATGGAGCGGCTGATCTGGAGGAGGATGGAATCTCCTGCAGAGAGCGGCTGATCTGGAGGAGGATGGAACCTCCTGCATGGAGCGGCTGATCTGGAGGAGGATGGAACCTCCTGCATGGAGCGGCTGATCTGGAGGAGGATGGAACCTCCTGCAGAGAGCGGCTGATCTGGAGGAGGATGGAACCTCCTGCATGGGGCGGCTGATCTGGAGGAGGATGGAACCTCCTGCAGAGAGCGGCTGATCTGGAGGAGGATGGAACCTCCTGCATGGAGCTGCTGATCTGGAGGAGGATGGAACCTCCTGCAGAGAGCGGCTGATCTGGAGGAGGATGGAACCTCCTGCATGGAGCGGCTGATCTGGAGGAGGATGGAACCTCCTGCAGGGAGCGGCTGATCTGGAGGAGGATGGAACCTCCTGCAGAGAGCGGCTGATCTGGAGGAGGATGGAACCTCCTGCAGAGAGCGGCTGATCTGGAGGAGGATGGAACCTCCTGCAGGGAGCGGCTGATCTGGAGGAGGATGGAACCTCCTGCATGGAGCGGCTGATCTGGAGGAGGATGGAACCTCCTGCAGAGAGCGGCTGATCTGGAGGAGGATGGAACCTCCTGCAGAGAGCGGCTGATCTGGAGGAGGATGGAACCTCCTGCAGAGAGCGGCTGATCTGGAGGAGGATGGAACCTCCTGCATGGGGCGGCTGATCTGGAGGAGGATGGAACCTCCTGCAGGGAGCGGCTGATCTGGAGGAGGATGGAACCTCCTGCAGAGAGCGGCTGATCTGGGGGAGGATGGAACCTCCTGCATGGAGCGGTTGATCTGGAGGAGGATGGAACCTCCTGCAGAGAGCGGCTGATCTGGAGGAGGATGGAACCTCCTGCATGGAGCGGCTGATCTGGAGGACGATGGAACCTCCTGCAGAGAGCGGCTGATCTGGAGGAAGATGGAACCTCCTGCATGGAGCGGCTGATCTGGAGGAGGATGGAACCTCCTGCAGAGAGCGGCTGATCTGGAGGAGGATGGAACCTCCTGCATGGAGCGGCTGATCTGGAGGACGATGGAACCTCCTGCAGAGAGCGGCTGATCTGGAGGAGGATGGAACCTCCTGCATGGAGCGGCTGATCTGGAGGAGGATGGAACCTCCTGCATGGAGCGGCTGATCTGGAGGAGGATGGAACCTCCTGCATGGAGCTGCTGATCTGGAGGAGGATGGAACCTCCTGCAGAGAGCGGCTGATCTGGAGGAGGATGGAACCTCCTGCATGGAGCGGCTGATCTGGAGGAGGATGGAACCTCCTGCAGGGAGCGGCTGATCTGGAGGAGGATGGAACCTCCTGCAGAGAGCAGCTGATCTGGAGGAGGATGGAACCTCCTGCATGGAGCGGCTGATCTGGAGGAGGATGGAACCTCCTGCATGGAGCGGCTGATCTGGAGGAGGATGGAACCTCCTGCATGGAGCGGCTGATCTGGAGGAGGATGGAACCTCCTGCAGAGAGCGGCTGATCTGGGGGAGGATGGAACCTCCTGCATGGAGCGGCTGATCTGGAGGAGGATGGAACCTCCTGCAGAGAGCGGCTGATCTGGAGGAGGATGGAACCTCCTGCATGGGGCGGCTGATGTGGAGGAGGATGGAACCTCCTGCATGGGGCGGCTGATCTGGAGGAGGATGGAACCTCCTGCATGGAGCGGCTGATCTGGAGGAGGATGGAACCTCCTGCAGAGAGCGGCTGATCTGGGGGAGGATGGAACCTCCTGCATGGAGCGGCTGATCTGGAGGAGGATGGAACCTCCTGCAGAGAGCGGCTGATCTGGAGGAGGATGGAACCTCCTGCATGGAGCGGCTGATCTGGAGGAGGATGGAACCTCCTGCATGGGGCGGCTGATCTGGAGGAGGATGGAACCTCCTGCAGGGAGCGGCTGATCTGGAGGAGGATGGAACCTCCTGCAGAGAGCGGCTGATCTGGAGGAGGATGGAACCTCCTGCAGGGAGCGGCTGATCTGGAGGAGGATGGAACCTCCTGCATGGAGCGGCTGATCTGGAGGAGGATGGAACCTCCTGCATGGAGCGGCTGATCTGGAGGAGGATGGAACCTCCTGCATGGAGCGGCTGATCTGGAGGAGGATGGAACCTCCTGCAGAGAGCGGCTGATCTGGAGGAGGATGGAACCTCCTGCATGGGGCGGCTGATCTGGAGGAGGATGGAACCTCCTGCAGAGAGCGGCTGATCTGGAGGAGGATGGAACCTCCTGCATGGAGCGGCTGATCTGGAGGAGGATGGAACCTCCTGCATGGAGCGGCTGATCTGGAGGAGGATGGAACCTCCTGCAGAGAGCGGCTGATCTGGAGGAGGATGGAACCTCCTGCATGGAGCGGCTGATCTGGAGGAGGATGGAACCTCCTGCATGGAGCGGCTGATCTGGAGGAGGATGGAACCTCCTGCATGGGGCGGCTGATCTGGAGGAGGATGGAACCTCCTGCAGAGAGCGGCTGATCTGGAGGAGGATGGAACCTCCTGCATGGAGCTGCTGATCTGGAGGAGGATGGAACCTCCTGCAGGGAGCGGCTGATCTGGAGGAGGATGGAACCTCCTGCATGGGGCGGCTGATCTGGAGGAGGATGGAACCTCCTGCAGAGAGCGGCTGATCTGGAGGAGGATGGAACCTCCTGCATGGAGCGGCTGATCTGGAGGAGGATGGAACCTCCTGCATGGGGCGGCTGATCTGGAGGAGAATGGAACCTCCTGCAGGGAGCGGCTGATCTGGAGGAGGATGGAACCTCCTGCAGAGGGCGGCTGATCTGGAGGAGGATGGAACCTCCTGCATGGAGCGGCTGATCTGGAGGAGGATGGAACCTCCTGCATGGAGCGGCTGATCTGGAGGAGGATGGAACCTCCTGCATGGAGCGGCTGATCTGGAGGAGGATGGAACCTCCTGCAGAGAGCGGCTGACCTGGAGGAGGATGGAACCTCCTGCATGGGGCGGCTGATCTGGAGGAGGATGGAACCTCCTGCAGAGAGCGGCTGATCTGGAGGGGGATGGAACCTCCTGCATGGAGCGGCTGATCTGGAGGAGGATGGAACCTCCTGCAGAGAGCGGCTGATCTGGAGGAGGATGGAACCTCCTGCGTGGAGCGGCTGATCTGGAGGAGGATGGAACCTCCTGCGTGGAGCGGCTGATCTGGAGGAGGATGGAACCTTCTGCGTGGAGCGGCTGATCTGGAGGGGGATGGAACCTCCTGCATGGAGCGGCTGATCTGGAGGAGGATGGAACCTCCTGCAGAGAGCGGCTGATCTGGAGGAGGATGGAACCTCCTGCGTGGAGCGGCTGATCTGGAGGAGGATGGAACCTCCTGCGTGGAGCGGCTGATCTGGAGGGGGATGGAACCTCCTGCCTGGAGCGGCTGATCTGGAGGGGGATGGAACCTCCTGCGTGGAGCGGCTGATCTGGAGGAGGATGGAACCTCCTGCAGAGAGCGGCTGATCTGGAGGAGGATGGAACCTCCTGCATGGGGCGGCTGATCTGGAGGAGGATGGAACCTCCTGTAGGGAGCGGCTGATCTGGAGGAGGATGGAACCTCCTGCAGAGAGCGGCTGATCTGGGGGAGGATGGAACCTCCTGCATGGAGCGGTTGATCTGGAGGAGGATGGAACCTCCTGCAGAGAGCGGCTGATCTGGAGGAGGATGGAACCTCCTGCATGGAGCGGCTGATCTGGAGGAGGATGGAACCTCCTGCATGGGGCGGCTGATCTGGAGGAGGATGGAACCTCCTGCAGAGAGCGGCTGATCTGGAGGAGGATGGAACCTCCTGCAGAGAGCGGCTGATCTGGAGGAGGATGGAACCTCCTGCATGGGGCGGCTGATCTGGAGGAGGATGGAACCTCCTGCAGAGAGCGGCTGATCTGGGGGAGGATGGAACCTCCTGCATGGAGCGGCTGATCTGGAGGAGGATGGAACCTCCTGCAGGGAGCGGCTGATCTGGAGGAGGATGGAACCTCCTGCAGAGAGCGGCTGATCTGGGGGAGGATGGAACCTCCTGCATGGAGCGGCTGATCTGGAGGAGGATGGAACCTCCTGCAGAGAGCGGCTGATCTGGAGGAGGATGGAACCTCCTGCATGGAGCGGCTGATCTGGAGGAGGATGGAACCTCCTGCATGGGGCGGCTGATCTGGAGGAGGATGGAACCTCCTGCAGGGAGCGGCTGATCTGGAGGAGGATGGAACCTCCTGCAGAGAGCGGCTGATCTGGAGGAGGATGGAACCTCCTGCATGGAGCGGCTGATCTGGAGGAGGATGGAACCTCCTGCATGGAGCGGCTGATCTGGAGGAGGATGGAACCTCCTGCAGAGAGCGGCTGATCTGGAGGAGGATGGAACCTCCTGCGTGGAGCGGCTGATCTGGAGGAGGATGGAACCTCCTGCGTGGAGCGGCTGATCTGGAGGAGGATGGAACCTCCTGCGTGGAGCGGCTGATCTGGAGGGGGATGGAACCTCCTGCGTGGAGCGGCTGATCTGGAGGAGGATGGAACCTCCTGCGTGGAGCGGCTGATCTGGAGGAGGATGGAACCTCCTGCAGAGAGCGGCTGATCTGGAGGAGGATGCAACCTCCTGCAGAGACCGGCTGAGGTTCTGCTGCAGGTTCTAAAGAGAGAACTGGAACAGATGAACGATCAGAGGCTAACATCTAACTACTCCTGAAGCCAGCAGGGCTGAACGCTGACTGGATCTGACTGAATTGATCCGGCTGCTTCTGACTGACTGGTTCTGACTGGTTTTGACTGACTGGTTCCGACTTCTTCTGACTGGTTCCGACTGGTTCTGACTGACTGTTTCTGATAGATTGGTTTTGACGGACTGGCTCCGACTGACTGGTTCCGACTGCTTCTGACTGACTGGTTCTGACTGGATCCGACTGACTGGTTCTGCTTCTGACTGACTGGTTCTGACTGGATCCGACTGACTGGTTCTGACAACTTCTGACTGACTGATTCTGACGGACTGGTTCTGACTGGTTCTGACTGACTGGTTCTGACTGACTGGTTCCGGTCCAATCCTTTTTTCTGTTTCCAGACGGAAGCTGTGCCTCCATGTTGTTCTCCTTTCCTCCCAGCAGAGCAGGATGTTAGTCACACAGAGGGAGGAGGAGGAGCATGAGGAGGAGGCAGCGGCAGATGAACATCAGGCAGAAGGACAGAAGGAGAAGGAGGAGGAACTGGGAGGCGCAGCTCCAGCGGCTCAGCGGACAGGAAACCAGTAAAAAGGTGAGAATGAAGCTGAGCTGCTCAGACGGTGAGAGCCGCTCAGAGAGGAGGAGGAGGTGGAGGAGGAGGAGGAGGAAGAGGAGCGATGGGGTGAGTTATGTAACCAGAACATCCTGATCCATTCAGAACCACTGACCGGATTCTGATCCGAACCGAACCGGTTCGATTCTGCTGGATTTGATGCTTTCTGTCGCGTTTTCTGGTTTCTGACGCAGAACCAGATGCGCGTTACCGCGTTCCAGCTGCGGCCTCCATGAAAGCATGCGCGCTCCCGACACGGTCACTGTCACGGAGGGGGGGGGGGGGGGGGGGGTGACAGCTGCCTAGGGATCAGACACAGTTCGAGGATGAGGATGAGGATGAAGTTGGTCACGTTCAGTCGATCTCCTGTCGGTGTTTCTGCGCATGCGCAGAGCAGGATGTTATGTGTTTCTGTATTTTGTTGCTCTGGTTCTACTGGATCAGCCTCTGGTCTCCAGTTCTGCTCTGGAACTTCTGGTCCAGTTGGTCCTCGTCTGGTCCTGGATCTGCTCAGTCAGTCCAGGTTCTGGATCAATGCAGACCAGGCCTGGACCTTCAGGCTGCTCCACCAGATATAACCGCAGAAGATGTTCTGCTGGTCCTCTGCTGGACAAAGGATCCAGGGAGGTCCAGATCAGAGAAGGTCATGGTTCCAGATCCACTGAACATCCTCAGGGTTCTGCTGGAGTTCTACCATCTACTGTAGACATTCTGAGGAACCGCCTCCCTGTTGGATCATTGTTTGACCCAAAGTTTAGCTAAAACTGTCCAGGTTCTGCTCCAGCAGCCGGCAGCGAAAACCCAGAAGCTTTTAAAGAGGGCCTGAGCAGGGGCGGAGCTAAAGGGGGGGCAGGGGTGGCCATGGCCCCCCTCAGCCAATTATTGACCAGCTATATGACTTACTTCATGAAAAATGGTTCTGGTCTAAAGCAGAGGCAAAGAAGCAGCAGAGGTGGACCTTCTGGACCTTGTGGACCTTGTGGAGACCTGCTGGTCTGGACCTCAGGAAGCAGGAGGAAGGGTTCAGGCTGCGGCTCTCAGACCCGCTCTGACTTCAGGTTCTGTTGTGTTTCTGTGTTTCAGTGAGTCTCAGTCGAGGTCAGTGATGCTGCACCATCAGGACCAACATGTGAACTCGGCCTACAGAGGCAGCAACAGGAACAAAGACAGCAACTTCAACTTCCTGCCAGGCGGCAACCATGAAAGCTTCACAGAGACCAGGAGGGGAGCAGATGAGAACCAGAACCAGGGCCGTCCCCGGAACCTGACCTTGGACCGCGACCCCCACGGCTCGCCTACCTCCAGCTTCCAGCAGAACCCTGGCCTCATGTCGCCGCGCTCCCGCCTGCCCTGCTGGAGCCCCCTGGAGCCCCTCCCTGAAATCGAGACGGGAGACGACGGGTACGGCCGGGTTCCACCTGACGGAGCGGAGGAATGGAGGGTGGAGGACGAGGGGGGGATGATGACCATGTTTGATGAGAGGAAGGTGCGTCAGAGGATGGAGGAAGGAACCGACGACCTGGATGACGAATGGGGAGATACCGACTCCGAGTCGGAGTTCAGCTCTCGCTCTGGCGGCAGCGTCTCCTCCCTGAATATGGAGAGTGGGGGGGGGGCGGCGCTCCTGGGGGGGTTGGACCGGGTGGGAGTGGGAGAGCCAAAACCAGGCAGGCCTGAAGCCGGGCCGACCAGAACCAGCAGAGGAGCAGCTGTGAGGAAGAGGAGCTTCGGCCACAAGTCGCTGACCCAAAGCAGTCTGGGCGACCTGCAGGAGGAGCGTCACTATGACGATAACCAATCCTCTGACTCCGACGGTGAGCTGCCGGAGCTGATGGACGCCGTGTGGACTCTACGAGACCGGGAACGCTTCAAGGCGCAGGAGATGGAGAAGCACCAGGTGCAGCTGACCATGTACCGCCGCCTGGCGCTGATCCGCTGGGTCCGCACGCTGCAGGGGCGGGTCCAAGAGCAGCAGAACCGCCTGCAGTCCAGCTTTGACGTCATCCTGACCCACAGGAAGGAGCTGCTGCGGATGGGAGCCGCTACTTCTGCCGCCACAGTTGGCCAATCATAAGGAGCCCTACTGTGTGATGTCACAGAGTCCGTGTCTCTTCCTGTTTTTAAATTTAACGAGTTAAACTCGACTTTCTGTCTCTGTGATTGTTCTTTATTCAAAGCTGAAACCGTGACGACACAAAGTTGAACCGTGACGACACAAAGACGTCACTGCCAAGACAGAAAGGCGTAACCGTGACGACACAAAGAGATGACACAAAGACGTAACCGCGACGACACAAAGAGGTAACCGTGACGACACAAAGAGACGAAACAAAGACGTAACCGCGACGACACAAAGAGGTAACCGCGACGACACAGAGACATCACCATGACGACACAAAGAAGTCACCGTGACGACACTGAAATGTCACCATGACGACATGGAGATGTCATCTTGGCAACACTGAGACGTCACAGTCATGACCATGATAAAAGCAACACAGGAATGTTACCATGACAACACAGGGCAACACTGGGACGATACCACAAGAAATCCTGATACTAGACCATAATGATACCGTATGGATACCATGACAACACTGTGACCTTGACAAGAGTGTTGCTATGGTGACAACATCAGCGCTTTAGCATGACATTGAATCAACTGTTCGGTTTGTCTTTAATCCGGAGCATATTTAACGATCTTTGAAATATTATCGCAGAATAAAGTAAAAAACAGAACTTTGTGTTTGAGAGTTTTTATCTGATCTGGTTCAGAACTGAGAACAACAAGTTATTTTTATTCCTGCTTCCTGCAGCGATCTCTGCTCTAACAATGGCTGCTGTTGTGTGTCTGTTCGTCACACGGCCGGTTGTGTGTCCGTGTGACATGCGTGTGAGACGCTGCAGCCGCAGGCGACCAGGAGTCAAGCTGCAGCGCCTCTCTGTTATCTCCATCCTGGGGGGGGGGGGGGGGGGGGGGGGTACCGGGGCCCTGGGGACCCTGTCAGTCTGCACCCAGGGCCCCTGGAGGTCTGATATGGCTGAGTGCCGGAGCGAGGCCCCATAGGGCCAGTTGGCATAATCCCTGCTCTTCCCGCTGCTGGCCCCGGGGCCTTTCTAAGGATTATTGGAGACGCCGTTCTCAGCCTGACGGTCAGAATGGATTTCCATCCTGAAGGTGGAGGTTCAGGAGGCCTCAGGCTGAGCTGCAAACACGTTTACACCAACCAAAGGAGGGGGCTGAGGGGCCCCTGGCCCCACAGATCAGATTTAAAGGAAGTCAGTCAGAAATCAACCAGCAGAGTTTTACTCTAATTATTGACCAATAATCAGGAAAAAACATCAAACATTCACCCAAAAGGCCTGTTTTTAACAATAAAATCTAAAACGATCAAATTTGTTGGGAAGATAAAAACAACTATTGTTTGATTTAAGGTCAAAAACAAACTGTTCCTGGAAGATATTAAAATCTTTCTTTAGAAAAATGAAAGACTTAAAGGACAAACAGCTTCAGGGCTCCATGAATAAACGGAGAAAGAGGTAGAAATATTCATTTATCCATAAATTAATGAATAAATGGATTTTTCTGCCATTAAACACGGAAACCTTCTTTATTCTTCTTATTTGGGATTTTATTTTTATAGAACGTAGTTCCATAAAAATTAAAAACTAATAAATCTATAAAGAAAAGAAAAATAACTAAACGCAATAAACATCCTACTGGAGCAGCAGGTCCAACACCCGGCAGTTGCTCAGAGGCACGTCAGCAGGACACATTAGAAATAGAACTGCTTCGGTTTCAGGTTCTAAATGAAAAGCAGAAGAAGAAAAGCTGAGAACCAGCATTCCAAGGTTCTGACAGAACTTTATGGACCTGAACCTCCTCTAAACTAGAAAGACTGCTCCTCTTCATCAGCGTCAGCAGCTCTGAGAAGAAACATCTTCAACGCCTTTTCCAGAAAAGCTGCAGTTGATGCTCAGTCCAGATGATTTAAAATCATCTACAGATGTTTCAGCTCCTCCATGAAGTTTCCTCCAGAGATGCTCCAAAGTGTTTGAAGTTTGTTCTGAAGGGATTTTTTCAGTTGGAAATCTGGTTGATTTATCAGCAGCAGGTTTTCCCTCCTGAGACTCAGGATGAAGATCAGCAGTTGGTGAGGAACTGGATCAGGTCCAAGGATCTCAGCTCCACCTGGAACCTGCCTCTCTGGTCCAGCAGCAGGTCAGATCATCACCTGCTGACGTGTTGCCTGCAGGCGGCGCTGTTAGATGAGTCTATTCTGAGCTGCCTGCCTGCAGCTACACTGCAGTCTGCACACAACTGATCTCCACCAGGGGGCGACACTGCATCACAGAGCAGATTAGGCCAGAAAACATGATGGAAGAAGCTGCAAATCAGCATTTTAATTACAATAAAACATTGAATTCATTCAACACAAAATAACAGTTTTAACTATTTCTTTTTTAGATATAAAATATCATCTCTGTTCAGGCATCAAACTGATCAGAAATTATTTTTAAATCTGTGCAACCAGCATCAGAACTTTTGAAAATGTTCCAATGATCCGGAGAACAGAAATGAAACGAAATAAAAACACCTTCAGGGGTGAACTGTGAACAGGTCAAAGGTCAGTCCTGCTGTGTGCTGGATGCCACAGCAGGGGGCGACACTGAGGACAGGGGCCACAATCCAGGCCCGCAAAATGGAAACAAAGGACATTTTGGTCTGGATTAGGTCTGGATTAGTTCTGGTTTAGGTCTGGATTAGGGCTAGTTTGGTTCCGGTTTAGGTCTGGTTTAGGTCTGGATTAGGGCTATTTTAGTTCCGGTTTAGGTCTGGGTTAGTTCTGGTTTAGGTCTGGTTTAGGTCTGGATTAGGGCTAGTTTGGTTCCGGTTTAGGTCTGGTTTAGTTCTGGTTTAGGTCTGGATTAGGGCTATTTTAGTTCTGGTTTAGGTCTGGATTAGGGCTATTTTAGTTCTGGTTTAGGTCTGGATTAGGGCTATTTTAGTTCCGGTTTAGGTCTGGGTTAGTTCTGGTTTAGGTCTGGTTTAGGTCTGGATTAGGGCTAGTTTGGTTCCGGTTTAGGTCTGGTTTAGTTCTGGTTTAGGTCTGGATTAGGGCTATTTTAGTTCTGGTTTAGGTCTGGATTAGGGCTATTTTAGGTCTGGTTTAGGTCTGGATTAGGGCTATTTTAGGTCTGGTTTAGGTCTGGATTAGGGCTATTTTAGGTCTGGTTTAGGTCTGGATTAGGGCTATTTTAGTTTTGGTTTAGGTCTGGATTAGGGCTATTTTAGTTCTGGTTTAGGTCTGGATTAGGGCTATTTTAGTTCCGGTTTAGGTCTGGGTTAGTTCTGGTTTAGGTCTGGTTTAGGTCTGGATTAGAAGGTAGAAATGTTAAACATTTATAATGAGGCATTTTCAAGAACTGAAGAAACTGAGATCGTTTGCATTGAAAAAGGCCCAGGAACCATGGGCCTCCAGAGAGCTGGAACCAGAACCAGCTGCTGGGGGGCTACTGGATCAGAGCAGCAGGGAAGGTTCTGGAAGAACCAGAAGATCCAAATCAATGTCGTAACGAGGCTCCAAAAAGGGCCACAACCTCTCAGAACCAGACCAGATCGGCTCCATGTGTGAAAGTCTGCACACCTCTGCTGCAGTTCAGCTGCTTTCAAACACAGAGCCTCCTCCTCCTCCTCCTCCTCCTCCTCCTCCTCCTCCTCCACTAGCTGATGTAGTGTGACAGTGTGGAGGCCTGCGGCGCTCTGTTGGCGTGGAAACAATCAGCTCCGACAGAAAGGGGTGGCTGAGGGGGGAGGAAGAGAGAGGGATGAGGGTGGAGTGGAGGCTGTGGCCCCGGGGCCCCAGGATGATGAAGAGCCACCAACCAATGATAGATAGATAGATAGATAGATAGATAGATAGATAGATAGATAGATAGATAGATAGATAGATAGATAGATAGATAGATAGATAGATCTAATAAAACATTTTGCTGGAGAGGTTTAGGTTCCTGGTTTTATTCTGGATTCGGACTCTGATGATGGAGCCACACCTGCTCAGAGTCTGCAGGTGAGCTCGGTGTATGGAAGCCCTAAAGGCCCAAGACTTGTTCTCTCTCTCACATCCTGCTTGTAATGAACAGTTTGATCCTTCAGCTGCCTTCAATCTCCTGCTTCTCCTCCTTTATTTTATCTTTTTTATTTTTATTTTTTTAATCTTTATTATCTCGTGTAGTTGGATGTATATATATATATAAATCTGTAAGTGGAGCGTGTAATAAAAGTAATTTCTCTCTGGGATTATTAAAGTATTTCTGATTTAAAAAGAAAATCATTTTCTAATGAAATTCTGATCAAAAACAGAAACAAAATCTGAACAAATAATCTAAATTTCTGCTGAATAACTTCTGTTTCCTTAAAGGAAGATTTTCTTTGATCCTCATATTTATTCATTTTTGCATAATCAGTTTATATGCAATTAATTTATAGAAGAAACTATTTTAATACGTTTTTATAATTATATTATCATTATAAAATTTTTTAGAAAAAAATATTTAATGAAATATAAAACACTGCATATATTTAAAATATATTTGTTTAAATCTACATAAAGATGCTTTAGTTATAATTCTGTTTAAAGGTTTGGAGAAGAAAACGGATTTAAAGCAGCAGTTTATGGTTCCTAAATTATTATTATTATCTTTTATTTAATTTATTAGATTCTTAAAATATTCAGATTAATAAACAAACAGCTGAAAAACGACGTTTATTCTAACAGAGAAATCAGGACGATTCTTATTTAACTTTAGTTGCTTCTGCTGGTTTAATTTAAAATTTAACTTCAATAAATGTGAATTTGAGTTTTTCCAGATTCTTAGACTTTTAATAAATCAGAGAAAACCTGCTGTTAGTTTTTCCTCAGAGGAAGCAGGACCTGTTGGGAAAGCTGCGGGTCAGAGGTGGAGCCGTGTCTGATTCCAGGACTGAAGCTGGGAGTGTTCGGGGGGGTGTTGGTGCTTCAGCTGCCTCGGCTGCTTTAACCAGCTAATAAATATGAAACCAGCAGGTTAAACTGGCCCCTGAATGAAACCAGCAGGTTAAACTGGCCCCTGAAAGGATTATCTCCGTCTATAGAGTGCCGTGAAAATCCTGCCACCTCATAAAGGCCCATGTTGGCCCATAAAACTGCTGGGAACAAAGCAGGAGAAAGAAAGCTTTTTCACGCATAAGAGGTTTTCTCAGGAGCTCATTGAGGGGGTCCTTAGCGGGGCCCCGCCCACAGATTATCTGGCTGGGATCGGCAGGTGCGTGTGCCGGGATCCGGGGGGTCCTGAGGGCCAGCTGCTCCGACCGGAGGGGGAGCTGCAGGTCTCTACCCTTCAGACGGGGTAAACGGCGACACGCTGGAACAAAAGTGAGGAGCGGACGGGGTCGACTGTGAGCCGTGAAATCGACGATTAAAGCGAGCAGCAGGAAGAACGCTGCGGATCAGAGGGGATCTGTGGACGTTCCGGGTTCCGGGCGTTAAGTCGGCCTGGAAATGAGGCTGAAGCTCTTTAATGAAGAAGCTCATGAATTTAACAAAGTGACACAAAGACAGAAGCTAATCTGGTGTCAGCGTCTCTCTTTAGACGCTTGGCTTCTTATCTGGGTTTTCCTGCATTGATGATGAACTCTGGGCGTTGATGACCCACACAGGGCAGGAAGTGGCCTCGCTTCCTCTAATCTCCGCCGTCCAAAGTTTCCTAACGCCGCGGCCTTTCCTAACGCTGGCCTGAGGCACCGTGTGGCTCCTCCGCATAATCCCCCAAAACTCTGCAAAGCTGCAGCTTTTTCACACCGTCTCTGAGCTAAAAGCGATTAAAGTTATGACCGACAGCAAGCGGAGACAGTTTGTCCCCATCTGAGGAGGTTACAGCAGGTCAGTGTCCTCAACAAAGTCCAACATAAACAGACGCTTTACACAGAGCAGAAAAATCTGGACTTTTGAGAGACCTGAAGAGACAAGGAGGGACGGAAGGGACATGTTCTTCAACACAATAACACGCGGAACAAAAAACTACCAAAAGATAAAGCAGATGTTTCTGTTATTTCCTGAGGTTCCAGGTAGTGCTGCACCGATCCGATACCAGTATCGGGGGGGGCTGATCCAGCACTATAATGGTGGTATCAGTATTGGTGAGTACCAACCAATAGGGCGACGGATACCATCTTCAGAGCCAAAAGATTCTTCAACTATTGTCTCCCATTCCAGGTAGGCAATAAAAGTTCTGCTGGATTCTCTTTGTTTTAGTCTTTTTCCTGCTTCACAAAGGAAGGCAGCAGCTTGAAGCCATGATGGTGATTATTTTACATCCAGGCAGGATGCAGTTCTTCATAGATACACACAGAACAATTTCAAACAGATGGTATCGGCCGATACTGACAGCCAGGTATCGGGTATCGGTATCACAACATACAACTGAATTATTTCAAGAACAGAGAAGGTTCTCCATCGGAAAAAGGTCGACGTCATATTTAACAAGAAGAAGGTGAGATGGATGTTCTTCATTCAAGGAGCATTTATTAATCTTTGCATCTTCAATGTTCCGTCTGCTCTGATCTAGACAAGGTTTTTCTAACCAACTTAAAGTCTGCAAAGAGCTGTGAGGGTCTTTGCTTAGAGTTAATCACAGTTTAAGAAAACAGTCAAATATTGAATAAACCTTGAATCTGAAGGAGTTCGGCCTCTGATCCAAACACCCTGCAGGGGCGGGGCCACAGGGCCACAGGGCCACAGGGCCACGGGGCCACGGGGCGACGGAGCGAGAACTTAAAGAAATAAAACTGGTTCCAGCCGGTTCTCTTCACTGGTTCCGGCCGGTTCTCCTCACTGGTTCCGGCCGGTTCTCCTCACTGGTTCCGGCCGGTTCTCCTCTCTGGTTCCAGACGGTTCTCCTCTCTGGTTCCAGACGGTTCTCCTCTCTGGTTCTAGCTGGTTCTCCTCTCTGGTTCCAGTCGGTTCTCCTCACTGGTTCCGGCCGGTTCTCCTCACTGGTTCCGGCCGGGTCTCCTCACTGGTTCCGGCCGGTTCTCCTCTCTGGTTCCAGACGGTTCTCCTCTCTGGTTCTAGCTGGGCCGGTTCTCCTCACTGGTTCCGGCCGGTTCTCCTCTCTGGTTCCAGCCGGTTCTCCTCTCTGGTTCCAGACGGTTCTCCTCTCTGGTTCCAGACGGTTCTCCTCTCTGGTTCCAGCCGGTTCTCCTCACTGGTTCCGGCCGGTTCTCCTCTCTGGTTCCAGCCGGTTCTCCTCTCTGGTTCCAGACGGTTCTCCTCACTGGTTCCGGACGGTTCTCCTCTCTGGTTCCGGACGGTTCTCCTCTCTGGTTCCAGACGGTTCTCCTCTCTGGTTCTAGCTGGTTCTCCTCACTGGTTCCGGCCGGTTCTCCTCACTGGTTCCGGCCGGTTCTCCTCACTGGTTCCGGCCGGTTCTCCTCACTGGTTCCGGCCGGTTCTCCTCTCTGGTTCCAGACGGTTCTCCTCTCTGGTTCCAGACGGTTCTCCTCTCTGGTTCTAGCTGGTTCTCCTCTCTGGTTCCAGTCGGTTCTCCTCACTGGTTCCGGCCGGTTCTCCTCACTGGTTCAGGCTGGTTCTCCTCTCTGGTTCCAGCCGGTTCTCCTCTCTGGTTCCGGACGGTTCTCCTCTCTGGTTCCAGCCGGTTCTCCTCTCTGGTTCCAGCATGTTCTCCTCTCTGGTTCCGGCTGGTTCTCCTCTCTGGTTCCGGCCGGTTCTCCTCACTGGTTCCGGCCGGTTCTCCTCACTGGTTCCAGACGGTTCTCCTCTCTGGTTCCAGACGGTTCTCCTCTCTGGTTCCAGCCGGTTCTCCTCTCTGGTTCCAGACGGTTTTCCTCTCTGGTTCTAGCTGGGCCGGTTCTCCTCACTGGTTCCGGCCGGTTCTCCTCTCTTGTTCCAGCCGGTTCTCCTCTCTGGTTCCAGACGGTTCTCCTCTCTGGTTCCAGCCGGTTCTCCTCACTGGTTCCGGCCGGTTCTCCTCTCTGGTTCCAGCCGGTTCTCCTCTCTGGTTCCAGACGGTTCTCCTCTCTGGTTCCAGCCGGTTCTCCTCACTGGTTCCGGCCGGTTCTCCTCTCTGGTTCCAGCCGGTTCTCCTCACTGGTTCCGGCCGGTTCTCCTCTCTGGTTCCAGACGGTTCTCCTCTCTGGTTCCAGACGGTTCTCCTCTCTGGTTCTAGCTGGTTCTCCTCTCTGGTTCCGGCCGGTTCTCCTCTCTGGTTCCAGCCGGTTCTCCTCTCTGGTTCCAGCCGGTTCTCCTCTCTGGTTCCAGCATGTTCTCCTCTCTGGTTCCAGCTGGTTCTCCTCTCTGGTTCCGGCCGGTTCTCCTCTCTGGTTCTAGCCGGTTCGCCTCTCTGGTTCCAGCCGGTTCTCCTCTCTGGTTCTAGCTGGTTCTCCTCTCTGGTTCCAGTCGGTTCTCCTCACTGGTTCCGGCCGGTTCTCCTCACTGGTTCCGGCCGGTTCTCCTCACTGGTTCCGGCCGGTTCTCCTCACTGGTTCCGGCTGGTTCTCCTCTCTGGTTCCAGACGGTTCTCCTATCTGGTTCCAGACGGTTCTCCTCTCTGGTTCTAGCTGGTTCTCCTCTCTGGTTCCAGTCGGTTCTCCTCACTGGTTCCGGCCGGTTCTCCTCACTGGTTCAGGCTGGTTCTCCTCTCTGGTTCCAGCCGGTTCTCCTCTCTGGTTCCAGCCGGTTCTCCTCTCTGGTTCCAGCCGGTTCTCCTCTCTGGTTCCGGACGGTTCTCCTCTCTGGTTCCAGCCGGTTCTCCTCTCTGGTTCCAGCATGTTCTCCTCTCTGGTTCCGGCTGGTTCTCCTCTCTGGTTCCGGCCGGTTCTCCTCACTGGTTCCGGCCGGTTCTCCTCTCTGGTTCCGGCCGGTTCTCCTCACTGGTTCCAGCCGGTTCTCCTCTCTGGTTCCAGCCGGTTCTCCTCTCTGGTTCCAGACGGTTCTCCTCTCTGGTTCTAGCTGGGCCAGTTCTCCTCACTGGTTCCGGCCGGTTCTCCTCTCTGGTTCCAGACGGTTCTCCTCTCTGGTTCCAGACGGTTCTCCTCTCTGGTTCCGGCCGGTTCTCCTCACTGGTTCCGGCCGGTTCTCCTCTCTGGTTCCAGCCGGTTCTCCTCTCTGGTTCCAGCCGGTTCTCCTCTCTGGTTCCAGCATGTTCTCCTCTCTGGTTCCAGCATGTTCTCCTCTCTGGTTCCAGCTGGTTCTCCTCTCTGGTTCCGGCCGGTTCTCCTCTCTGGTTCTAGCCGGTTCTCCTCTCTGGTTCCAGCCGGTTCTCCTCTCTAGTTCCAGCATGTTCTCCTCTCTGGTTCCAGCATGTTCTCCTCTCTGGTTCCAGCTGGTTCTCCTCTCTGGTTCCGGCCGGTTCTCCTCTCTGGTTCCGGCCGGTTCTCCTCTCTGGTTCCAGCCGGTTCTCCTCACTGGTTCCGGCCGGTTCTCCTCACTGGTTCCGGCCGGTTCTCCTCACTGGTTCCGGCCGGTTCTCCTCTCTGGTTCCAGACGGTTCTCCTCTCTGGTTCCGGCCGGTTCTCCTCACTGGTTCCGGCTGGTTCCTCTCTGGTTCCAACCGGTTCTCCTCTCTGGTTCTAGCTGGTTCTCCTCTCTGGTTCCAGCCGGTTCTTCTCTCTGGTTCCAGCCGGTTCTCCTCTCTGGTTCCAGCATGTTCTCCTCTCTGGTTCCAGCTGGTTCTCCTCTCTGGTTCCGGCCGGTTCTCCTCACTGGTTCCGGCCGGTTCTCCTCTCTGGTTCCGGCCGGTTCTCCTCTCTGGTTCCAGCCGGTTCTCCTCTCTGGTTCCAGCCGGTTCTCCTCTCTGGTTCCGGCATGTTCTCCTCTCTGGTTCCAGCTGGTTCTCCTCTCTGGTTCCAGCCGGTTCTCCTCTCTGGTTCCAGCCGGTTCTCCTCTCTGGTTCTGCTGTGGCAGAATCAGCTCGGTGGGCAGTGGTGACCCATCCTGGTTCTCAGGACCTCCTGAACTGGATGTTCCAGATGTTTCCCTGCTGGACTGTTTCTGCTGGGACTCAGTTATCATTACCTGATCCTTCCTCCTCCTCCTCCTCCTCGTCCTCCTCCTCCTCTCCATAGCTGTCAGGACGATGAAGCTGCGTACAGCTGAGGACGGGAAAATGAAATATGAAGGAGTGGCGATAAAACGGGTAGATAATCATCTTTTCATTTAACTTTCATCCTCTCTGACTTGAATATTCAAAGGACCAATTACTGAGTTTCTCCTCTTCAGCAGAAGAGGAGCAGCTTCAGGAGGAGGAGGTCCCGACCTTTTGACCCTTTATTATGGAGGACATGGAGCAGCAGGCCTGGATGTTCAGCAGCAGCTGAGAGGAGCAGCACATCTTCACCCAGACTGTGGAGAGAAGTGAGACGAGCAGGTGCCTGGTCCCCCCCCATGTTGGTGTCTTAGCAGCCGAGGCCCCGGGGCCATTCCTGTGTGAGCCTGTGATAAAGGGGGGAGAGGCAGGGAGGAAGTGTAGCAAGGGGGAGGAGGCTGTGTAAGGAGGGGGGAGGGGGGCTTCCTCTGGATCATGTCCCCGTCGGTCCTCCTCACCCCTCTCCCCCTCATGAAGAGGGAGTCTTGGCAGGGTAATTAAGAATGGCCTCTAAACACGGCAGCATGGCGGCGACGCTGCAGATGAAAGTAAATGATTAAAATAATTACAGGCTGAGAGCTGATGAGTGGGAGGGGGGGGAGGCCGCCGGACATTTGGCGGTAATTAGATAATTAATCTGAATGCAAATGATGAGCCCTAACGAAGCAGTCAGGCTGAACCGACGACAACCGCCGGGGGGGTGGGGGGTAAACCAACAGGAGGAGAAAACTTTCAACGCTCCGCATCCTGACAGCATCTGCTGGGTTAAAAATATACAAAACGCAGACAGCATGAAGCAAAACAGCCAAATGAGAAATGAAGATGAAAGGAGACCTGAGGAGGAAAGCAGAGCTCGCCCTGGAATGCATGAGCAAACTGTGGATTTTCAGAGAAACGCTCATTATCTCTGCCTCCTCCTCCTCCTCCTCCTCCTCCTCCTCCTCGCTGAGGTAAACAGCTCCTCTGTGAAGCTGCCACACCTGGCAGCTTCACATGCCGCTTCACCTTCCCACCTCCAGGCCTCGTTTAGCAGAGTTCAGCTGCAGCTCGTTACTCTCAGCGTCACAAACACAAAGGTCCAACCATGGGACCCACATGAGGAGCAGAGGGGATGTGGATCAGAACCACGGCCCGGTCCCACATCACAGGATTCTCTCTCAGTCACCTGCTGTTAGCTTTCTGCCATCTTAGACAAACTGTTAAACGATGAAGAGCAGATCCACAGAGGGTTCCAGGTTCTCTGTTGTTGGGATCCATCAGAAATAAAATAAACTAAAACAAGCTGCGTTGTTCTAGATCCGTAGGAAGGAACCAGATCCAGGAGCTTAGCAGCTTCAGACATTGGCTGCATTACAGCAAACTGTTTGGTTCTGATTGGAACTAGTTAGACAGACTTTATTGTTTGTCTCAATCTAAGAAATGTCAATGCATAGAGCTTACAGCAGTGAAAAGAACATTTCCATTATAACGTGCAGCAGTGATCAGAGGAATATGGTGCAAAATGCAGTAGAAACATTGAGTTCTATTTAAAGAGATTATGAAAAAATCTGCTATTTAGTGCAACTAATGTTCCTGTTTGGCTGTGACTCCATCCTGGAGAGAAATATCAGCTGTGCTGCTGCCATCAACACCTTTGTTTCTAGATGTTGGAGGTGGGCTCTCCTCTTCCTCCGCAGGAAGTCCAAGCACTGAATTAATTGGCTTTAAAAATGTATTTTACTGTTTAGAAAATCAAAGTTTTCTATTTATTTGATATATAAATAAATATATAAAAACTGCTCCCTCCTCCTCCTCCTCCTCCTGGGGGGCTCCTCCATCTCCAGCTCAGCTCCTCTAGCAGAGCGCTGAGTCTGAGGGTTCCTCTCAGTGTCTCAGCACATTCATGGACGGAGGTCTGTGATGGAGCTTCTTCTCCAGTGGGGGGGTTTCTGCCCCCAGCGCTCCGATGACCACGGGCCCTCCAGCTGCTTCACCTTCCAGGATCTGCCTGCTTCTTCCTCCTCCAGTTCCTCATCTTATTTCCCGATGTGACGATCGTTTGGGATGGACTCATTGATCTGCTGCTGATCAATGATCTCTCTCTCTTTCTATAGATAATATATATAAATAGGTTTATGGGTTTGTATTTGACATCAGGTTTATTCTCTTTCAGCAGGTGGAGCTAAAGCTGTGGAGCTCGGTGAAGAAACAGGAAGCGAAGCCACACCTCCCACACATGAAGCTCTGGTGCAGGTAGCATCACTGTTAGCCCCTCATCTTTTCTGGTCATTTCTCATCATCGGGCAGCTCTGCTCCCAGAAGGCCTTAATTACCCCATAAAAAACACGGAATAAAAATAGTCCAAAAAACCTCAAATCTTCCATTTTCTAATGAAGCTCCAACAGTGGAGCTTTTCCCACCAGGCTGCTTGATTATTTCCCAACTTGTTCAGATGAGTTCTAGTTTCTAATAGATTTAACCTTTGACCTCTATTCTATAGAGAAAGAATGAGGAGAATAGAGACTCTCCTGTTTTCTATGTGGTTTGTTTAAAAAAAAATCCTAATTAAATTACCTCATTATTTTTTCTGCCGTCTCTATGCTGCAGTTCTTTCCAGGTTGGTGTAGAATCTATATCATGTGGTTCTACGCATCAATACATCAGGTGGTTTCTGAAAGTTACAGGTTCTTTAAAATGACTCTAGTGTTCTGATATTACATTTAATTTGGACTTTTGAATACTTAAATACTTTTAAAGTGAGTACTTTAATACTTTTACTTCAGTAGATGTTTAAATGAGAAACTTTTTTCTTGTAGTTGACTAAGATTTGACTACAAGTATAAATACTTTTACTCAAGTATTACTGCTGAGTACCTTTTCCACCTCTGATTAAAAGACCTGGAAGTCTGAGACACAAAATATACATTTTTGATCTAAATAATTGAATTAGATGTGAAAAACATGTAGACAAACCGAATGATCAAAAAATAACAAAAAAAGTATTAAATCAAAAATTTTATTTTGTTTCCAAAAATTAAAGCAGACTTCAGGTTCCGGTCTGAGACGAACACAGAAACATTTAACAATAATAGTTTATTATTATTATACTGAATTTACGGAGGTTTTATTTCTCTCCTGATTCCAAACATCTTTTGCTTCATTTGGTGATTATTCCTGGATTCAGAAAAAAACCGTTAACAAGAACTCCTGACCGAATGTCTCCTGCAGGCCCCCGTAGAGCCGGACGGATAGACGCTGCTGCTGCTGTTAGAGCAGAGATGCATCCAAAGGCTGCAGGATGGAAGCTCCTCAGACCGGACGGCTCGGATTTAACAGCTTTATGTTCCTGTTTCTTAGATTAATTAGGATGATTTTACAGATTGATTCCAGAGCAGGAAAACATCCAGTCTGTGCAGAAACCTCATCATGGCCGACAGCATCTCTGCTGATGGCACCGACCTCCCTGGAGGAACAAGGTGACTCAGTCCCTGAGGGAGACGCAGAGACCCCCCCCACAGATCTTCAGCTGCAGCTTCTGGGATCATAAAGTTCATTTGATCTCATCTTTCATCGTTTTACAGCGTCACTAAAATCGCTCACATGTGAGGCTTAGAAAGTGGATCCTGGACTAAGCTTTGTCATTCCAAGGCTGGACTTTGGTTATAATATATATAAAAACGATTCATGCTCTACTTTTGCAGATTTAGTTACTTTAAAACAACTGTCTAACGTTTCTACTGCGTTATCATTTAATGCATTTTAAATAATACAATAATATACTTCCTCTCTGCATGTTTTAGATACTTCTCTGCTGCAGAGCATCTGATTCCAATCATCCCTCCTCAGCAAAATGATTCATTCAGCAGAAACCTAAACCTCACAGGGAGGTGACACCTGAGGAGCAGGACTGAGGAGGTCCCACCAGGAGGAACCCGCACCCTCTGAGGAAACCCTTCAGCCACTAGATTCCAGGATCTCACTCTTTGCTCATGGGCATGCAGGAGCGTAGATCCAGCGGATGAGTAGAGGATGCAGCAGGAGACTGAAGGAACGAGCTGCGCCTCCTCCAAGCAGGAGTTCTGATTCTCCTCATTCTGGGTTTATTCAAAGCAAATCAG
Organism: Cyprinodon diabolis; assembly: GCA_030533445.1. Lineage (NCBI taxonomy): Eukaryota > Metazoa > Chordata > Actinopteri > Cyprinodontiformes > Cyprinodontidae > Cyprinodon > Cyprinodon diabolis. The sequence continues at coordinate 43,539,623 of CM060074.1, read as the reverse complement.
AACAACGTGCATCTTTCTGAAATCATTTAATACAGAAAATAACCTGCTTGGGATTTTTTCCATCATCTGCAGGAAAATCAGATTCTAACTAAATCTATCAGAATATTTCTAGATCTGCCCAAAGAGGTTTACAGCAGTTCTCCTCAGATCCAGATCCAATAGAACCTGCCGGTCCCGTTCAGTTAGAAACAAAGACATAAAATAAACATCTATACAGACCCCCCCCCCCCCCCCCCCCCCCCCCCCTTATAGTTCTGTAGTCCCGGGCCCACGGGTCACTCCACCACCAACTCAAACTCCTCCGCCTCCTGGAACTCTGCGTTCATCTGAGCCACCAGAACCTCCACCTGCTGGGAGTCGATCGGCTGGACTCTCCTCCTCCTGCTCCTCTTCTCCTTCACCACCGCTACCCCGGGAATGTTGGGGTCCGGTTCGGGGCAGCATTCATCGGCCTCCAGCATAGACACCAGTGACCCAGAAACCTCCAGAGCGCCCCTGGAATGCTCCACCCGGCTCCGGACCACCTCCGGGGTGTGGAGCCTCTCAAAGCCGAACAGATCCTCCCTGTTCCCGGGGCTGTGGAGCAAGGAGTCGCTGATCCTGCTGTAGGAGCGGCGGACCTTCTGCGTCCAGACCGAGTCCTGGAGATCCGGAGGCTGGGAGGAGGCCGGAGGAGAGGAGGCCAGGATGGGTGAGGGGGCGGCGGCCTGCTGCTGCCTCCTCTTCCCGGTAGAGGACGAACCGCGGATGGGTGAAGGTGCGGCGGCCTGCCGCTGGTTCCTCTTCCCGGCTGAGGAGGTCGGACGGTCCGGTCCAAACTTCGGGGTGGTGACCTTGGTCTCCCGGTGGTTCTTCGGGGTGTTTTCCTTGTTGCTGTCGGACAGAGCGGCGGTTTTCCTGGGAGCGATCTTCCTCACAGTGATGGAGCGCTTCTCTCCAGGCGCCATCTTGGCGCTTCTTTCCCTCGGAGCTCCTGCGGAACCAAACCGAGGAGAAGTTCTTCGCCGGGAGGCTTGGAGGTGGTTGGCCTCCGCCATGGCGGTGCGCGGCGTCCCTTCGCTCATCCCGGTAAAGTCCCGATTCTTTTCTCGGTAACCTGCTCAGATCTGCGGCCGCCGAAACAAACACAGCAGCCTGGTTTTAAAATTACCCGCCTTTTGACGCGGAGACCTGCTGATGACGCAATCATTAGGCGACGGTGAAGCTCCCCACTTTTGCTGTGTAATCCGAAGAGCAGGAGCTCCAACGCGGTTTCAGCCTCCTTGTTTTTTCCTAATAATCCACATTTTGCTTGCCGGACATCATGGAATATTTAATCGGGATTCAGGGGCCGGACTACGTGCTGGTCGCCTCTGATAATGTGGCCGCTAGCAGCATTATTCAGATGAAACACGGTATGCTAACCCGTTAGCTTAGCTTAGCATTTCCTTCGCCGGTGCTTTTCAGGCTTCCTCTAGTTTTTAACTTGTGCTTTATAACAGCATGACCTGGTTTTAGGTTTTTATCTATGTAAATATAACATCTAAATGTGCGTTAGAGGTGATAAACTATATTAAACTGCTGTGAAATTGTGAAGTAAATGAGCTAATAGCGCTGCTACTATCAGGTTTGTTATTGTTGTAGTTTTATTCAACAGCATTTCTGTTTCCTTTTTTGCTGGAATCAGATTTAAGTGAACTTCTTGTTCTGTTAGCCTGGATGTTTCCTGCTCAATCTAACGCCATCAGAAGCAGCTCAGAGCTGCCTGGCTTCGCACTGAAACTGAAAGTCATGACTGGATCTGATCTGGCAGAGAATTAATCACTGATGAATCATCAGCTGATCAGAGGGACGCTACACCTGATCCTCTGATCCAACCGGACAATAATAAACACATCAAGCATCAGCTTTTTTAATCCCTTCATCTACTCATTCAGGGAGATTCTGCTTCCAGTAGCTTCTATAGAGAACAAAAAGTTAAAGCAAGATGCCATTAAAATAAAAATACAACAGTCAATAGAAAAAGAGTGAATATAGTACAAAATAGCATAAAAGCTGTAATGTCCTGGAATATGTTTCCCTTAGTGGAGAGCTAGGGGCAGATTACACAGCAGCTGACAGGGATTATTGCAGTTGGATGCAGAGATGGACTGACCTTAGAAATAAGTAAAGAAAATGACTCATAAATACTCATTTCAGTGAAATTTCTCCAGTTGAATCCAAGAAGGCACCAAAGTTAACTGATGTGGTTTAGTTGTGGGTTACAAACATAATTTAGTTTAGCTTATTGTGTCTCAATGAATCAAATAAATCCTGATAAAACTTAAAGCATTCCCAGTTATGGGCCCAGGAAGCGGCCATCGCCTGCAGGGGAAGTTCAGCCACTAGGTGGGGGTGTGTTGGAGCTGCAGGCCGTTTAAAACATGCAGAGGCACCATGGCAGCCACCAGGTCCTCTGGGGTCCTCACTGCCTGGCCTGAAAGAAAAATACATTGCTAAAGAACGTAGCAACAGGTGGGGGAGGGGGTGTTTTGGGACTGCGTGTCACACAATCCAGAGAGCTGTTTTTACATTCAGCCCTGCTAATCAAAGAGAAGCAAACATTACGTGGCATTTTAAAGAGAGGAAAAGATGACTTTTATTCAATAACTATCCACAGAAATCAGTTTTTTTTATAATCTCTATTTCAAATCTAAGGTTTTAAAATGAAAAGAAAAAACTTGCAAAAAGAGAGAAAAAATTCTGATGCAGAAAATTCTGTTAAAAAAACGAACTTTTTCCTACTTTAAAAGCTATAAATAAATATAATTGTGTTTATAGTTAGATTCAATTCATTTTGGAAAATTAACGCAATAAGTCAACGGAGAGAATATTGACCAACATTTGTTGGTAGATCTATTCTTCCAAAGGTTAGACTTTGTGGTTTTTTAAGAGCCACAGGCTGCAGATCAGAGCGAAGCTGAACCAGACGACTGAATGATCTCAGAGTTCTGGGTTCGAAGCAGAGCTGCATTTATTAGGCAGCAGTGGAAGAATCCTGCTTTCAACCATAGAAACGGCGCAAAGAAAAACTAGATTAGTTTGACCCATGGGTTCCATACGGACTCCTCTGACCCGGTCCGGTCGGGTCCGGCTTCGGTCGATTAAACTGGCGGCTCTGCTTTCTTTCAGACTATGACAAGATGTTCAAGCTGAGTGAGAAGATCCTGCTGCTGTGTGTGGGGGAGGCCGGAGACACGGTGCAGTTTGCTGAGTACATCCAGAAGAACGTTCAGCTCTACAAGATGAGGAACGGTGGGTCCATCGTAGCCCGACCGGCTCATCCTGACGCCTCCTGCTTCTCATCACCTTCACGCTTTCCCTGCTCTGATTTCCAGGTTATGAACTGAGTCCCTCAGCAGCTGCCAACTTCACACGGAAGAACCTAGCAGACTACCTCCGGAGCAGGGTAACTATTCTGACTCTCTGCAGAGAACACAACGGTCTGAAAATGACAGCATGTTGCCATGGTGACCTGGGTGAGCTGCTGGCTGGGGGTGGGGTCGTTCCAGAGACGTAGGCCAACGCCAACCTGGTCTCTCTGGGTTTCCCAGTAGTCCCAGAACCGAGCTCTGCTGGATGAGGGAGGAAGGACCAGCTGATGGTAGAGATGCACAAACCTCTCATTTCTATTCGTTTCCAGGAACTGAAGCTGGTTTATAGATCTGCTACATGTAGAGCAGGATATCTCCGGTCTGGTTTCTTGGAACTTGAGGATTCTGTTTCATAGAAAATAAAAACTAGATTTTCCCATCAGATCAATAAGAAGGAAATTCTAAACAGAAATGATTGGATGAGTTTCTATCCAGTCTGAAGTTCTGCTTCCTGCGTCGGATCGCTGTGCAGCCAGAGGCCCATCAGAACTTTTACGCTTTATTTGCCAAAGATACGCAGGAACCAAATATTTCTGCACGAGTTAGCCAGCGTAGGTACGAAAAATCTGGCGAAAATGCTGGCATACACTGGATGAGTTATGGGTACGCTGAAACACGTCAACATACGGCGAGTACGTCCTTGATGTACGCCGTCCGTGGGCCATCAGTTCCAGGTCAGTTATCTGATGGTCGACATCCGTTCAGTGTCAGTTCCTCATCAGTCGTGGCGTCTAGCTGATCCTAAACCTCTGCGTAACTTATCCAGAACTTCTCTCCAACATATCAGCGTATCTGCCGTGTTCCAGACGAGCGCTAAACGTGTTTCTAGCTTCCAGCTACTGTATAATGGCGTATTGGCAGCGTTTTGGTATAAAGGGGGTTCACAGGAGGAAACCGTCAGTTCTCCTCCAGACTTCATCCCCATCATAGGGTGAGCCAGAAGGTGAGTGATGGATCCTCCCTGCGTTCACGCCCACCACCAACACACTTCTAGCAGACATGACGCTCAGTCTGCTGCCACCAGAAACCTGCTTTCCTTTATTCTTTTTATTTATTCTTTTTCTTTTGGCGGGCGGTAAACAGCAGCTAGGTTAATGCTGCCACCAAAGATCTTTTTCTGCAGGCCGGGCGCCTCTGGGCGCATCGCTGCCCCCCCTCAGCACACTGGTTGTGCATCATTTCCTGGGCATTACGCTGCCGTGCGTTATGCAGAAGTTAGGCTGTCGTTGGACAGAAGTTCTGGACTGGTTATGAATCCTCTATGTTTACGCCCAGAATAGCAAGAATCCATAGAAAGTTCAGCGTTTTAGGAGATTCTGGAACGTCAGGCAGACGCTGGATGAATGGAGGTGGGGCAGCGGCACTAACATACTGTGTTCCTCCTCCATTTAGCAGCAAGTCTTCGTTATTCCTCCCATCACGAAGGATGATTACTTTACTGTTTGCCAGAGATACACGGGAAACCAAACGGTTCAACCTGATCAAAAACATCCCAAATATTTGGTTCCTCGTTTATCTTTGGCAAATAAAGAGTAAATGTTTTTATATTCACTGTTTTCCACCATGGGAGAAATAAACAGTAAACATCTTGGTGGTGATTTCATTTGTTCCCATGTTATGGAATATTCCGGTCCTCTGAAATATTTGCTTCCACCCGTTTGTTGTCTGTAACCTGACCAGGATGTTAGTGGATAGATGTGGTGATAAACTGGCCCGATATAAAGATTGTGGTTTAATTTCTTTCCCATCGGGTGACAAAACCTTCCAGTGTGAGAGTTAGGGTGAGAAATATGTCTCTAGAAATGAGAAACTAAATTGTCGTATGTTTGCTGGGAGAATGAGGTTCTTCAGTTCTACCTCTGCTATGCGATTATTTTAGAGCAAACATCAATGACTGAATAAGCAAATAATCCATCATTAATCCAGCAATAATCCAGCAATAATCCAGCAATGCGTCGTGAATCAGAAGGTGATCAATCAGCAGAGCCTCCATGCTGGTAGCTGATATTAGTCTGATTATTAGTGAACCAGGAAGGACATTTTCTCTGGGATAATTTACAAAAAACATGAAGCTGTAAACAGAAAAAAACGCTCAATACTCTGCTTTAGTCTGTTTTTATTTCCGAGTTATTTTTACCATAAACTGTAAATATAAAGTGAGAACCTCGACATGAAGATCTGCCGTCGTTTAGCCGTCAAATCCACCGAAGGTCTGATCCTCTGATCCTCCTTCTGCATGCAGAGAGACGCAGATCTTCTCAGAACCAGGAGACGACTGACATCACTGACTGAAAACGTCCCACTGGACGCTGCTCCGGGCCCCCAGGGACCCCCGGCCCTCCATGTTTTAGATCCGTCTCTGTTCCAGCCCCCTGGTTCTAATCAGGCTCCTCCTCTGCAATCAGAGCTGCGGAAGTCTGTTGATAATCTGTTCTGTTCTGGTGTGATGCAACAAGGAGACGCCGAAAACATGGAGGACGGGTCCCTGATAATCAGAGGGGGTCCCCGAGGATCAGAGCGGGGGTCCACTGCTTCAGGACCCCCGCTCCAATCAAATAAAAATAAAGCCATTACTTTCTGAAACCAAGCAGCGTTTAGTTTCTCTTCAGTCCAGATTAGAAGCTTTCATGGATCAGTTGGAGCTGTTCTGTTTACCCTGCTGAACTTTTTCCTTCCACTCAACTTTCTATGGTCATCAGCAGCTTCTCCAGGTGAAGCTCCAGTCAGCTGATGTTCTAGGTTTCTGGAATATTTGGTCTCTGAAGGAAGCAAACATCAAAATGATAAGAAATATTCCACCCTGTGTGAGAGGGATGCCTTTCTGGATGATGATGATGATGATGATGATGAGCTGAAGCTAACCGTGGCCCTGAAGGGACAGACTGAGAGATTCTGGTTCTGTTGGAGGTTTTAGAAACGTAACAGAAGCTCATTAGAACCGTAGAGCCGGAACATTCCCGGCCTTCCCGGTCCATGAGGAAGCAGCTTCCTGCAGGTGTAGGGATGGTCTGGTCTGGAGGCGGGTGGAGCCAAGCTGAGCTTTGTTTGTCAGCAGCAGATTGTTTCTGCAGCTAAATATGGGCTGCAAATGATTTGCTAATTATTTCATTTTACACAAAGTCCCAACTGTTGGTAGAAAGTGAGCTGAGCAAAAAAAGTGTGACAGGCGGGGGGGGTGATGAACCCAGAAGTCTGTGAGGTTTCTGTTCCCGCCCGCCGGGGCTGTCGGGTTGAACTCGGTCGCTCCGAGTCGTTTCTGTTGCACTAATTTGTTAAGAAGAGTGCAGCCGGTGCCTGTCACAACAGCACAGGCTGAAAATAATTACAAAAAACAATTAGAGGCAGAGGAGGGAATGTGGGACACATGGAGGCAGGAGGAGGAGGGGGGGGTCCCAGGGGAGGGCAGGCAGGTTGAGCGGGAGTCGGCGCTCAGCGGCAGACTGGGAGGGACCTGTAGGATCCCTTCTTGATTGATATTCATCCTCCTCTGCCTCACGCTGAAGAACTGAGGCCAACAGGAGAACTTCCTGCTCCGCTTCCCGCCCCTTCCTGCAGCCATTACACCCCCGTCCCCCCACCCCCACCCCCCGGCGGCGGCTAATTAACGACCCGTTAAACAACAGCGGACCCCAGGTCAGTCTGAGCTTCCAGAACCGAGTGCTGCTGCGCTCTGATCCCTCCGGAACAGAAACACAATAAAAGAATTCATTAAAGGAAGTCTGTGTAGCCATAGCAACAGACGTCTGTTTCTATGAGCGGTTTCGTCTCCCCGGGTCACCAGAACCGACCTGATCAGACCGGGTTCTGCAGTTCATTCCTCTGAAGGGACTGGGGCCATGGAGAGTTGGAGCAGCATGACTCCTCCCCCTCCGTGCCCCTGAGCAGACCCCCCCCCCCCCCCCCCCCCCCCCCCCCCCCAAACAACAACAACATCTCCTCCTCTAACCTCTGAGGAGCCGAGCGGCGCTGCAGGAGCCACCTGAGGCCTCAGGAGGAGCCCACAGCTGCTGCTCTGGTTCTGAGCCTCCAACCGGACCCAAGCAGGAAGCGCTGTTCTGACCCTGCGGTTCCACTCGGTACCGCCGGTCCGATGTTTACAGCAGAACAGATGAAGGTTCTGGTACTGGTCCACTTTATGTAGGTTCATTTACCAGAACCATCGATGAGAACAGCCTAGCGTCCTCCAGAACCTGCTGATCAAACTGAAACGGGTCAGAACCGATGAGCTGGATCAGGTTCTCGTGGACCAACACCAGAACCACAGGCAGTTGGACGGGCTTCAGGTGGTTCTGATTGGTTTGGACCACCAGCTGATAGAAACCATGGGAACGGGGGGGAGGAGGAGGGTGATGAGAGGGTTTAATGAGGAGGAGGAGGAGCAGGGCGTGAAGGAGGAGCTACAGGGAGCCGCCTGCCAGCAGATGTCCCCCCCCCCCCCCTCAGGTTCTGAGTCGATAACGAGCCGTCTGGAACCAGAGGGGGACCGGGACTGGCGCTGGTCCGACTGCAACTCTGACCCGGTCCCAATCCACCGGGGGGGCGAGGAGCCCGGTTCTGACGGTTGGATTCTATTACGTTTATATCTATGCTCCAATCCCCATCAGGTCAATTTCTAGATCCAGATCAACCAATCAGGTTAAAGGTTCCAAGTTTTCCATCAGAGGAAAACCATCGACTCTGCAGCCGAGCACGCAGCGGCGACAGTGGAGAGGAAAACCTCCAGCAGTGAGGAACTGGACCTGCTGGTTCTGCAGAACCCTAATCCTGGTCTTCTTCCCTCTGCAGACTCCGTACCACGTCAACCTGCTGCTGGCGGGCTTCGACGAGTCCGACGGGCCGGGCCTGTTCTACATGGACTACCTGGCGTCGCTGGCCAAGGCGCCGTTCGCCGCCCACGGATACGGCGCCTTCCTCACGCTGTCCATCCTGGACCGCTACTACAAACCAGGTGGGAGGAGGTTCTGTTGGATTCTAGGCAGAACTTTTAGAAACAGAACCAACATGATTCTGGTAACAAGTCCGAACCTTGGTGACCCGTTACTGAACAGCATGTTCTGGTTTATCTGGACCCAACCAGAACCAGAATCTCTGCTCTCCAGCTGAGCCTCCAGGAACCCAGAGAACCGGGTCAGAACCTAAGAAAATCAGGACTTATTGAACCAGAACCATCCTCCAACTGTGTGGAGCTTTAGAGTTCTGAAGGTCCGGTTCTGGCACAACTGGACTCTTTTAAGCTCAGAGATGTTAGAACCTCAACAGAACCCAGTAGAACCAGTACCACTCAGCTTACAGGGCGGTTCTGTTCTGTTCTAGATCTGACCCGGGAAGAGGCCGTGGACCTGCTGAAGAAGTGCATCGAGGAGGTAAGCCCTCCCCTCCGTGTTCTGGTGCCGGTACCGGGGTTGGTTCGGGTTCCGTCTGACCCGGCAGAAGGTTCTGTAACCTCCGTCTTCTTCTCGTCCTGCAGCTGAACAGACGCTTCATCCTGAACCTGCCGTCCTTCAACGTCCGTCTGATCGACAAGGATGGGATCCACGACATGGAGAAGATCACACTCGGAACCAAGTGACCCGGCTCCTCCCCTCCAGAACCTCCCGCTCCAGTTTTTGTACCGACAACCTTTGTTCTGTTGCTGTTCTAATAAACCTTCCCAGGAAAGATGGCTCCTCTCTGTTTCTGGTTCTGATCGGGTTCTGGAGCCCATCAGAAATATGGATCTAGAATTGGAACCTGGTTCTGAATCCAGAATGAGGTCCAGTAGAAACTGGTGCTGCTGGAAAGTAATGGTGAACAGAACCGGGCCTGTTTGGGTTTAGTCCTCTTTCATCAGACGGGTTGAACAGAACCTTCAGGTCCAGTTTCTCCAGAACCAAGCAAAGGGGAAGCATGGCGGTAATTTAGAAAGTGGGCGTGTCTCTGCACCCTGATTGGTCAGAAACCTGGAAGGAGATGGACAGGTGACCTATGACTGGACGGAGCAACTGGGCCGATCCAAAAGGTTCTGGATATATCAGCGGGTCAGAACCGAACATCCATCTGAAAGAGGGGAAAACCCAGAACCATAACTGGGTCAGGGGCAGTCCGACCCGCTGTGGCCCGGTTTAACTCTGAGGGAGGGTTCTGGAGGTCCGAACGGGTTAAACCAGGATCCTATAGAACCTTGGTTCTGCTTCCATTCCAGAACTCTTGACACATTTATTTTGGTTCTGATCCGCGTGAAGCTGCGGCTCGGTTCTGATTAATAAACATTAAACACTGTGGAATCTGACGGGAAGAGCAGCAGATGTTTGCCTGCAGGCGCCGCGCGGCCCGCTGGGTGTCAGAAACGGGTGGGGGTGGGGCGGCAGGTGGAGGTGTGTGTGTTTGTTCCCAGGGAGGCAGCTTTGAAACAGTCTCTGCTTAAAGGAGGTGTCGAGGAGCAGATGGCTGCAGGAGGAGCGAGGCGTTCAGGTGACGTCGGGCGCCTCTGCGGGGCCCTGAAGGTGAACAGCTCCGCAGCCGACATGACACCCGAGTCTTTGGGGGCCCGCTGCTGGGGCCGGGGCCCCGCGTCTGTCACACTGGAGCTATGGTGCCGAGAAAAAGACAAAGAGCCGGAAAGATGCGCTAAACGATCCGATGTACTGAGCTGGTCCACAGTGGGACTCTAAACCGCAGGTTCTGGTTCTGGTTCTGGAGAAGAACAGATGGATCAGAACTTCCTCTGGTCCGGTCTGAGGGGCGGGACTGGATCTCCTCTGGATCAGGAGTTGGTTAATAGAAGATCTCTGACATGCAGGTGTTCCTGTCATTTAGTGCCGCCATCATCTCAGAGGAGAACCTGGATCCTCCTGACCGTTCAGAACCCAACTGGACCCAATCAGAACCTCTAATCATCGGAGAGCAAAGGAGCATAAATGTTTATTTAAAGGAAAAGTCAGATAATCAGTGGATCAATATTTATATCTAAAACTAACACGTTTGCAGTCATTTAATGAATTTAACTTTTATCAGGAAAATAATTTTCGTGGCGATCACTGAGTCTGGGAGCGGCCATTTTTGCCCAAATATAGTAGCCCCTCCCTCCTGCCATCTTCCAGCAGTGACGTCACGGTGCGGTAAGCCTAGCGCCATTCTCCCCGCTTTACAAGCTAAATCAATGGGAACTACTAGACACATCTGCAATCAACAACAATTAGTTCAAGTCTTAGTTCTTTAATATATTACATTTATGCTGTAATACAGTAATAATAACAGTAATAACAATAAACATACACCCAAAGTACAAAATGATTCAGTTATCTGAAGTTACCATCACCTGAAAACCACATAAAAAATCTCCTCTGAGAGGACTTCATTTCCCACAAGCCCCTGCTGCAGAGGAGGTCTCATTGCTGGCCCAGACCCTCGGGGTTCTGGTGGTCCACAGAAACAGGAATAAATTAAATCCTCGGAGGTCAGAGGTCCATGCGTCATTATGAGGTGTTCATCCTAAGCCCCGCCCCTCGGTGGGAGGAGCCTCAGTCTGACCCTCTCTTCATTTGCGGTGCTTCATCTCCTTCTCATGGTGGCTCTTCCCTCCTGTCTCCTTGTCCAGCAGCTTGATGGCCTCCATCAGGTAGCTCTGGAAGGCGGACAGCGCCGCGCAGATGGCCGGGGTTCCGAAGCCGTGGGTCAGCAGGCTGAAGTGGGTTAGGCTTCCTTGGATGGCGGGCTCCAGGCAGGGGGTGGGCCGGCTGCCGCCCAATGGGGAGCGGTCCTGAGACATCAGGTCCATAAACTCCTTACAGATTTCCCTGGAGGATGAGAGGGGAGGAGTTAGGAAGACGATTCAGACAGATTTCGTTTAGAACAGCTTTCATAAAGTTCAGCAGTGATCAAACAGTGTGACCTCTGATGATGAGGTCATCTCAGCTACTGTCGGGGAAGGCGAGCTGCTATAGGCTGAGCCACAAGCCAATCAGAAGCTCTGGATGAGTGTTTGTGGCTCCTACCTAACCCCCCCCCGACCTGAGGGGAGGTCAAAGGTCGTCACTTTTATTTGAGCAGCTCTTAATTGTTTTATGATTAATAACCTGGAGGTTCTGGAGGCTGACGGGACCCAGATCTTCTGCTCCTCCTAAGATGTTGGAGGTCAGGAACCTTCCAGAACATTCAGGTCCTGCAGGAGTTTTAAATATCCAGATGATCCAGATCTTCCTCTTCATCTGAGGTTCTGCAGCTCTGACTGTTTCTCCAGGCCCATCAGGTTCTGACAGGTCTGGAGATGTTCTCCAGCCTTCCCCCCTGTCCTTCCTACCAGGTCATGTGACCTCTACTATTGTGGCCAATCAGAGTGGCTGATGAAGGCGGGACTCACTTGGTGGCCAGCAGCATGCTGCGTCTGGTGGGCAGCTGGTCCGGGTCGCTCTGCCTGCACAGGAACTCAGCCGTGGCTCTGGCTGGAAACTCCGTCTCACACACGTAACCAAAGTCCCGCGCCAGGTGGACCGCCTCACCTGGAGGAGGAGGAGGAGGAGGAAAGGGAGGAGTTGAAGGGTTAGAACCCCCGCACTGGAGCAGCAGAAATAATTTCATATTCGCTGTTGCTGAATTCAGGAGCAGCGTCCTTCATGGGAGCCGTTCTATGAAAGAGATCCGACTGATTCTACAGAATTTACATCTAGATGCTGATCATAACACCTCTGATTGTTAAACATCTAACTTTATTATAAAGAGCTTAAAAGCAGCCGATGGCTGAACAGAGGAAAAGGAAAAGAGAAAAAAGGATTTGGAGAAAAAAAGTTTTAAATCAGGAGGAATCCCTCCATGATCACATTTAGTGGAACTAAAATCATACGTCCGTCCGTCCGTCTGTCCGTCCGTCTGTCCGTCCGTCTTCTTGGGCGGGGGCGGGGAGGCAGCAGTCTAAGTAGAGATGCTCAGACTTCCCAAGCTACACACACCTGGTTCTTCCACCAGGCCTCCTCCCAATGGGACATGCGTGGGACGCCTCCTGAGGGAGGTGAGCAGGAGCAGATGCCCGATCCTCCTCAGCCGGCTCCTTTCCACGTAGAGGAGCAACGACTCTACTCTGAGCTCCTCCTGGTAACTGAGCTCCTCTCCCCATCTGGAATCGTGCTCCCAGCCACCCTGAGAAGGAAACTCATTTCGGCCGCTTGTATTCGCCATCTTGTCCTTCGGGTCGTTACCCAGGTCTAATGACCATAGGGGGTGGGAACGTAGATCAATCGGTAAATTCAGAGCTTTGCCCCCCCGACTCAGCTCCCTCTGCACCATGACTGTCCGAAACAGCGACCATAACCATACAGCGCATCACTGCGGTCGATCTCACGCTCCATCCGTCCCTCACTCATGAACAAAACCCTGAGATACTTGAACTCCACTTGAGACAAGGACTCTCCTCCGACCTGAAGAGAGGAGAACCTTTCTCTGGTGGAGAACCACGGCCTCCACCTGATCCTCATACCGGCCGCCCCACACTCGGCTGCAAACCGCCCCACTGCACGCCGAAGGTCCAGGTTTGATGAGGCCAACAGGACAACATCATCTGCAAACATCAGAGATGGTATCCTGAGGTTTCCAAACCGTCACCCTCTGGTCCCTGGCTGCACCTAGAAATTCTGTCCATAGATGTAATAAACAGACCCGTTGACAAAGGGCAGCCCTGCACCGGGAACAGGTCTGACTTACTGCCGGCAATGTGAACCAAGCTCCTGCTGCGGTCATACAGAGAGCGGACAGCCTTAACAGAGGGCCCCGGACCCCGTATCCCGGGGGACCACGAGGGACGAGTTTGAACGCCTTCTCCAGATCCACAATACACATGTGGACTCCCCTGAACGGTTGAGCACCCGATGAAGGGTGTAGAGCTGATCCACCGCATTGTTCCCCCTGTATGCGAGGGTCGACTGTTGGCCGGATCCTCCTCTCCACCTTAGCGGGGGGGGGGCTGAGGAGTGGGATCCCTCTGTAATTGGTGCACACCCTCCAGTCCCCCTTTTTAAAGAGACGTACCACCACCCCGGTCTGCCAATCCAGGGGTACCGTCCCCGATCGCCACACAATGCTGCAGAGAAGCATCAGCCTAGACAGTCCCAAACGTTCCGGGGCCTTCAGACCAGAACTGGACTCTGTTTGGATCATCTACAAGCGGGTCAGCAGAGAATCCGGTTCTGGTCCACACGGTATGCTAACCATCGGCCCACAAACAACGTTCCCCCTTTGGTGGCTCTGAAGAACCAGAACCAGATGTCCATCTGATTCCCACCTTAATGAAGCCATTTAATAAAAAACTTTCAGCCCTGATCTGATGGGGCCTTTGGGCTGTTTTCTCATCACCACAGAGGTTCTACCAGAGGTTCTACCAGCTTTCAAACCCACATCTTCCAGGTTAAAGTCAGACACAATTTTAGTTTTTATGGGGTTTTTTTGTTTTGTTTTTTTAGCAAAAAAAAGTAAAATTTACCATTTTGTCTCAGTTAGCATAAAAAGTTTTACAACCAGAGAGGGTTCGGGTCAGAACCAGAGAGGGTTCGGGTCAGAACCAGACAGCAGCAGCAGTTTGTATTCATGGTTTCCTTATAAACTCCTGGTTCTCCTGCAGGGAAAATGACTTCATGGTGGAAAAGTCTACATTTTCCATTTTCATCCAAAATGCTGATTTTTCTGGAAACAGGAAAACTTTTCCAGACTTGAAGCGGATTATAGATCCACCATTTAAAGATGCTGAGTCGTGGACTGGACCATTTTAGGACAGAATGATCTTCTGAAGGTGGATCTCTCAGCCTGCAGAACCTGCTGAGGTTTCTCTGAACTAGAACCAGAGTTCTAGTGCAGCTGTCCCTCTGAAGTGGGTGGAGTCTGTGTGAACCTACCCTCCACCAGTGATGTCAGCAGAGTCACGTTGGCGGCTTTGCGTCGCCCGGCAGGAAGATTCAGCCCAATCTTCTCCAGACGTTCCCTCAGACAGCGGCCGCCGTTCTTTGACTTCGCCCTGAGGAACACAAAGACAGACACACTGAGAACCTCAATCTGGGATCAATAGAACCTCAGTCTGCGATCGATAGAATCTCAATCTGCGATCGATAGAACCTCAGTCTGAGATCAATAGAACCTCAATCTGCGATCAATAGAACATCAATCTGCGATTAATAGAACCTCAATCTGGGATCAATAGAACCTCAGTCTGCGATCGATAGAATCTCAATCTGCGATCGATAGAACCTCAATCTGAGATCGATAGAACCTCAGTCTGAGATCAATAGAACCTCAATCTGCGATCAATAGAACATCAATCTGCGATTAATAGAACCTCAATCTGGGATCAATAGAACCTCAGTCTGAGATCAATAGAACCTCAGTCTGAGATCAATAGAACCTCAATCTGCGATCAATAGAACCTTAGTCTGAGATCAATAGAACCTCAGTCTGAGATCAATAGAACCTCAATCTGGGATCAATAGAACCTTAGTCTGAGATCAATAGAACCTCAGTCTGAGATCAAAAGAAGGGATCAATAGAACCTCAATCTGCGATCGATAGAACCTCAATCTGAGATCAATAGAACCTTAGTCTGAGATCAATAGAACCTCAGTCTGAGATCAATAGAACCTCAGTCTGAGATCAATATAACCTCAATCTGGGATCAATAGAACCTCAGTCTGAGATCAAAAGAAGGGATCAATAGAACCTCAGTCTGAGATCAATATAACCTCAATCTGGGATCAATAGAACCTCAGTCTGCGATCGATAGAACCTCAATCTGCGATCGATAGAACCTCAATCTGCGATCGATACAACCTCAATCTGAGATCAATAGAACCTCAATCTGCGATCGATAGAACCTCAATCAGCGATCGATAGAACCTCAATCAGCGATCAATAGAACCTCAATCTGGGATCAATAGAACCTCAGTCTGCGATCAATAGAACCTCAATCTGCGATCAATAGAACATCAATCTGCGATCGATAGAACCTCAATCTGCGATCAATAGAACCTCAATCTGCAATCAATAGAACCTCAATCTGTGATCAATAGAACCTCAGTCTGCGATCGATAGAACCTCAGTCTGAGTCGGTAGAATTCCAGTTTGAGGTTCTGGATCTTAGTTATGTTAAAATAAATGTTCTAGGCATAGAGAACGTCTTTGTTCTTCTCAGGTTCTGAAGTGGGAGAACAGATTCAGTTCGGTTCCTTTGGTTTCAGAACGTTCTTCCTGTTAGTCCAACACACCTGATAGAACCTCAATCTGCGATCGATAGAACCTCAATCAGCGATCAATAGAACCTCAATCTGAGATCAATAGAACCTCAGTCTGAGATCAATAGAACATCAATCTGCGATCAATAGAACCTCAATCTGCGATCAATAGAACCTCAATCTGCGATCAATAGAACCTCAATCTGCGATCAATAGAACCTCAGTCTGCGATCAATAGAACCTCAATCTGTGATCAATAGAACCTCAATCTGGGATCAATAGAACCTCAGTCTGCGATCAATAGAACCTCAATCAGCGATCAATAGAACCTCAATCTGGGATCAATAGAACCTTAGTCTGAGATCAATAGAACCTCAGTCTGAGATCAAAAGAAGGGATCAATAGAACCTCAATCTGCGATCGATAGAACCTCAATCTGAGATCAATAGAACCTTAGTCTGAGATCAATAGAACCTCAGTCTGAGATCAATAGAACCTCAGTCTGAGATCAATATAACCTCAATCTGGGATCAATAGAACCTCAGTCTGAGATCAAAAGAAGGGATCAATAGAACCTCAGTCTGAGATCAATATAACCTCAATCTGGGATCAATAGAACCTCCGTCTGCGATCGATAGAACCTCAATCTGCGATCGATAGAACCTCAATCTGCGATCGATACAACCTCAATCTGAGATCAATAGAACCTCAATCTGCGATTGATAGAACCTCAATCAGCGATCGATAGAACCTCAATCAGCGATCAATAGAACCTCAATCTGGGATCAATAGAACCTCAGTCTGCGATCAATAGAACCTCAATCTGCGATCAATAGAACATCAATCTGCGATCGATAGAACCTCAATCTGCGATCAATAGAACCTCAATCTGCAATCAATAGAACCTCAATCTGTGATCAATAGAACCTCAGTCTGCGATCGATAGAACCTCAGTCTGAGTCGGTAGAATTCCAGTTTGAGGTTCTGGATCTTAGTTATGTTAAAATAAATGTTCTAGGCATAGAGAACGTCTTTGTTCTTCTCAGGTTCTGAAGTGGGAGAACAGATTCAGTTCGGTTCCTTTGGTTTCAGAACGTTCTTCCTGTTAGTCCAACACACCTGATAGAACCTCAATCTGCGATCGATAGAACCTCAATCAGCGATCAATAGAACCTCAATCTGAGATCAATAGAACCTCAGTCTGAGATCAATAGAACCTCAATCTGCGATCAATAGAACATCAATCTGCGATCGATAGAACCTCAATCTGCGATCAATAGAACCTCAATCTGCGATCAATAGAACCTCAGTCTGCGATCAATAGAACCTCAATCTGTGATCAATAGAACCTCAATCTGGGATCAATAGAACCTCAGTCTGCGATCAATAGAACCTCAATCAGCGATCAATAGAACCTCAATCTGGGATCAATAGAACCTCAATCTGCGATCAATAGAACCTCAATCTGGGATCGATAGAACCTCAATCTGGGATCAATAGAACCTCAATCTGCGATCAATAGAACCTCAGTCTGCGATCGATAGAACCTCAGTCTGAGTCGGTAGAACTCCAGTTTGAGGTTCTGGATCTTAGTTATGTTAAAATAAATGTTCTAGGCATAGAGAACGTCTTTGTTCTTCTCAGGTTCTGAAGTGGGAGAACCGATTCAGTTCGGTTCCTTTGGTTTCAGAACGTTCTTCCTGTTAGTCCAACACACCTGATAGAACCTCAATCTGCGATCGATAGAACCTCAATCAGCGATCAATAGAACCTCAATCTGGGATCAATAGAACCTCAGTCTGCGATCAATAGAACCTCAATCCGAGATCAATAGAACCTCAGTCTGAGATCAATAGAACCTCAATCTGCGATCAATAGAACCTCAATCTGCGTTCGATAGAACCTCAATCTGCGATCAATAGAACCTCAATCTGCGATCAATAGAACCTCAGTCTGCGATCAATAGAAACTCAATCTGTGATCAATAGAACCTCAGTTTGCGATCAATAGAACCTCAGTCTGCGATCAATAGAGCCTCAATCTGCGATCAATAGAACCTCAGTCTGCGATCAATAGAACCTCAGTCTGCAATCAATAGAACCTCAATCTGTGATCAATAGAACCTCAGTCTGCGATCAATAGAACCTCAATCTGCGATCAATAGAACCTCAGTCTGCGATCAATAGAAACTCAATCTGTGATCAATAGAACCTCAGTTTGCGATCAATAGAACCTCAGTCTGCGATCAATAGAACCTCAATCTGCGATCAATAGAACCTCAGTCTGCGATCAATAGAACCTCAGTCTGCAATCAATAGAACCTCAATCTGTGATCAATAGAACCTCAGTCTGCGATCAATAGAACCTCAATCAGCGATCAATAGAACCTCAATCTGGGACCAATAGAACCTCAATCTGCGATCAATAGAACCTCAATCTGGGACCAATAGAACCTCAATCTGCGATCAATAGAACCTCAGTCTGCGATCGATAGAACCTCAGTCTGAGTCGGTAGAACTCCAGTTTGAGGTTCTGGATCTTAGTTATGTTAAAATAAATGTTCTAGGCATAGAGAACGTCTTTGTTCTTCTCAGGTTCTGAAGTGGGAGAACTGATTCAGTTCGGTTCCTTTGGTTTCAGAACGTTCTTCCTGTTAGTCCAACACACCTGGTTGCAGGTCGGCTTTCACCACCTGCTCCTCTGTGACGTATTCCTCCACCAGAACAAATAGATCTAGAGGTTCTGGATCTATTTCCTAACCTTTGGAGAACGTCAGCCCATTTCTTAAATCTTTTATTCATCTGTTGATTTGTTAATAAATGTATTAATTTATAAATTAATGGATTCTTCTTGTGGCTTTTTTAATGTTTCAACATCAAGTCCAGCTCAGAGTTTTAGCTGAGGTCAAAGGTCATCTCAACTTTAGTTCATCACTGCTGGATGTTTATGCTTATTTTACAGGAGATTAATTACTCCTCTGGTACCAGTCGGTACCAGTCGGTACCACTCGGTACCAGTCAGTACCGAGTGCAGCAGCCCGTCGTCTCCCTGCTCAGCCCCATAATGGACCAGAACCGCTGCTCCTCAGAACAGCTGCGTCTAGAAGCTTCAGGTCGGTCAACCAGGTTCTGCTCAAATTATGGAGCTCAATTTGGGCCATGAAGTTTGGTCAAAAACTTTTTTAATTGCAATAAAAATTTTAACCACTTTTGCATTTCAAGTTTTTTATAGTTTCTTTTTTAATGCTTGGAACAAACTTTGTCTCAATGCAAGGTTCCTAGAACCTGGGACTCAGCTGCTCCAGGACCTGGAAGCATCCAAACAGTTTTAAAGACTCGGTTCTCTGAGCAGAACTTCCACGTTGTTCTATTTATTTTGCTCTTTAACTCCGCCCACTCTTCTTTGATCCTCTATTTTATTTATAACTATGTTAATCAGGATGCTGGTGAAGATTCTTAGTCATCCTAAACACGTTAAAAAGGTTAAATTCAGTAAAGGTTTTATTCAGGCTGCTTATAATTTGTTTATAGCTGCTTTTGTGCAGAACTTTTTCTTTTTTTCAATCTATTTTAAAACTACAATGAAAGCAGATATATTTTTTAAATTTTGAGCAGATTTCTGGAGTTTCTGAGGAATCTGATGGTTTCTGCTCCGCCGCAGAGCAGAGAGCTCTTTAGCCCGTCTCATCTTTAATTAGGTCCTCTGAACGCGCTGGGGTCTGGAACCGGAGTCATAAAGTGGCTCCGCTGTCCTGAGGCTCTGCTTCATTAAACCTCTTCTTCTCTTGTGATTCAGTCCCATGACCCAGATCTGCGCTCGGTCGGAGCCTGCAGACACATTTACCAGATCCTCATGGAGGAGTCATGTGATGTGAAACTCTAATAAAAACGAAGCTCAAACTGAAGATTTATGACGATAATAAACAGATGGAGCTTCTTAAAGCACCACAGACGGTTCTGAAGAACATCTTGATCCAGAAAACGGGCCGCAGGTTCCTCTGGACCAGAATCTCTCAGAGGTTCTGAATTCAGCTCCAGCCTCCTCAGGCTGATGGCTTCGGTTCATGGAAGCTGGTTTCACTTCAGTTAATCAAAACTCTAACTTCCTGTTTCTAGCAACATAAGCCCCGCCCTCTGCTCACCTGCGTAGGACTCCGCCCAGCAACGATGCGTTGAGGCACTCAGGTGGAGACAGGCGGCGCTGCACCTCCCCCACAGTCACCTTGTACTTGGAGGTGGAGCTGAGCAGAGACAGGCGGCCCGGCACCGAGCAGAAGACCTCCGCCGGGTTGGACACGGCTCCCACGCTCAGGCCCTCCTTCCCTATGGAGAGCGCCGACAGGGCGGTTCCGTTCAGCTTGGAGGGGATGGGAACTGAGGGAGGGAGAGGTAGAAGTAGAGTGTGTAGATGTTGCTGCTGCTGGGTAATCTATGCAGAGTCGTGTTTTCTCTGGAGTCCGCCGCCATCTTTAGCACGCCTCCGTTTGTTCTGCTTTCAGCTCAACTTCTTCTAAACAACAATCTGAAATCAGCTGACAGCGGATTGGATCCCCCCATGACCCAGGCCCACACCATCACCCCTCCACCACCGTACCTGAGGCCTAAAGCTGACGACCTGATGTCCTCCGTCCAGAGGACAATGTCCCAGATGTCTAGACCTGTCCTGCAGGCCAACTGGGTCAGGGCTCTGACCTTTGACCTGAGGAGGCTGAGGAAGATCTCCTATTTTATCAAGTCAGGTGGAGACGGTGAGGCTGAACTTCCTGCCTGGAAGCAGTTTTGGGTTTTAAAGAGTTTCTATGAGGTTTGAACAGAAATTCCTTTTTCTGACCAAATCAGTTTAACGTCCTGAAGATCAGAACATTTCAAAATCTGTCAGATCTTCTTCCTCAGCTGATCTTTGGCTTCAACCGATCAGGTCTGATCCGACAGATTCAAGGTGGAATTTGAATTAGAACCCAAACCCGACGGGGACCACTCCAACATCTCCAGGCCAGAACCGGTCCCCCATCCCCCCCACCACCTCAGGCAGCAGCTTAGATTTTCTAATCGGGTCTCATTGTCGCTGACGGTGATATTAGACACATCAGCCTCTGCAAATGTATCCTCAGCTCCTCTTTTATCACATTCCCGGCGCTTCTCTTCCTGCTCCGCACACCAGCCACCGCACCCCCACCCCCCACCCACTCACACACACACACACCCTCATATGACCATGAACAGTTCATTAAGAATCTGTGCCTTTGGGCTGAAGTCTGCAGCTCAGTATTAGAGGACTTCTTGACTTCAAATGAAAAAGCAAAATAGAATTATTTATAGTGCGCGTCCATACGCGCGCGTGCACATGTGTGAGTGAAGAAAGAAGGAAGCCCCCCCCAGCATGTTGAACACATTTATAAAGGCGAACACGCACACCAAGGACCAAGCGCACACACGGCTGTCCTGTGCTCACCTCATGCACGCGCGCACACACCTCCTCTTACCTTTTTTAATGACGGAGTGGTCCAGGATGCCCAGGGCGGATCCTTCCTCCATCCCCTGCATCACACACACCAACACACACACACACACACACACACAAGGTCAGTATCATTATCCGCGCGCTCGGTCCAACGCTGGACCCGCAGGAAAAAATTCCAAAGATCCTGAATTTTGGGGGTTTTTGGAGCAAAAACAAGAAGTTAAATAAAACAAACAAAAAAAATAATCCAAAATTCGTATTTTATTTTTTTAATAAAATAATTCTTTAAAATATGTTTTCTGGTTTTAATCTAAATAAAACTTCTTATCTGATTTAATTAGTATTTTCTGAAGATAAAAGCTCTCTGAGGAGGAGTTGCTGACTTTAACCTCCATTAATCAAATAAAGCTGCTTGTCAACACGCGGCGCTGAACACAAACTCGCCGTGGATCAGCGTGGGCATCGATTCGTCTCGCCGTGTTTTCTTGTGCGGCTGCACCTGCTGCACGGAGGCCGACTGCGCCAAAAACAAAAAGCGCACAAACTCTTCTTTAGCTGCGGCGCGCGGTGCGCGGCGGGACGCGCGCAGCTGCTCCTCTTAAATAACATCAGTTGTTTTTTTTATTTAACAAACATTGATTTCATCAAAAACGCTCAGCAACACTTTTAGAAAGGTTTCTGAAATCAGAAATTATAAAACAACAATTTAAAGACGTTGTACAACATTTTACATTTAAATGTTCTTTATGTAAAATAATAAATACAACATTTCAGAATATTAATCTAAACATCACTAAATTAAATTCCTTGTAAATATCGTTTTTTATTCTCACCTGGGGTTCTTTTTGATTTTAAATTATTTTGTTTTAAATCTCGGAAAGAACTGATTTTTTTTTCCAGAGGGCCCAAGTTTTTTTGTTTTAAATCATAAGATTAACTGTCTTCTAATAAAATATAATCTCGATTAAAACAATTAGCATTAAAAGCTCAGAATTAAAATATGAATAATAACAAATTGTTTAAATATTGGATTTTTATTTTCCCTTGGATCTTTTTTAAAAAGCGGGAGAAAATCGCCTCGGGCCTTTAGTGGAAAATCCAGATGTCTGTATATTTCATATTTGAAAATATAAAGGGAATAAAATCTAAAATACTGGTTCATATTTTTCAGTAAAATGATTCTTGAACCAATAAATGAATTTAATGATTTTAATGCAGAGATTCTCTGAAGGAGAAACGAAAAGAACAGACGTTGATTCACCTGCAGGTCTTCGAGGCCATGGTGTCCCAGGTGCATCCCCAGAGGCCCGTCCCCCAGAGCCGCGGCCCCCTCCCCGAGGCCGTGCAGGAGCCGCGGCACGGCGGGGTAATCCCGGCGGGGGTCCAGGCTCAGAGCCCGGTGAGACTGTGACAGCAGGCCGCCTTCCTCCGAGCGAGAGCGCTGGGAATGCCATGCAGCCTGCTGGTGCTGATGGATGGAGTTGATGGAGGGGTAAGGGTCCGACAGGTGGGAGTAGGCTGATTCCTGGCTCTGGGAGTACGGCAGGGAGGACTGCGGGTAGGGGGGAGGGAAGTACGGAGGCTGGAAGTCGGAGGCCGGCGTGTGGCAGAGCGGGGGAGCCGAAGAGTAGGCGGCCTGGTTGAGGGAGGAGAGCTGGGAGAGGCGGCCGCTCGAAGAGGAGCCGCTGAGTCCGTCTGCGCGCTCCTGAAACAGAACCCAAACAGGGACCATCAGAACCAGGAGACCCTATAAGAACCAGGAGAGGATCAGAACCAGGCGACCCTCAGAACCAGGAGACCCTCAGAACCAGGAAAGGATCAGAACCAGGAGACCATAAGAACCAGGAGACCCTCAGAACCAGGAGACCCTCAGAACCAGGAAAGGATCAGAACCAGGAGACCATAAGAACCAGGAGAGGATCAGAACCAGGCGACCCTCAGAACCAGGAGAGGATCAGAACCAGGAGACCCTCAGAACCAGGAGACCCTCAGAACCAGGAGAGGATCAGAACCAGGAGACCATAAGAACCAGGAGAGGATCAGAACCAGGAGACCCTCAGAACCAGGAGAGGATCAGAACCAGGAGACCATAAGAACCAGGAGAGGATCAGAACCAGGAGACCATAAGAACCAGGAGAGGATCAGAACCAGGAGACCATAAGAACCAGGAGAGGATCAGAACCAGGAGACCAACACCCAGAAAGCTAAACTGGAGCAGGTTCCTGTTAACGTTGGTACTTTAATTTACTGCAATAAATTAAAAATGTTGAACTTTTAAATGATGTTTAATATTAAGCATAAAAATAAAAACAGCGAGTTTAGAAAAGAATATCTGAATAATCATGTAACTGTTGGAGGTGATCCCCCCCCCCCCCCCCATGTGGGTCATACTGATCGATGCTGCAGCGGCTCCATTATCTGTCAGCCGAACAAGGAAAGTCGGTCAGAGGCCGATGGCTGTCCACTGCGGGGGGGCTGTGGGGGGCAGCTGAGTGGAAGCCCTGAGACTCGCGTGGACAGGGAGCAGACAGGTGCGGCCCCACAGCGAACTGGTTCCGTCTGTAGTTTCATGACATCAAACTAATAAAAGTCCCAGAAAGCAGAGAGCAAGCTGCAGCCCCCCCACTCCCACTCCCACTCACCATGGCTGAATATGAGTGGATCAACATCTGGACCGACTCGCTGGTTCCGGTGACGCACAGGTGTGTCCAGGTGTCCTCAGCGCTCCATCAAATGAAGATTGTCAGCTGCTGCTTGCCGTACACCTGTCCGTCCGTCCGAGCTGCAGAGGAAGGCTGCTGCCGATGACGTACACGCGCATGACACTCGCGGACTCGTGCATCCTCTCCATGAGCGCGCTACTTATAGGAGGTGCGCGCTCCCGGCGGAGTGAGGGGAGGGGTCGGCAGGGTCCAAATGTCTTAAAGAGACATTTTCCTCTTTGCTTCTGTTCGGTTCATTGATTCGGAAACTATTTGGAGGATTTGACCCAAAAATAAAGCAAGACTTTTGGACCTGAAAGTATCGGAACCAGAACCAGCAAAGAATCTCTGGGAACCCAAACTAACGGAACTTCTGCCTGATTGGCCCAAACCGACCCCAGCAGACCCGGTCCGACGGCGGGGAGTTACCTGAGCGGCCTCGGCTTTGGTCCGGGACTTCCACAGCATCCTCCGGTCCGGTTCGGTTCGGTTCGGTTCGGTCCAGGTGTCTGACTGCAGCTCAGGGGTTAAAGTGAGGATGAGGAGGAGACGCGCTGAAGGTGCAGAGAGGAGTGAGTTAGGAGGAGAAGCGCTGCAGGAGTTAGAGAGGGTGAGAGGGGGAGGAGGGGGGGAGGAGGAGAGGGAGGAAGAGGAGGAGGGGTGGGGGGTGGGGGGGGCGGGGGGGGAGCCTCACCGCGTCTGAAAGCTCAGAGAATAAAGCTGCTGATTGGATCATCAGGCTGGTCCAGTTATTAGAGTCCAGAAATCTAGAACCGGTTCGGTGCCTGTCATCAGGAACTCTGGGATGGATCCTGGAAGTTCTGGTTCTGCAGCTTCTGACCCATCATCATCATCATCATCATCATCATCATACCGAGCCCTGGACCCTGGAGGAGCTGGACCGGGCATCTCCTGAACTAAAGCCTGAACATTGGTTCTGAGTAGAACCACAGGGTCTGGTTCTGCTCAGCAGAACCAGGAGGAACCAGGAACAGAACCAGGAGGAAACCTGATGAGCAGAACCGGTTCTGTTCTATGAGTTCATTTATAACAGAATTTCTGAGTTTTTGCTGGAATCCTGTTTGATTAAATTAATTTATTGTAAAGTAACTTTTTAACTCAGTTTAATCTGATCCATTTATTTATTTTTTGTTTATTTAAAAGGCGACAGTTTACATTAAAACAATGTAAATATACCTGAGTTAGCTAAGGAGTGTCATTCTCATCGGTAGTCCAGGTATAATAAGGCAACCTTAAAAATAAACACAAGTAAGAAGAATCCATAAATCACCACGATTATCATAGATGTATGGAAATAGATTTTTTAAATAGAGTGAATTTCTGTGGTTTTCTACATTGAAGTTCATCTGGAAGTTTCTAAATCCCAACCATTGAGGAGGATCTCTGCTTCCTGCTGCGAGGAGGAAGCTCCGCTCATCTGGACCCAGGTTCTGGTTCTGTCTGGTTCTGGTTCTGTGCACCAGGACTCACAGCAGACCAGGATCTGATGGCAGAGCAGAGCGGCGCCCCCTGCTGGCTGTGATTTAATGTTTAGTTTCCAACAATCTGTCAATGAATGAAATTTAAATGAAAATATTTCTAATTTAAATGAGAGATAATTAACTAAAGAGAAATTAATGAGTGAAGATGAACAGAACCAGAGTGTTAGGTCCAAACCCACCCGGCGGTTCTGGTTCTGTTTAATGGATGACGTCACAGGTCAGAGGGTTTTCCTTGCTTTTTCTTTTTTTATTATAAATCATCATATTCTGCATATATTTCTGCATCAGATGTATATAAACCTGAAAAACCTGGAGAAGCCGATCCAGGCTGCTTGAATATTTACAGGACAAACAAAACAACAAAAATAAATAAACACAAACAAGAAAAAGAAAACAAAACATACAAGCACACATTAGGGGCGTCTCATCAGCTCCAGATTGTTTATCAGATTAAATTATTCTGCATTTTGTTCTTTGTTCATGAAGTTTAGAGATAAGAAGAGTTTGATGTGAAAAATGGAGAAAGATGGTTTGACTTTAAGAAATGAAAAACTCGCCCATGACGATTATTATAATTAGTCTTTCACATTTCCTTTCTTTTCTCAGAGTCCCAAAAATAAAATCTTTCTTAGAGATTTCAGGTAAGTTTTTAGTTCTGGGTAAAAGTCAGTCGTGCTCATCATCCCACAAAGCTTTGCAATAGAAAACAATCAGTCGATTTAAAATCACAAAATGAACAAATCTGATCATCGATGGCAGAAATCCCTTAAAGGGTTAAACACCTGTAAAGATTTTAAAGTGGACCTCCTTGGGTTTAGGAGGAATTGGAAGATTTAAACTATTTGTTCTAATTTTAACTCTTTCAGAGTTGGACAAAAAATGTGATATAAAATTTGGAGTTGAAACATAATACTAGTAAAGCGTTCCCGAATTCTTGATTATTTTATTTTATTATCTGTGATAGTTTGCCCATTGATCAGACGTCCAGGCAGAACAGAGCTTCTGTCAACAGGATTCTCATTAAAACTTTCAGCTCTGCATCAAATATTTGGGGAAATAGCTCTAATAATTGTCTGAAATTGACTTTTCTGCAAATTATATTTAATTCTGAAGTCTTTATAAGACATAATCCCTCCATTATTGAACAAATGCATCACAGACCAAACACCTTGTTCTAGTCAATTACCTGCAAAGATTGATTTATTCACTTTTATGTTACAGCAATTCCACAAAGGAGTATAATCTGAGCTGTAGTTCTGTTTCTAGATTAATCTCCAATATAATAAAATCTGCTGGTGAAAGAAGGAAAGTTTAACGGGTTATTTTTTATATCAAAGAAAACTAATTCTGCAGGTTAGAAAATATTCGACTTGGAATTATGGAACCATAATTGATTTTGTTTTATTAAAAAAGACAGAAGCCCATTATTGTTCAAAGAGCCGTTCATGAACAGCTGCTGATCCTCCATCTTCAAATAGTTTCATTAAATAACTTTTTTTCATTCAGTGAGTTTTCCTTTGGTTCTGAGCAGCAGAAGCGGTTCCGGTTCTACAGCTTCTGACCCATAATATCATCAGCGCATCTCCGCTTTCACCTCTGGGCGCTGACAGGATTTAGTGGCGCCATCTTGGGGCGGTCAGCAGCTCCGCTCAACGTAACGTGTTGAGCAGGAAAAGGATCAATTTTAATTAACTTTAACTTTATAAATATTAAATTAATTTTCACAGTTTTTTTTTTTTTTTTTGCTGAAAACAAATAAATGGTTAATTTTATTTAAATATTCTTAGTGGGTTTAAGAGTAATAAAATATTCCGATAGGATCGATGTTGTAAAGCATATATATATATATATATATATATATATATATATATATATATATATATCTTCAGATGCACAGTATTTTATTTTTTTATATTTTTTTATTAATTTTCTTTTGGAGTAAAAAGGCGCCTTGTCTCTGCTACGTTTTTATCGGTCTTAGATTCTGGTGACCTTCTTCTTCATGTCTTGAAATGTTGGACTCTGGTTCCCATGATTCATTAAGGTTCATCACAGACTGTAGAGCGATGACATCACTGGTACCTGTCCTCTCAGGTGGGATGGCCTTCCCTCTCTAACAGAAGGCAGTGTCATTGCTGCGCTTTTATTTCCGAGGCCCTTCTTGGATTACTGCCCTCTAACGTTTCTACCTTCCTTCCCCAGAAAAGCACGACTTCTTCTGCCTGAGATCCACCATCAGCTGCTGCTCTCTGCTGCTTTCGCCCGAACAGAACTGGGGGAGGAAGCCTTTAGCTACGCTGCTCCTTCTGGGGGGAAGATTTTTTACAAACAAACTGGAAGTTGACTGAGTTTTTATCTTTAAATGCTTTTAAGTTGAAAGTGAGAGAATTTGAAGCAGCCTCAATGATCTGCTGTTTTACTGGATGATTCTTATGTACCTGTCATTTCATTTAATTAGGGATGCACGATATAATTGGCCTTAAAACTGAATATCGGACATCGGCCCCCCCACCGATATTTAACCCGATATTTGTCCAGCTTCTGAGTTTCTAAAGTCTAAAAAAAATAAAAATAAATACTACTTCTTCTTCTTCTTCCTAAAAAACTTCTTTTTTACAGACTTAAAAACTGCTAAAGACGAGGGAAAAATATTGATCCATTAAAATATCCCAATATCTTCATATGCTGATATATTGCCATTTAAAACACCATATCAATCTGTTTTACTAATGAAATATTGCTATATGTCATCGTTATGCTACGAAATCCCCCGAAAATTCACGAAATGTTGCCATATTTTTATATGTTGATATATTGACGCGGTATCGATCTATTTTACTGACAAAATCTCACAAGAATTTGCAAAATATCACGAGTTTGTAACAGAACGATGAAATTTCACGAGATTTTGAAAGTAAAATATATCGATACCGCGTTTTTAAAAATCTATTTGATATCAGCATATGAAAATATATCTGAGTTTATTATTTTTCAAAGTCTCAGAAATGGATAATAAAACTGCTATTTTCAATGACTACCTATTTTTGTCCAGCTTTAACATCGGTATCGATATCGGTTATCGGCTACATGAGTTTTAAAATATCGGCTTATCGGATATCGGCCAAAATCCCAATATCGTGCTTCCCTAAATTTAATGTATCTCTGAAAACTCTGAAAAAGAGGTTTTTAATCTCAATGGGATGTTTTTCCTGGTTAAATAAAGGTTAAATAAAAAAACAATAAAATTTATATTTTATGTGAATTTTTTTTCTACCCATGTTTTAGCAGAGTTTTAGGTTTTTTTTATTTCTCTTTACAGCTCTATAATTTCTAACTCTGTCACTTATTCTATTATTTTTATGCACTTTTTAAAGGTCCACCATTGTGTGACCACTTTAGCTGCTGTAACGGCAGAGTTTCTATTCTATGTAGTGTATATCTGCTGTTTATTCAGTAACGTCTTCAAAGCTCTGATGCCTTCAGGAAGTTCTCCCTCCAGCCATGACGTCATCAGTCTGTAGATTTAAACTAAAAGATGCTGCAGTGCTGAGGCATCCTTCTGCTGTTCTGCTTAAAGCTGCAGGTTAGAGGAGCAGGTCGACCTCCCCAAGATGGCGTCCGTAATTCCTACACTGCAACAGTCAGTGCGGGGTCTACTGCTATATGATGTCTGAGGTCAGACTGGCTGATAATCCACCTCTGCCTGGGTAGGTCTCAGAGCGCCCCCTGGTGGATCAGGAGTGTCTCTGGGGAAACTTGCTGATAAAGATGGAAACCATCAGCATCTGTAGTAAAATAATCTTTATTCGTCATTTGACAGAGAACATCTCGCCTCCCGATCTTCAAACTCCCACCATCTTCCTCAGACTCTTCATCCTGCTCAGAGCTCCTCCCCCTCCGCTCCTCATCATTTCCCTGATCTCCTGCCGACAGTCCTGGCAGCGCTCCGCCACGGCACACAGAACCTCCTCCAGAACTTCCTCGGTCTGAGGGTCAGGCGGGGCGCCGCCTCCCGTCAGCAGGCCGTGCTTCAGCCAGCCTTCATCTCGGATCAGAGCGACGATCCACGGCTGAGTCCGGACGCAGCCTCCCAGGGCCTGCAGGGACAGACGCCACAGCTCCGCCGCCTCCTTCCAGCCGTCGCTCACCGGACCGGAACCCGAGGCGGAGCGCAGGGCGCCCTGGAGGAGCCGCAGAGCTGCAGAGAAGAAGCGTCTCTGGGCGGCTTCAGCCGGACCTGGAGAAGAGGAGCCACGGTGAACGGGACGCACAGAATCCAAATCAGCAGGAGGTTCTGAAGCAGCCCTGGACCTTCAGAGACAGGATCGCCTGATCCGTCGGCTCCAGAACCGCCGTGACCTCCACTTTGTTCTACCTCCACTTTGTTCTACCTCCACTTTGTTCTACCTCCACTTTCAGGACCAGCGTTCTGATCGACTCCTTCTACTCCAATAAATCGGATCAAATGTGGATCAGGGTGATCATCAGCTGCTTCTGCTTGATTAAAGGAGGAACAGGAGCTCCTGGATTCAACCATTGAAGGAGGAACAGGAGCTCCTGGATTCAACCATTAAAGGAGGAACAGGAGCTCCTGGATTCAACCATTAAAGGAGGAACAGGAGCTCCTGGATTCAACCACTGAAGGAGGAACAGGAGCTCCTGGATTCAACCATTAAAGGAGGAACAGGAGCTCCTGGATTCAACCATTAAAGGAGGAACAGGAGCTCCTGGATTCAACCACTGAAGGAGGAACAGGAGCTCCTGGATTCAACCACTGAAGGAGGAACAGGAGCTCCTGGATTCAACCACTGAAGGAGGAACAGGAGCTCCTGGATTCAACCACTGAAGGAGGAACAGGAGCTCCTGGATTCAACCACTGAAAGAGGAACAGGAGTTCCTGGATTCAACCACTGAAGGAGGAACAGGAGCTCCTGGATTCAACCACTAAAGGAGGAACAGGAGCTCCTGGATTCAACCACTGAAGGAGGAACAGGAGCTCCTGGATTCAACCACTGAAGGAGGAACAGGAGCTCCTGGATTCAACCACTGAAGGAGGAACAGGAGTTCCTGGATTCAACCACTGAAGGAGGAACAGGAGCTCCTGGATTCAACCATTAAAGGAGGAACAGGAGCTCCTGGATTCAACCACTGAAGGAGGAACAGGAGCTCCTGGATTCAACCACTGAAGGAGGAACAGGAGCTCCTGGATTCAACCATTAAAGGAGGAACAGGAGCTCCTGGATTCAACCACTGAAGGAGGAACAGGAGCTCCTGGATTCAACCACTGAAGGAGGTACAGGAGCTCCTGGATTCAACCACTGAAGGAGGTACAGGAGCTCCTGGATTCAACCACTGAAGGAGGAACAGGAGCTCCTGGATTCAACCACTAAAGGAGGAACAGGAGCTCCTGGATTCAACCACTGAAGGAGGAACAGGAGCTCCTGGATTCAACCATTAAAGGAGGAACAGGAGCTCCTGGATTCAACCACTGAAGGAGGAACAGGAGCTCCTGGATTCAACCACTGAAGGAGGAACAGGAGCTCCTGGATTCAACCACTGAAGGAGGAACAGGAGCTCCTGGATTCAACCACTGAAGGAGGAACAGGAGCTCCTGGATTCAACCACTGAAGGAGGAACAGGAGCTCCTGGATTCAACCATTAAAGGAGGAACAGGAGCTCCTGGATTCAACCATTAAAGGAGGAACAGGAGCTCCTGGATTCAACCACTGAAGGAGGAACAGGAGCTCCTGGATTCAACCACTGAAGGAGGAACAGGAGCTCCTGGATTCAACCACTGAAGGAGGAACAGGAGTTCCTGGATTCAACCACTGAAGGAGGAACAGGAGCTCCTGGATTCAACCATTAAAGGAGGAACAGGAGCTCCTGGATTCAACCACTGAAGGAGGAACAGGAGCTCCTGGATTCAACCACTGAGGGAGGAACAGGAGCTCCTGGATTCAACCACTGAAGGAGGAACAGGAGTTCCTGGATTCAACCACTGAAGGAGGAACAGGAGCGAAGGAGGAACAGGAGCTCCTGGATTCAACCACTGAAGGAGGAACAGGAGCTCCTGGATTCAACCACTGAAGGAGGAACAGGAGCTCCTGGATTCAACCATTAAAGGAGGAACAGGAGCTCCTGGATTCAACCACTGAAGGAGGAACAGGAGCTCCTGGATTCAACCACTGAAGGAGGAACAGGAGCTCCTGGATTCAACCACTGAAGGAGGAACAGGAGCTCCTGGATTCAACCACTGAAGGAGGAACAGGAGCTCCTGGATTCAACCACTGAAGGAGGAACAGGAGCTCCTGGATTCAACCATTAAAGGAGGAACAGGAGCTCCTGGATTCAACCACTGAAGGAGGAACAGGAGCTCCTGGATTCAACCACTGAGGGAGGAACAGGAGCTCCTGGATTCAACCACTGAAGGAGGAACAGGAGTTCCTGGATTCAACCACTGAAGGAGGAACAGGAGCGAAGGAGGAACAGGAGCTCCTGGATTCAACCACTGAAGGAGGAACAGGAGCGAAGGAGGAACAGGAGCTCCTGGATTCAACCACTGAAGGAGGAACAGGAGCTCCTGGATTCAACCACTGAAGGAGGAACAGGAGCTCCTGGATTCAACCATTAAAGGAGGAACAGGAGCTCCTGGATTCAACCACTGAAGGAGGAACAGGAGCGAAGGAGGAACAGGAGTTCCTGGATTCAACCACTGAAGGAGGAACAGGAGCTCCTGGATTCAACCACTGAAGGAGGAACAGGAGCTCCTGGATTCAACCACTGAAGGAGGAACAGGAGCTCCTGGATTCAACCACTAAAGGAGGAACAGGAGCTCCTGGATTCAACCACTAAAGGAGGAACAGGAGCTCCTGGATTCAACCACTAAAGGAGGAACAGGAGCTCCTGGATTCAACCATTAAAGGAGGAACAGGAGCTCCTGGATTCAACCACTGAAGGAGGAACAGGAGCTCCTGGGGGCGGGGCACAGAGGTCCACCAGCCTGATCCAATCAGATTAACCGAAAAATAACCCAATGATTGTTGATCTGAGAACACAGACTGAAATCTGCTCCATCTGAACTAAACGGATCTTTTCTGCAGGATTTAGCAGATAGAAAACGGTTGGATTCTATTCTGCTGCAGAAATGTTTATTTTTCCTGTCAAATAAATGTAAGTTTTTCCATTAAAATGGTTTCAGGTAAAGCGTCTGTTAATAACTAAGAGCACGAGTCGCTCGTTAGATGAGCGACGCATGAACGGCTGCAGGCCGTCAGGTCAGGAGAAACCGGATCAGACCGGATCACCGGCTGATGTTCTCCATCAGACGGACTGAGCTGCAGATGTTTGAAGGTTTCGGTCTGTAGATCAAACACGTGAACTCTGACCTGCAGCTGGAGCCTTCAGTCGGCCGATCATGAGCCCCACAGTGCAGTAATTGGCTGCTAGTACCAGGAGGCGGGGCTTATTGACCAGAACAGGAAGAGCTTCACTCAGATGGGCCTCCAGCGCTCTGAAACACGGATCCTTCCTGGAAACAGACAGTTGGGCGGATCAGCATCGGGAAGCAGCACCAGGAAGCGCCTCGGCCAGCGGCAGGTACCTGACGCTCTCCGGCTCCGTCACTATGAAGTTGAGGAGGGCGGAGCACGCCGTCTCCATGCTGGGGTCTCTGGTCAGCGCCGAGCCACTCCTCCCCCTCATGGAGGTCCAGGTCCGCTTCAGGAAGTCCACCAGCAGCAGCGGGGTGTCCAGGTCCAGCAGAACCTTCCGGGGAGCGTCCTCTGCCGACAGGTGGCACAGGGCAGGAAGGAGGTACCTGCAGAGGGGGCGGAGCCTGTATCAGACCAGGACAGAACTGCTCCTGAGCTTCTGGTTAATTCGTTTACCTGAGAGCCTCCTCGCCAGTCCAGACTCCTCCCTCCTCACTGACGGACACCTGGGCCATCCAATCAGAGAGGCCCCGCCCAGAGGGTCCTTCCTGCAGGTGACGGCGTGCGTAATCCACCAGAAACGGCAAGAGCGCGGTGACCTCCTCTTTCAGGCAGGACGTCTCCTCAGCCAGCCACGAGCAGAGAGCGCGGAATGACGCCAACACAAACGGCTCGGAGAAGCGACTGGGATCCACCTGAGGAAAGACGAGAGGCGTCAGTCTGAGCGCGCCCAGAAGCACCGCCGGCAGACGGAGGAGCTGATCCGACCTGCTGCAGGTGGAACATGACGGCGGAGAAGGCCTCCTGCAGAACCCCAAGGACCTGCTGGCTCTGCTGCAGGCTGAGGGAGGAGCCGGGAGGCGGCGCCGCGTCTAAGGAGGTGCAGGCCTGCTCCATGGCGGCCTCCATGATCCGGTAACATCCTGCAGAGAGGAAGAGTCTGGTAAATTACCATGAAGAACAAACCGCTCCCTCTGAATGCTCTAACTGGAACCGGTCGGTTCCGTTTGGGTTCAATCTGCAGAACCAGGAAGGCCGGAGCGGGCGGTTCTGACCCGCTGAGCTTCAGACGGTCCAATAATATCAGGATCTTCCCAGTAAAACCTACTTCCTCTGGTTCCAGAACCAATATAACCCAGTAGGACGGAGACTGTACCTGTGAGCGTGTTCTGCAGCTCTGCACTCAGATCGTTCCCAGGAGGTTCTTCCAAAGCCATCCTGACCTCCACACAGGCCCGGTTCACCAGCAGGCAGCAGAACTTGGGTGGACCAGCTGACTCCCAGCCGTACAGGTCCAGTAAGCAGGCACCGAGGACCAGAACTGGGCCGATCTGTTTGGGCGTTAACTTGGCCTGCAGCATGGGTCTGAGCCCCGCCCACACGCTGCTTACCGCCTCCTTCAGCTCCTCGCTCTGCGACGCCACGCCTGCGGGGGGCAGGAACGCCACCAGGGAGGAGCACATCTGGAATCGGCTCAGGTCCGCCGACCGGCACAAGTCTTTGGAGAGTCGGAGCAGCAGAGAGAGGAGCTCTGCTTGGTGGTTCCTCCAGGCTTTCTCTTTGGCTTTACTGCAGAGCAGGATCCCGAGAAGGGAGAGCGCCCTCTGGTGGGTCGGGGTCCGGTTCTGTTCCACGGCCCGGCACAGAGCAGGGACGGCCCCCCGGTTCAGGAGCTGCTCGGGGCCCCTGGGTAGAGCGAACACAGCCGTGAGAACCTGGAAGCAGTCAGCAGCCACGGCCTGCTCCAGTTTGGAGTCTGCAGATCCGTCTGCATCGCTGCCTTCATCCCCAGCAGAACTCCTCCTCTGCCTCGCCTCATCTGGCCCTTTACCTCTGGGAAGGTCCTCTGGGCCGACCCCGGCCCGCTTCTGCTGGTTACACACCCACCCGTCGGCCAGGAGGTCCAGCAGCAGGGGGATGGTGGCAAGCAGCTGGGGGTGGGCGGCCATGACGGGGTCTGCGCTCAGGGCGGCGAGCAGAGCCGCGCCCAGAGAGAGCAGCTCCTGGGGGGGCAGAGCCGAGCCGTCGGCCCCCCGAACAGCCGTCACCAGGAGCCGGGCCGGCAGGTTTAGGCCCACCGCGTCAAAGATGCGCCGTACGGTGGATTTACCCAGCTGGTTGGCCGGGCACAGGCGGGTCATCTGCAGAGAGAACAGAGTCAGAACAGAACCGACCGCTCCAGGTCCAGTTAGCACCGTGCAGGACATGGATGGAGTCAGAACCGGACTACCCCCATGGACCTGGCAGCAGAACTCTGCCTCTTTGAAGAACCCCAAGACCTGATTAAAGCCGGGCGTACAATCTGCCATTTCTTCATGGGTTGCACGCAGCTACAGCTCACACTGAGTGAGCTCACAGCTCATGATGTCTGCGCGACCCGACGCTCTGATGCCATCTACCTGCTCACTCTGTACGTCTAAACACCAGGTGGGACTCAGCTCCGCAGTGAGATGGCGCTACTCGGACTCGTCTATCTGGAAGAGGCTGATCGCCCCCCCTTAACCCCTGTACACCACGCACCATCAGGCTGGAAGTCGGCCCGTAAAGGGCACAGTGTACGCCTGGCTTAATGGAACACAGAGCTAACCATCACTCAGAGAAGAAATGACAGAATCTGGCTTCAATTTAACCCCAACTGGTCCGTTTCTGCAGACGGGTCAACAGTTAATGGGACGGACCAGAACCAGCGGCTGCTTCTGAAGCTGGAACCGAGCAGCAGCGTCAAACCTCAAAGCAAACTGCCTTTAGCTAATGATGATGTCATCTTCACGATGATGATGAAGATTATGATGATGAAGATGGTGTTTTTGATCCAGACCAGCGTGGCAGGATGGTTGGAAAGGCAGGTTCCCCCTCTGAGCTAGCAGGTTCCCTCTGATAGCTAGCGGGTTCCCCCTCTGAGCTAGCGGGTTCCCCCTCTGAGCTAGCGGGTTCCCCCCCTGAGCTAGCGGGTTCCCCCTCTGAGCTAGCGGGTTCCCCCCCCTGAGCTAGCGGGTTCCCCCTCTGAGCTAGCGGGTTCCCCCCCCTGAGCTAGCGGGTTCCCCCTCTGAGCTAGCAGGTTCCCCCTCTCTGAACTAGCGGGTTCCCTCTGAGCTAGGGGGTTCCCCATCCTGAGCTAGGGGGTTCCCCATCCTGAGCTAGCGGGTTCGCCCCCCTGAGCTAGCGGGTTCCCCGTCTCTGAACTAGCGGGTTCCCCGTCTCTGAACTAGCGGGTTCCCCGTCTCTGAACTAGCGGGTTCCCCCTCTCTGAACTAGCGGGTTCCCCCTCTCTGAACTAGCGGGTTCCCTCTGAGCTAGCGGGTTCCCTCCTCTGAGCTAGCGGGTTCCCCCCTCTGAGCTAGCGGGTTCCCCCCTCTGAGCTAGCGGGTTCCCTCCTCTGAGCTAGCTGGTTCCCTCTGAGCTAGCGGGTTCCCCCCTCTGAGCTAGTGGGTTCCCCCCTCTGAGCTAGCGGGTTCCCCCCTCTGAGCTAGCGGGTTCCCCCCTCTGAGCTAGCGGGTTCCCTCTGAGCTAGCGGGTTCCCCCCTCTGAGCTGGTGGGTTCCCTCCTCAGAGCTAGCAGGTTCCCCCTCTCTGAGCTAGCAGGTTCCCCCTCTCTGAGCTAGCGGGTTCCCCCTCTCTGAGCTAGCGGGTTCCCTCTGAGCTAGCGGGTTCCCCCCCTGAGCTAGCAGGTTCCCTCTGAGCTAGCGGGTTCCCTCCTCTGAGCTAGCGGGTTCCCCCCTCTGAGCTAGCGGGTTCCCTCCTCTGAGCTAGCGGGTTCCCTCCTCTGAGCTAGCTGGTTCCCTCTGAGCTAGCGGGTTCCCCCCTCTGAGCTGGTGGGTTCCCTCCTCAGAGCTAGCAGGTTCCCCCTCTCTGAGCTAGCAGGTTCCACCTCTCTGAGCTAGCAGGTTCCACCTCTCTGAGCTAGCGGGTTCCCCCTCTCTGAGCTAGCGGGTTCCCCCTCTCTGAGCTAGCGGGTTCCCTCTGAGCTAGCGGGTTCCCCCCCTGAGCTAGCAGGTTCCCTCTGAGCTAGGGGGTTCCCCATCCTGAGCTAGCGGGTTCCCCCCTCTGAGCTAGCGGGTTCCCTCCTCTGAGCTAGCAGGTTCCCTCTGAGCTAGAGGGTTCCCCCCTCTGAGCTAGCGGGTTCCCTCTGAGCTAGCAGGTTCCACCTCTCTGAGCTAGCAGGTTCCACCTCTCTGAGCTAGCGGGTTCCCCCTCTCTGAGCTAGCAGCTTCTTTCTCTGTGAGCTAGCAGTTCTCCCTGTGAAATCAGGACTTCTCTCCTGCTTCCCACCATCTTTCAGGTAACCTGTCCAGGTGTCCCTATGCCCCGCCCCTCAGAACTCACCAGCAGCAGCGCAGCTAACGTCTGGCTATCATTCTTGGCGTGCCTGAGCGCGTGCAGACACCTGTCCAACATCTGTCTCTGGGCTTCAGTGAGAGATCCTCCTTCTGCTACTCCCTGCTCATCTTCTTCAGCAGCCTGGTCAGCCATAGTAACCCTGGTAACGGGTAACCCTAGCAACCAGGAATAGAGCCGCTGCTCGGTTAAATGAGCTAAAAAGGGTTTTCAGTCTTTAACTTTCTGAGCTTAAACTTCTCCAACACGCAGCAGCAGGTGAGCGAAGCCGCCTGTCAAAATAAACCGTCAGGGACCAATAAAAACCGCCGGTATTCACCAAGGACCAATCACAGCACGACTTGTTATAAAGTCAGGGCGCCATTTTAAACAGCGCTGTGAAAACGGTGCATTGACTGGGTTAGCACCATTCTCCTGCCGGCGCGTTAGCCGGGTTAGAAAGGGCTAACAGGGCGGGATTTCACTGGTCCTTAAACAGAAAAGATGAAATATACCGAGCTGAGAGACTGCGGTCTACATAAAGCCCGTAACGATGTGATAAACCAGATAACCGACCCATTACCAAAGGCGGCGTTCAAGAGTTCTCCTCTCACATCGTCTCTTTTTCCCAAGTGGCCTTCCGGCTGACGGCAAGGAAGGGAACCAGTGACTGTACAGGGACTCAGGTATGGAAGCAAATCGTTACCATATTTCAAATAAAAAAGCATTTTCAGAAATGCTTTTTTATTTTAAGAATGTGGCTGCATTGTTTGACTCATAAATTAAATTAGTAATCAATCATCCTGTTTGCATTTTAATTTTCTTCTTTAACACCGCTCATCCTTTTACTTAATTAAAATGAAAAAGAAAAAGACATTTGAGATTTATTTTTCAAAATGCACCCCAGCAAATACATACCAAAATTCAATTTGAAATGTAAAATTTGAAAATGAAAGCATTTCCAGAAATGCTTTCATTTTAAGAATGTGGCTGCATTACTTGACTCATACATAAAATTAGTAATCAATCATTAGTTCAACCTTGTTAGGGGGCGCTGTGCACATCTGCATTGCATTACATTGTAAGTGTGCCGGCAGGAAACTCAGGAGCAGTCGGCGTTGCCACAGGTCCGTTAAAAGCAGGCACTTGCTCTAAAGCAGCAGCGGCCTCCCTCAGTAGCTCTGCCACTGTTTTGGTCATTGTGGTCGTTCAGTGCGTCCCGATAGTCAATTCAACCAGTGTCCCAGCGGCACGCTTACAATGTAATGCAATGCAGACGTGCACAGCGCCCCCTACCGAACAAGATGGGTAGCCCGGTCAGCAAGGACCTGAGGAATACTGGCTGCTGACGTCACTCTGCTGCGCCGCCGCTCAGAATGCTTTTTCGTTTTCGAGTTTTGGACGGTACTTTGCTGGCAGACCACGGAAAGGAAAAAGCAATGTCTGCTGTGTTTTCTCTTTGATTATGGCATAAAATGTGCAGCCTTAAAGAAGAAAATGAAAATGCAAATAGGATGATTGATTATTATTTTCATTTATGAGTCAAACAATGCAGCCACATTCTTCATTTCAGAAATGCTTTTTCATTTGAAATATGGTAACGATTTGCTTCCATACTCAGAGGGGTCAAACGTCCCTAATCATCTTCTGCTACTGTTGGCAACGTTTTATGGAAAACGATCAGGGCCACTGAAAAAAAAAAAGATTTTTAAATATTATTTCAGTTTTATTCTCAGAATTCTGACTTTAATCTGAGAATTGTGGATCTTAATGTGGATGGGCCCCATGAAGGCAGAGATGTGGAGCTCTCAGCTTCAGTAGTTTGGGAGGAACAGGAACACTTTGGTGGAAAATGATGGAATTAGGAGACTTTTCCGTCCCTGAGGGTCCCTGGTGATGCTGGTTTGATCAATGGAA
Organism: Cyprinodon diabolis; assembly: GCA_030533445.1. Lineage (NCBI taxonomy): Eukaryota > Metazoa > Chordata > Actinopteri > Cyprinodontiformes > Cyprinodontidae > Cyprinodon > Cyprinodon diabolis. The sequence continues at coordinate 43,500,725 of CM060074.1, read as the reverse complement.
GAGAAGAAGGAGATTAAAACAAGAGAGATAGTCTATAAAACAGACACGACTACGGCTGGATGCTAACATGATTGTTAGCTGACACAATTCAGTCAGAATCCTGAGATTAAAGTCAGAATTCTGAGATTAAAGTCAGAATGCTGAGATTAAAGTCAGAATTCTGAGATCAACCTCAGAATCCTGAGATTAAATTCAGAATTCTGAGATTAAAGTCAGAATCCTGAGATTAAAGTCAGAGTTCTGAGATTAAAGTCAGAGTTCTGAGATTAAAGTCAGAATCCTGAGATTAAAGTCAGAATCCTGAGATCAACGTCAGAATCCTGAGATTAAAGTCAGAGTTCTGAGATTAAAGTCAGAGTTCTGAGATCAACGTCAGAATCCTGAGATTAAAGTCAGAATCCTGAGATTAACGTCAGAATCCTGAGATTAAAGTCAGAATCCTGAGATCAACGTCAGAATGCTGAGATTAAAGTCAGAATTCTGAGATCAACCTCAGAATCTTGAGATTAAATTCAGAATTCTGAGATTAACGTCAGAATCCTGAGATTAACGTCAGAATCTTGAGATTAAAGTCAGAGTTCTGAGATTAAAGTCAGAGTTCTGAGATTAAAGTCAGAATCCTGAGATTAACGTCAGAATCCTGAGATTAAAGTTAGAGTTTTGACGTTCTTCTCATATTAAACTGAAATGTTTAAAAGCTTAACTTCTTTTAAAAGGTTAACTTTTTTCCAGTGGCCCTAATCGTCTTCCGTAAAGTTTTATTTCCACAAATGTAAAATTGTTATGATTAAACCCACATGTATCTCTTTTCAAAGCAAGAAACAACTTATTTTTCTACATTGTCCTCCTCCAATCTGTTAAGATTTTATCTTTATGCTCTAAATTCAAAGTATTTATATAATCCCCTTACATGCTTCTTTGTGTAGCTTTACTTAATTACTATTACTGCTTTTACTTTTATTCAGTTATTTTTAAGTTGTTATTATTTTTGTTCTTTAGACTTTAGACTCACTTTGGTGATTGTTAACTGGAAATTATTTCTTTGTGTTATAAAGAAAACGTCTGTAATCTGATAAACGGGAAACATTCTGTTCAGTTTACTGTTTCCTGATGAGTGAAATCTGTGTGTGAAAAGATGTAGAGCTAGATCTACCAGATCTACTGGTTCTAATAGAAGACAATGGGCACACAGCCAGAAATGTTGTACAGAAATTAAGCACAGATTAGATGTATTAGACGGGGCAAAGGCGTTTGGAGAGCTGAAAGGTCCTGATTCTCCGGTCTATGTTAGACTCCTCTGAGGATCTATCATGAAAGGCGGCTGGCAGAGAGGAATGTTTCTCAACTCATCACAACTGGAAATATATCTTCACTCTCAGTCTCACAGTCTGCAGCCATTAAATATCACAGACTGATAAACTGGGGGGGTAGATGCAGAATTCATCTCTGTAACAGAGTCTTCATCCGTTTGCCTGAAAAATAAGATCAGACAGCTGATCCAGACGCTGCTGCCTGCCTCTCTAGAACTACAGAAAGTAGATCACATCAGCCTGGTTCTGAAGTCCTTCCACTGACTCCTTGTAGCTCAGAGAATAGACTTTAAAATCCTTTTTAGTCTAGAAATCACTAAATAGATCAGCATCTCAATCAATGGGAGCCAAGCTCCATCTGATATCAGAGATCTGATTGTTCCTTATGTTCCTAACAGAGCACTTCGCTCTCAATCTGCAGGTTTACTAGTGGTTCCTAGAACTTCTAAAAGTAGAATGGGAGGCAGATCTTTTAGTTATCAGGCTCCTCTCCTGTGGAACCAACTACCAGTTTTAGTCCATGAGGCAGACACCCTGTCTACTTTTAAGGCTAGGCTTAAAACTTTCCTTTTTGATAAAGCTTCTAGTTAGAGTGGCTCAGGTTATCCTGATCTATCTCTATAGTTCTGCTGCTATAGGCTTAGACTGCTGGAGGACATAGGGACCCTTTTTCATCATTCTGCTTCATTCTATCTCTATTCTCCCACTCTGCAGAATCTGTTAGTTCAATCTCTAACGTTCTGCTCTCTCTGCTTTTTCTCATAGTAGCTTCATCTGGTCTGTTCCTGTTTGGCTGTGACTCCATCCTGGAGAGAAATATCAGCTGTGCTGCTGCCATCAACACCTTTGTTTCTAGATGTTGGAGCTTGGCCTGTTTTCCAGTGTAGTCCTGTTTCTCTGACTGTGACTAACTGGATGTGCTCTCTTCATCCTCTGACATGGGAGCTGGCTCGGAGCTCGTCTGCCTGGCTGTGTGTTTCCTGGACGGGGCCGCCTGTGGAGCTGGTTGCCTTTTGTATCTATGCTTCTTTTTCTATGTCTGCTTCTGTCTCCTTGAACCCCAGTGGGCCTCAGCAGATGGCCGCTCACACTGAGCCTGGTTCTGCTGGAGGTTTCTTCCTGTTCAAAGGGAGTTTTTCCTCTCCACTGTCGCTACCAGCATGCTTAGTGTGAGGGATTGCTGAAGAGTCAATGGCTCTGTTGGAAAACCTAGGAATCTTAGAAGACCGGATTCGGGTTATTGAGTCGGGTTATAGAGTCAGATATGTGGCGGTAATGTTTGATTTATCTAAAGGTTTTAATCTGTTACTGTGTAAATGGGTTTGGCTGTAATTTAAAGCTACAGTGTGTAATAATTACAGGGATATACAGTCAGAAATGTAATATATTATACATAACTATGTTATTTATCATCATCTACGAGCTCAGCCTCTTAACCTTAATATTTGCGTTGCCTTAGAATTCGTTATTTATAATTACATAGGAGCGGGTCTCGCAGCCATGGAGGCAGACATCTTTGCGCTACGGCAGCGCAGAGCCAACAAACTAGCGATTGCGAGATCGCCCATTACGCTCGAAAGTAACTACGGCAAGTTGAGAGAGATGAACTGAGACGGTACTGAACAATAGATACTAAATACTACTATAGATACGAATAAATACTATCTGTAAAATTATCTATGTAAACAAACCTCATCACTTGAGAAGGTAGGTGATGCGGACGTCGTGGAAGACATTTTGTCCCGTAACGCTCGCCGTACTGTTGGGGGTGAGAAGCGGTGGGGAGGAGATGTTCATGTTGCTGCGGTCTGCAGTCTGGCCGCTAGATGTCGCTAAAAGTTACACACTGTAGCTTTAAGGACAGATTCTAATATATCTATAGGGGGGGGACTATAAATCTGATAGGATTTGTATCTTTTTATTGCTGTTTTGCACAATATGCTTAACTTCGTATTTTTTGTTGTTGAATATTGGAGATTTTGCAGATATATTTTCATAAATACATTGTTTAGATTTACTTATATCTTTCTACCCCTTTTATAGAATAGAATAGAAAATCCCTTTATTGTCCCACAATGGGCAAATTTACAGCAGCAGAAAGATTATTGAAAATGGTCACACAAATGAGGACCTTAGAAAAATGTATAAGAATAACATAATAGGGAAGAGTTAAAATATAAACAAGAAAATACTGTAAAGTGTTTTAACAATATAAAACTGGAGAATTAATAACCAATATGCAGCTATGGACATTTTTACAGTAATGGATATTTGAAAATAGCAGCAACATCAGAGATGTGCAGAATGACAGCAGCAGGTTATTTAACTGACTAAGGTTTCTATCATTACATTTGATTTTATCTGTTCCTGTTCCTGCTGGTTGGAACCTTTATTCCACTCTGGATTCTCGTGAGTCTTTGTTCACTTCACAATAAAAAAGAAATAAATAAACAGTTTTGAAAACTTCTGTATTCATTCTTTTCCAGCTTTGTGTGTCAACGTTTACGGTTGCTAAGCAACAGAGCATACGACGGTAAAACCCGCCGAAGGGTAGACCTGGTCGAATTCACAGCCTAAACTCTTCCGGTCTCCTTATTTTCAAGGACTTCAAAGGATCCAGTCTAGGTAGACCGCGTCCTTGGAGGATCCAGTCTAGGTAGACCGCGTCCTTGGAGGGCACGTCCTAAGTTTTCGAACAGAGTCAATGACGCGATGCAATCAGCTGGTTTTCCTTAGATAGAAAACTTTGAATCAATCTGACTGGATGATCTGGTGAACTGGAGACTGACCTGAGATGACATGATGTGAATTGGAGCTATAGAAATAAATTGAATAGAATTTACCTGAATTTAAAGACTTGAGTCAGGCAGCTTTCTGTGTGGTGTTGGTAGCTTCTCCCTGGGCATGCATACTTTTACTCTAAAAATATTTCTGCTCAAATAAATATAATTTCTAAACAATTACTGCGCATTCACTTCTCTTTTTTCCTTTCATCTTCATTATCTTTTTAGTTATTTATTTTCACTTTTCTGATTAAAATATTTATTATTTTACTTCCTAAATATCTTTTTGGTTAAATTATCCGCTTAGTTTCCAACAGGTTTTTTTTTTTTTTTTTTTCTGTGGGTTAATTTGTTAACAGTACGTCATCATTTCCTTATAGGCAAACAGCCAATCAGCGCAGAGGACAGCGGCCATACCTTCAGTTGATTTAGCATTAACCTGCCGACAGGTGGCGCGAGGCGGAAGTCAGGTTGTTGTTCGCTGTGTTTGTGGTAAAAGAAGGTTTTAACAGTTTTAATGGTTCCTTCTGTAACAGAACCGAACCTTTAATGGATCCTTCCACTGGAAAGCTTAAACTGGACGGGGCGCCTCTAGAGTTTTATGTTGAAAATCCTTCCACCGGAAGTAGTATTTTACACCGTTGATCCTTCGATCAGCTGCACGGAACCACTCTGACCCACTTCACGGAGCGGACGGACAGAACCAGCGACCGGACGGAACCCCTCCTCTGCCGAACCGTCCGGAGAAGACCCGGACCGGGTCCGAACCACCTGGTCCAGTCCTGGTTCCTCAGGGGATGAGAACAGCTGTTAGACCGGAGCAGCGCGGCTGATCCCGGATCAGAGGTAAACCTCACCGACCCCCCGGTACCTCCTGCCCACGGAACCGACCTCCTCCCCCTCCTCCTCTCCCCACGCGCCGCTATAACCTCTACCTCAGGTTTACACGCAGGCCAGATCCACGGCGCAGGAATCCTCCATCTTGTCTGGACTTCCTGCAGGTTATTCCCATCCTGGTCCAGTCTGAGCCGGTTCCTGATCCAGACCCTGGTCCTGATCCAGACCCTGGTCTTGATAAAGACCCTGATCCTGGTCCAGACCCTGATCCTGATCCAGACCCTGATCCAGACTCAGAGGTGCGGTTTGGGTCTGGCTGTGACCCCCAGCTGGTCCATAGGGCCCCCCCAGGGCTCAGAGGGTCCCCCCAGGTCCAGAGGGGCCCCCCCAGGGCTCAGTGTTTGGGTTCGTCCCTGCAGTCCTCCTGCTGGTCTCCTAGAACCTTCCTCAGCGCCTGGTTCTGGTGAAGCAGGGCGGCCATCTTCACTCTTCTGTTAAAACTTCTTCTGCTCCAGTATTGCTGTAGTTTAACTAAACCTTCAGTTCACCAACAGAACCAAGAGAAATTCATCTTTTTTTCCAGCTTTTATGGTCATTACCCAGCATAGTGGGAAAAATTATTCAACTATTTACTGCAGTTAAATAAACGGAGATCAAAGGATTTCACTCAGTCGGATCTTTATTTTATATCTTTGCAAAGAGAGATCAGTTCATCATACGGCCGTTATTGCACCGTAATCAGCCCTGTTCTGCCTGAGCAGCGTTCGTTCCTCCTTACTGACAACAATGGAAAGCAGTCAGAGTCTAAACTAATTACAGACACTTTGGTTAAACTGTAACATGAATAAACCTGAGAAAGAATCTGGTTGGTTATGGGAGGAAGGTATGTCTGGTTTACAAATATTCTCACTCAGGGGCAAAAATTCACACCTGAATTCAGGTCAGTGGAGAATGTTAAATGATTATAATAGATGGAAAAACCATGGAAAAGGTTAAGATAGCTAAAATATGTTGAAATAAATGGAGCCCTGGGAAGAGAGAAGGTCAAATCAGTTGAAAAATAGACTAAATGATTAACCTGAACTCCTAAATAAAACAAACCTAATTATGAGTAAAAAAGACAAATCTCTGTGCAAAATGTTAAAATCATAACATAAACATGTTTCAGACAGATTCAGTTCAGCTCTTCAGAATCAGGGTCAGTCAAAGCCCTCACCTGACCAGGTGGAGGTTTAATCTCAGCGCTTCCCCAACGGCAGCTGAGACCCCATCATCAGAGTTCATTCTCTGATCAACAAATACTGACAATACTGACCATCAGCCACCAGCTGCTCCTGCCAACCACCACTAACCAGTACAGAGCAGCGGGCCGCCACGGTGCTGCGCCCGGGGAGCAGCTGGGGGGGTTCTGGACGGGTCCATAAACGGCCTCCATCTTAGGGTTAGTGGAGCAGTAGAACATCTCCTCAGTACCTTTGGTCCCACCATAGCCAGTAATCTGGCCTTTGACTAGGCCATCTGACCCTGACAGCACCTCCTGCATCAGGCTGAACTTCTGATCTCACAAGACGGTGGCCTTTGAGGGCCAAAAGCTAAACACTGCTGCTGACAGAGGGACCTGAAAACGGAAACAGAACCGAAAGAGAGGTTCTGATCTGCTCCGCTGACCCATGATTGGTTCATCTGGTTCTGATCTGATTGGTTCATCTGGTTCTGACCCATGATTGGTTCATCTGGTTCTGATCTGATTGGTTCATCTGGTTCTGATCTGATTGGTTCATCTGGTTCTGACCCATGATTGGTTCATCTGGTTCTGACCCATGATTGGTTCATCTGGTTCTGATCTGATTGGTTCATCTGGTTCTGACCCATGATTGGTTCATCTGGTTCTGATCTGATTGGTTCATCTGGTTCTGATCTGATTGGTTCATCTGGTTCTGACCCATGATTGGTTCATCTGGTTCTGACCCATGATTGGTTCATCTGGTTCTGATCTGATTGGTTCATCTGGTTCTGACCCATGATTGGTTCATCTGGTTCTGATCTGATTGGTTCATCTGGTTCTGATCTGATTGGTTCATCTGGTTCTGACCCATGATTGGTTCATCTGGTTCTGATCTGATTGGTTCATCTGGTTCTGACCCATGATTGGTTCATCTGGTTCTGACCCATGATTGGTTCATCTGGTTCTGATCTGATTGGTTCATCTGGTTCTGACCCATGATTGGTTCATCTGGTTCTGATCTGATTGGTTCATCTGGTTCTGACCTATGATTGGTTCATCTGGTTCTGATCTGATTGGTTCATCTGGTTCTGACCTATGATTGGTTCATCTGGTTCTGACCTATGATTGGTTCATCTGGTTCTGATCTGATTGGTTCATCTGGTTCTGATCTGATTGGTTCATCTGGTTCTGACCCATGATTGGTTCATCTGGTTCTGATCTGATTGGTTCATCTGGTTCTGATCTGATTGGTTCATCTGGTTCTGATCTGATTGGTTCATCTGGTTCTGACCCATGATTGGTTCATCTGGTTCTGATCTGATTGGTTCATCTGGTTCTGATCTGATTGGTTCATCTGGTTCTGACCCATGATTGGTTCATCTGGTTCTGACCCATGATTGGTTCATCTGGTTCTGATCTGATTGGTTCATCTGGTTCTGACCTATGATTGGTTCATCTGGTTCTGACCTATGATTGGTTAATCTGGTTCTGACCTATGATTGGTTCATCTGGTTCTGATCTGATTGGTTCATCTGGTTCTGACCCATGATTGGTTCATCTGGTTCTGACCTATGATTGGTTCATCTGGTTCTGATTTGACTGGTTCATCTGGTTCTGATCCGGTTCCTCCTTTGCAGGGTGACGTTGGGGCCTCCCGAGGCGGCCATGTTGGATGTGTTGGTCAGGGTTGTGGTGTTGACTCGTCTTCACCCGTCGCCTCACTGCAGCTCTCTGCCAACTTAACTGTTTCTCCTCCTCAGGTGAGAAAATCATTGATTAGATCTGGATTAGCAGGAAGGTTTGAAAATAAAACATGATTCAGTCGGTTTATGATCATCTGTTCTTTCTGCAGGTACTGGTACCTTTGGAAAATGTTCTTGGCACATCTGGAGCCGCTCACCTGGAGCTCACCTCACCTGCTGCGCTGGTTGCTGGCCTGCGTCTGGCTCCTGGCTCCGCCCACAGGTAAAGACTCGCCGTTAGCGGCTCAGAGACGTGAAATCCTCAGGTTGCTTGAAGGAGACTTAGGTTCTGTTCGTTAGCTTCTCTGATGTTTCCGCTCTCCTTCCTGCTCCAGGTGTGTCAGCTGACCTGTGCCGCGTCACCGGCGGCGTTCTGGGGATCCACTGGACCAGCACCCTGGGCCTGGGCTGGTACCCCCTGGCGTCCGGCAGAGGCGGCGCCACCTGCTGGGAGACGTGCTGCTTGGAACCCAGGTGTGACGCCGTGTGGAGCATCGGGGGACGCTGCGTGCTCCTCAGCTGCTCCAAGAAGGATGGCTGCAGCATCTCGTCTCTGCCGCAGCCCCACGAGGAGTCGCTGGGCCTCCTGCAGCTGCTCTCCAAGGTGAGCATCACACCTGCGTCTGGGAAGGTTCTAAATTTGTTCTGGAGGAATGAATCCTGTCTCCATGTTCTCCTGAAGGGACCGGTCCGAATGAAGCGTAGGAAGCCTCGCCACGCCCTCCGTGGACGGCTGAGGAGAGCGCACCTCAGCAGCACGGTAACGCCACACCTGCAGCCTTTCCTTTCATGCATGTGATGATCCTCCTGAAGGGATCAACCATCTCTGAAGGCCTCTCAGGCCTTGGTCCTTCTGGTAGATCCTTCTAGAAACTTGGCTCAGAGATGGTTGGTTCTGTCTGTTTTATGCAGGGAAGCCCCGGCGCCGTTCAGCCAGCTCCCACAGCTCTCAGCCGCATCACGGTCCCACAGACGGCCCAGCAGAACCTCCGCCTGTCAGCCAATGGGAGCTCAGATGGAGTTCTGGTTCCGTCTCTGCAGAACTCCACCGTCCACAGCACCATTAATCCCACCACATCTTCCAATATCACCGATGGGAGCTCTCTGACTCCGGCAGGTGAGTGACCACAGCCTGACCAATCACAGAGCGGGAGGCGGGCCCATAGTGCAGCGGTGCTTCTCTGCATTAGAACTGATCAGCTGTTAAAGCTTCAAAAACTGCTGCTGCACATCCTCAGCTCTCTGATTGGCTCTAAAGGTTTCCCCTTTAAAATGGACGCCGCATAGGTGAGTCTGGCAGGGATCACATGTCCCTGGAGGGGGAAGTGTCCTGATGTGTTTTCAGAGCTGAGCAGGACGTGGACCTTGTCCTCCTGCAGCAGATCAGATGGTGTTTTTCCCACATCTGACAGCTGGAATGTGCTGAGCGGCTCCGCTCTCTGCAAACAGGAATAACTGGTGTTATCAGTTCCTGCTGGCCAGAGCAAATATGTGGAAACAGAACGAGAATCTGGAAGGAGCAGCTTGGTCTGAGGATCAGCAGAGGAACACCTGTTACCTTCCCAGGGGGTGGAGCCACCTCCTCTTTACCTGCCTTTGTATAGAAACCTGCTTCTGTCTGCAGAACCACAGAGTTCCCCTCCCTGCTGCTGCAGAACAAACCTGGAATACCTGCTGGTCAGCAACCGGCAGGGGGTCAGAGGTCACCGGCAGGGGGTCAGAGGTCTCCTCTGGAACCTTTGTTCCTCTGGACCATTTAAAGTTGTTATGGGTCACAGGAAGTTGGTTTCCGGTTATTCTGATTCGTTCTTCCTCAGATCACTTCCTTTTATTGAGGATTTCACTCTGATGTTCCTCAGAAGGATGAGGGCTCGGACCTGGAGCCCTCATCCTTCTGTTTCCCTCTGCTGGAAGGCGTCCAGGTTTCTGACCAATCATGGTTCAGAGGGACGCATCACTCTAAAGTTGGTTCTGTGAAGCTGAATGTCTGAGAGCGATCATCGGGCCGATGGCGGTCCGCGGGCGAATTGTTCGGGTTCTAGCTCTGTCAGTGCGCCGTGAAGCTGAATGTTTCATCTCCACAGTCAAGGAGCTGGTGGTGTCGGCAGGAGAGAGCGTGGAGGTGACGCTGCCGCGCAGTGAGGTGGAGCTCAACGCCTTCGTGGTCCCCCCTCCCCCCTCAGGTAATAACCCCCAGCTGGAGGCTGCAGAAGGTCCTGCAGCTTCATCACTCAGCAGGTGGAGATCTGACAGGTTCTGTTTGTTCTCTGCAGGAAGCAGCTATGCATTCGACTGGCGTCTGAAAACTCATCCCAAAGATTACAGCGGAGAGATGGAGGGCAAGAAGGACAGGACGCTGAAGCTCAGCAAGGTGCACACCTAGCTCCTGCTGGTTCTGCCTGATCTAGATCTGTCTGATCTGGTTCTGTCTGATCTGGTTCTGCCTGATCTAGATCTGTCTGATCTGGTTCTGTCTGATCTGGTTCTGCCTGATCTGGTTCTGCCTGATCTAGATCTGTCTGATCTGGTTCTGTCTGATCTGGTTCTGTCTGATCTAGATCTGTCTGATCTGGTTCTGCCTGATCTAGATCTGTCTGATCTGGTTCTGTCTGATCTGGTTCTGTCTGATCTAGATCTGTCTGATCTGGTTCTGTCTGATCTGGTTCTGTCTGATCTAGATCTGTCTGATCTGGTTCTGTCTGATCTGGTTCTGTCTGATCTAGATCTGTCTGATCTGGTTCTTTCTGATCTGGTTCTGTCTGATCTGGTTCTGTCTGATCTAGATCTGTCTGATCTAGTTCTGTCTGATCTGGTTCTGTCTGATCTAGATCTGTCTGATCTAGTTCTGTCTGATCTGGTTCTGTCTGATCTGGTTCTGTCTGATCTAGATCTGTCTGATCTGGTTCTGTCTGATCTAGATCTGTCTGATCTGGTTCTGTCTGATCTAGTTCTGTCTGATCTAGTTCTGTCTGATCTGGTTCTGTCTGATCTAGCTCTGTCTGATCTAGATCTGTCTGATCTAGATCTGTCTGATCTGGTTCTGTCTGATCTGGTTCTGTCTGATCTGGTTCTGTCTGACCTAGATCTGTCTGACCTAGATCTGTCTGATCTAGTTCTGTCTGATCTAGTTCTGTCTGATCTGGTTCTGTCGGATCTAGTTCTGTCTGATCTGGTTCTGTCTGATCTGGTTCTGTCTGATCTAGCTCTGTCTGATCTAGTTCTGTCTGATCTGGTTCTGTCTGTTCTGGTTCTGTCTGTTCTGGTTCTGCCTGATCTAGACCTGTCTGATCTGGTTCTGTCTGATCTGGTTCTGTCTGATCTAGTTCTGCCTGATCTAGTTCTGTCTGATCTAGTTCTGCCTGATCTAGTTCTGCCTGATCTAGCTCTGTCTGATCTAGTTCTGTCTGATCTGGTTCTGCCTGATCTAGCTCTGCCTTATCTAGCTCTGTCTGATCTAGCTCTGTCTGATCTAGTTCTGCCTGATCTAGCTCTGTCTGATCTAGCTCTGTCTGATCTGGTTCTGTCTGATCTAGATCTGTCTGATCTGGTTCTGCCTGATCTAGATCTGTCTGATCTGGTTCTGCCTGATCTGGTTCTGCCTGATCTAGATCTGTCTGATCTGGTTCTGTCTGATCTAGTTCTGCCTGATCTAGTTCTGTCTGATCTAGTTCTGTCTGATCTGGTTCTGCCTGATCTGGTTCTGCCTGATCTAGCTCTGCCTTATCTAGCTCTGTCTGATCTAGCTCTGCCTGATCTAGTTCTGCCTGATCTAGCTCTGTCTGATCTAGCTCTGTCTGATCTGGTTCTGTCTGATCTAGATCTGTCTGATCTGGTTCTGCCTGATCTAGATCTGTCTGATCTGGTTCTGCCTGATCTGGTTCTGCCTGATCTAGATCTGTCTGATCTGGTTCTGTCTGATCTGGTTCTGTCTGATCTAGATCTGTCTGATCTGGTTCTGCCTGATCTAGATCTGTCTGATCTGGTTCTGTCTGATCTGGTTCTGTCTGATCTAGATCTGTCTGATCTGGTTCTGTCTGATCTGGTTCTGTCTGATCTAGATCTGTCTGATCTGGTTCTGTCTGATCTGGTTCTGTCTGATCTGGTTCTTTCTGATCTGGTTCTTTCTGATCTGGTTCTGTCTGATCTGGTTCTGTCTGATCTGGTTCTGTCTGATCTGGTTCTGTCTGATCTGGTTCTGTCTGATCTAGATCTGTCTGATCTGGTTCTGTCTGATCTGGTTCTGTCTGATCTAGATCTGTCTGATCTGGTTCTGTCTGATCTGGTTCTGTCTGATCTAGATCTGTCTGATCTGGTTCTTTCTGATCTGGTTCTGTCTGATCTGGTTCTGTCTGATCTAGATCTGTCTGATCTAGTTCTGTCTGATCTGGTTCTGTCTGATCTAGATCTGTCTGATCTAGTTCTGTCTGATCTGGTTCTGTCTGATCTGGTTCTGTCTGATCTAGATCTGTCTGATCTGGTTCTGTCTGATCTAGTTCTGTCTGATCTGGTTCTGTCTGATCTAGATCTGTCTGATCTAGTTCTGTCTGATCTGGTTCTGTCTGATCTGGTTCTGCCTGATCTAGTTCTGTCTGATCTAGTTCTGCCTGATCTAGTTCTGCCTGATCTAGCTCTGTCTGATCTGGTTCTGCCTGATCTGGTTCTGTCTGATCTGGTTCTGTCTGATCTAGTTCTGCCTGATCTAGTTCTGTCTGATCTAGGTCTGCCTGATCTAGTTCTGCCTGATCTAGCTCTGTCTGATCTGGTTCTGTCTGATCTGGTTCTGCCTGATCTGGTTCTGTCTGATCTGGTTCTGTCTGATCTAGCTCTGTCTGATCTAGCTCTGTCTGATCTAGTTCTGCCTGATCTAGCTCTGTCTGATCTAGCTCTGTCTGATCTGGTTCTGTCTGATCTAGATCTGTCTGATCTGGTTCTGCCTGATCTAGATCTGTCTGATCTGGTTCTGCCTGATCTGGTTCTGCCTGATCTAGATCTGTCTGATCTGGTTCTGTCTGATCTGGTTCTGTCTGATCTAGATCTGTCTGATCTGGTTCTGCCTGATCTAGATCTGTCTGATCTGGTTCTGTCTGATCTAGATCTGTCTGATCTGGTTCTGTCTGATCTGGTTCTGTCTGATCTAGATCTGTCTGATCTGGTTCTGTCTGATCTGGTTCTTTCTGATCTGGTTCTTTCTGATCTGGTTCTGTCTGATCTGGTTCTGTCTGATCTAGATCTGTCTGATCTAGATCTGTCTGATCTGGTTCTGTCTGATCTGGTTCTGTCTGATCTGGTTCTGTCTGATCTAGTTCTGTCTGATCTGGTTCTGTCTGATTTGTTTCTGTCTGATCTAGTTCTGTCTGATCTGGTTCTGTCTGATCTAGTTCTGTCTGTTCTGGTTCTGTCTGTTCTGGTTCTGCCTGATCTAGTTCTGTCTGATCTAGTTCTCCCTGATCTAGCTCTGTCTGATCTGGTTCTGTCTGATCTGGTTCTGCCTGATCTAGCTCTGCCTGATCTAGCTCTGCCTGATCTAGCTCTGTCTGATCTAGCTCTGCCTGATCTAGCTCTGTCTGATCTGGTTCTGTCTGATCTGGTTCTGTCTGATCTAGCTCTGTCTGATCTAGTTCTGCCTGATCTAGCTCTGTCTGATCTAGCTCTGTCTGATCTAGCTCTGTCTGATCTAGTTCTGCCCGATCTAGCTCTGTCTGATCTAGCTCTGTCTGATCTAGCTCTGTCTGATCTAGCTCTGCCTGATCTAGCTCTGTCTGATCTGGTTCTGTCTGATCTGGTTCTGTCTGATCTGGTTCTGCCTGATCTGGTTCTGTCTGATCTGGTTCTGTCTGATCTGGTTCTGCCTGATCTAGTTCTGCCTGATCTAGTTCTGCCTGATCTAGTTCTGCCTTCTGTCTGATCTAGTTCTGTCTGATCTAGTTCTGGCTCTGTCTCCTCCAGCTGACGGTGGGCCTGTATGAGTTCGAGGTGACGGTGGAGGGAGAAGGAGCCCGTGGACGGGGCTACGTCAACGTCACTGTCAGACCAGGTGAGAGCAGGAGTCCTGCTGAGGATGGTTCTGATCCGGTTCTTCTGCTCTTTGAAGAACCTGAAGCCTGTCAGGCGGCTGAAGCCTTCGGCAGCTGCTTCATTCCCTCTTCCTTTTAAAGAGGCTGCCCGCAGGCTGGGACTGCTAATCTGTAATCCCGGGCATTTGGTCCTAATCTCAGCGTGCGAGGGCCGGTCCTCCATAAATCATAGCGGCTCAAACACTAATACTCCGGCTGAAGCTGCTTCCTGTGACAGCAAATACCTGAAGGAGCTGCAGCAGTGATCCGATGCTACCTCCCTAAATGATGCATGCAGCATATATATCACGCTCATCCTGGTGACGGTTGGAATATAGGGTCATTTTCTATTTCTATAAACCAAATCAGAAGCTGTTGGGCTATCAGTTGATTCTGGGGCATCTATTCCCAGACCTTTATTGGCCAAACAGGACACAAATGTGTCCTGCAGGGGGCGCACCACTCCTACCAACCTCTTTGCAGAGAAGTGTTTTAAAGGGAACTCAATGAGTTGTGCTCCTCAAACAGATCAGCAGAACATGTGGTGATGAGTCACGTTCTGACTGGACCTCCTAACGCCTCATTTTCCGCCTGACAGAGCCGCGGGTAAACAAGCCTCCCGTTGCCGTGGTTTCCCCCAAGTTCGAGGAGCTGTTCCTGCCGACCAGCTCCACGGTGATCGACGGCAGCCGTGAGTTGTTGCTACACGACACAAACATGATCGCTGCAGACGGAGACCCTGACCTTCCTCCTCCTCTTCCTCTGTCAGGGAGCACCGACGACGACAAGGTGGTGATGTGGCACTGGGAGGAGGTCAAAGGTCCCCTGAGGGAGGAGAAGGTCTCAGCCGACACCCCCGTCCTCACCCTCACCGGCCTGGTTCCGGGAAACTATACCTTCAGGTACAGAACCAGACCAGAACCAGTTTCCTCTGAGGTCAAACTCTTAGAGGGCCCAGTCTGACCCAGTTTAGAGAGCCCAGTCTGACCCAGTTTAGAGAGCCCAGTCTGACCCGGTTTAGAGAGCCCAGTCTGACCCGGTTTAGAAGGCCCATTCTGACCCGGTTTAGAGAGCCCAGTCTGACCCGGTTTAGAAGGCCCAGTCTGACCCGGTTTAGAAGGCCCAGTCTGACCCGGTTTAGAGAACCCAGTCTGACCCGGTTTAGAGAGCCCAGTCTGACCCGGTTTAGAGAGCCCAGTCTGAGCCGGTTTAGAAGGCCCAGTCTGACCCGTCTGACCCGGTTTAGAAGGCCCAGTCTGACCCGGTTTAGAGAGCCCAGTCTGACCCGGTTTAGAAGGCCCAGTCTGACCCGTTTTAGAGAGCCCAGTCTGACCCGGTTTAGAGAGCCCAGTCTGACCCGGTTTAGAGAGCCCAGTCTGACCCGGTTTAGAAGGCCCAGTCTGAACCGGTTTAGAAGGCCCAGTCTGAGCCGGTTTAGAGGGCCCAGTCTGAGCCGGTTTAGAGGGCCCAGTCTGAGCCGGTTTAGAAGGCCCAGTCTCACCCGTCTGACCCGGTTTAGAAGGCCCAGTCTGACCCGGTTTAGAAGGCCCAGTCTGACCCGGTTTAGAAGGCCCAGTCTGACCCGGTTTAGAGAGCCCAGTCTGAGCCGGTTTAGAAGGCCCAGTCTGACCCGGTTTAGAAGGCCCAGTCTGACCCGGTTTAGAGAGCCCAGTCTGACCCGGTTGAGAGAGCCCAGTCTGACCCGGTTTAGAGAGCCCAGTCTGACCCGGTTTAGAAGGCCCAGTCTGACCCGGTTTAGAGAGCCCAGTCTGACCCGGTTTAGAAGGCCCAGTCTGACCCGTTTTAGAGAGCCCAGTCTGACCCGGTTTAGAGAGCCCAGTCTGACCCGGTTTAGAAGGCCCAGTCTGACCCGGTTTAGAAGGCCCAGTCTGACCCGGTTTAGAGAGCCCAGTCTGACCCGGTTTAGAAGGCCCAGTCTGACCCGGTTTAGAAGGCCCAGTCTGATCCGGTTTAGAGAGCCCAGTCTGAGCCGGTTTAGAAGGCCCAGTCTCACCCGTCTGACCCGGTTTAGAAGGCCCAGTCTGACCCGGTTTAGAGAGCCCAGTCTGACCCGGTTTAGAGATCCCAGTCTGACCCGGTTTAGAAGGCCCAGTCTGACCCGGTTTAGAAGGCCCAGTCTGACCCGGTTTAGAGAGCCCAGTCTGACCCGGTTGAGAGAGCCCAGTCTGACCCGCTTTAGAAGGCCCAGTCTGACCCGGTTTAGAGGGCCCAGTCTGACCCGGTTTAGAAGGCCCAGTCTGACCCGATTTAGAAGGCCCAGTCTGACCCGGTTTAGAGGGCCCAGTCTGACCCGGTTTAGAGGGCCCAGTCTGACCCGGTTTAGAGAGAAACCAGTCTGACCCGGTTTAGAAAGATCAGTCTGACCCAGTTTAGAAAGATCAGTCTGACCCGGTTTAGAGAGATCAGTCTGACCCGGTTTAGAGAGAGCCCAGTCTGACCCGGTTTAGAAAGATCAGTCTGACCCAGTTTAGAGAGAGCCCAGTCTGACCCGGTTTAGAGGGCCCAGTCTGACCCGGTTTAGAGAGAGCCCAGTCTGACCCGGTTTAGAAAGATCAGTCTGACCCAGTTTAGAGAGAGCCCAGTCTTACCCGGTTTAGAGGGGGCCCAGTCTGACCCGGTTTAGAGAGAGCCCAGTCTGACCCGGTTTAGAGGGCCCAGTCTGACCCGGTTTAGAGAGAGCCCAGTCTGACCCGGTTTAGAGAGAGCCCAGTCTGACCCGGTTTAGAAAGATCAGTCTGACCCGGTTTAGAGGGGGCCCAGTCTGACCCGGTTTAGAGGGGGCCCAGTCTGACCCGGTTTAGAAAGATCAGTCTGACCCAGTTTAGAGAGAGCCCAGTCTGACCCGGTTTAGAGGGCCCAGTCTGACCCGGTTTAGAGAGAGCCCAGTCTGACCCGGTTTAGAAAGATCAGTCTGACCCAGTTTAGAGAGAGCCCAGTCTGACCCGGTCGTGGTCCAGATTCTACAGCAGCAGACATAAAGTGTTTATGACCTTTTCTATTATAGATCCATATAATAAATACCTGCTGAGATGAAG